>OZ024742.1:206951322-207011322 GCA_964016885.1 Eledone cirrhosa | reverse complement strand
CTCTGAAATGTCTATAGTCCTGTTTCAGTACTAACTCTGTCTGTGTTCAACTTTTGCTAGCTGGGAAGCCAGACGTCAAATGATGATGATGGTGATATATATATATATATATATATATATAGTGGCGACGTTTATGCCCAACATAATGCAATATGTCTCAGTTTACGCTTTTATGGAAGTTAATGTATATAACACACTTAGAAATAAAGTATGGCTTGGCATAGAAAAAAATGCTTCGAAAGACATTAAGTCCAACAACATCATGGAAAAATTGGAGGAATTTTCGTGACACCATCACTAGCACTTTACATGGTATAGTGAGTGCAATTTATCTTGACACCAACACTACTAACTTACAAAGTGTGACAGATGCATTTTGTTAGGACACAAACACTAGAAAAGTTATTGAGTCCACTACAAGGTTATGATGAACCCCTCTGTTCCACACAGTCTCTGTTCTCTCATTACAATTAAATTGTTAGCATTAGTGCTTCTATATGGGACTTCTCTATACAGTAACACAATTCTGTATCTTTGTGCGGTTCAGTTTCCGGGAGTCATTTTTCACATCGTCTTCTTTGGTTTTTCTCTTATACTGGTTCAACCTACTTCAAGAGCTCAGTACATTTATACAAACACACACACACACACATACGCGCGCGCACACAGCCACGTGTGCAATTCATTGGCTAGCATTGCCTGAAGGCTACACCAGCCAACAAATTAGTAATCGCCCGATCAAGACTCTATGCTTTCTCAGTGTGTCAACTATAAATTTGATTTTGTACATGAGTCATGCAAGTAAATAATTCTCGCCTCCTTCGCATTTTGTGAATATTTCATTTAGTGAATATCGTTTCACGTTTAACTTACAATTGAATTTAAATAATGAACATTTTAAAGTGAAATAATCCGAATTATTATTGATACAACCTAGCTACGTCCTGAGATCATAGATGTAGCAATGAACTTCTATGGAACAAACAAACCAACCGGTGCTTTTACGTCATCACCCCTGGTCAACGGGCAATATATGCGGCATCTTACAATCAACCAATAGGAAACTGTCTATATTTGTTTTGCAAACATGGAAGGTGTACATATATACATTTATGAAAGTGTTAGAATTATATAAACATTTATGAATTTATTTTAATAGACTTTATTAAAAATTCATTCATAATATATACACAATAGTTGATGGATCAATCATCATTACTAGTTTGCTGACGTAAAGCTAACCCATTTCTATTCACGAATCTCCACCCAGCTGAAACGTGGACATTTTTAATAATATTATATTTGCTTGTATCCATAGTTAGCCAGGAGCTATCTATGGATAATTGTAAACTAGCTATTAGCTATGTGAGTGACAAGTCTATAGCGATAATTTGTGGGTCGAGTTGGTAGTTGATTGTGTTGTGGGATTGATTGTTTGTTGCGTGTGTGCTCGTAGCTTGCTGTGTCGTGTGGTCACTGTGGTGTGCTACAGTGTGACCAGAGGTTGCATGTGTGCAGGTAAGTGAGTAAGTATTCATTAAGATGATGATGATATGATAGTTCCTTGATCACGCAGAAAATGAATTTATATAAATGAACCACGATGACACCAAATCGCTATATTATTAATTTATTGAAAATAGCTCACGCCGAAGCTATACGAAAAATACACAAGAATTATGGACGTTATTTGTTTGCTTATAAAAGCAGAGTTAAAGTCGTATTTACCAAAAAATCTTCATGAACTTCACTGGCTGGGTCGAGAGAGAGACCAAGAGACTTTAGAACAAAGGGATGACATTTAAAGATCATCCACTCTCAGACCTGATGACACCCGAAAGGAGATTAACCCAGAAAATGACCGTTAAATGTCACCCAGGGGTCAAGGTGTGGACATATTTCGCTACACTAGTTCCCCACCCAGATCGATGCAGAAGCAGCGATCGATTACAAAAGAGGTAGCGAAATTTGATCACAGGAGCGTGTCCCAAAATACATAAATCGAGGGCTCTTCTCCCGTACTCAGTGTGCAATGAAATGTTTGAAAGAAAATTCGTGTAAATGTGTGTGTGAAACATTTAAAAGAAGCTGTAAATATACGGTGTTGTGATAAACTCGTGTATTATAAACTGTTGTGTATGGCTTGACGTGTGAAGTTGTGATCGTCGAATACAGTGCGCTGAATCGCACGATATATACTTTTATAATGCTTTCCCAGTGAGTCGAGGAAGTCGTGAACTGGATTGAGGTTTACGCTACGACATGAGTGTGTGCAATTTCGAGTTGCATGCCTGAGTGAGCCCGGAGGGGTGGGAGTGGGGGTGAGTCACAGTGTGTGGGTGAGTTTCATGTGTCAATAACTGTTTCCATACCTCAACCAGGTGAAAAGTGATCTCGCAAAATCCTCACACGATTCAAGTACATACATTATGGATATGTAAAGAAGAAACAACATTTTTATGTGTAAAAAAGAATTGTGTGTAAGTGTTTGATGCAAAACGTGTTTTTACATGCAGGCATACAATACAGTACAATCAACGTGGTTAAATGACAAGATTAAATTTTAAAATAATCAATAAAAATAATACAAATGGAAAGTGATAGAGTCGAAGATCCCTAGAAAATATGTCTACATAGGCGTGCAACTTTGTCACTTTCTTGGCCAGTCTTTATTCCTATCATTTCTCTCTAGCACATATTAGTCTTTACATACACATACACAGTGGAAATCATCATTTAACGCTGTTGCATTCTTCTTTCTTTCATAGACTGTTATGATTTTCAATTCAGTAAACTAGAAAAAAAAAGCAATGATAAATAACCACATATTCCATGATCATCACTTAAGATGCAGCCTTAATATCTACCATTTTCTTCATGGGTGTGTAAATTCTTTAATGTACGACAATAGTTAAAACGATGAAGAGTAAAGACCGAAATTTCATATACAAATTGATGCGCTATTAGAACACTGTCTGTTTCATCTTAATTATTTTATTTAAATGCTCATAAGTAGCTTTATTTTCTTCCTTGTACGGAGTACAATATATTTCCATTTCGGCTTCCGTTATTACGTTTCTGGTCATAAATCTGGTCATAAATCATAAATCTTGTCATAAACCTGGTATTAAATAAAAATTGTAAACTGGGACAAATAAATAGAAAAGGACGGGTTTAGAAATTACTACGAAATCCAACAGATTCAAATGTAACCGTTTTTGTATATATAAATTATACATCTTTCACATATATTCATAGTAGTAAAAAAAAAAAAAAACGAAAAAGCGGTGGTTAATAAAAATAGGAAACTGGAGGGAAGAAGATATCACGCGTCATAACTTTCCTGCCAATAACTTTTTAGGCAAGCCGAAAAGTATGTTAATATAAGGGTGTGTATGTGTGTATACAGAGCAGTGAAGGGAAAAGTGGAGTGAGCATATATAGTCGGCATATATTAGTTGTAAGAGAAGCTGCTAATGATCAAGAGAAAGCGATAGGAATCTAGGGGTATGGTAATGGACGGGGGTATTAAAGAAATTGGGGGAGGTGAGTTGAGTCCAAGAGGGGAATAGGACCCAAGGTGGAGAATCAGACTTTCTTCAGTCCTGGTGCGTGAGGCCTGTGATCCATGATGTAATAGGACACCCAGGACTGAAACATGTAGGGAAGAATGAGCAGGAGAACAGAAATGACGGGCGACAGGAGTATCCAAACCGAGTCGTATGTCCCTCAAATGTTTGACAAAACGCTCCGCCATACGGCGTTCCGTTTGTCCGATATATAAAAGCTGTAAAGGGAACACCGGAGGGAATAGACAACGTGGGTGGACGTGCAGGTGAAGGAATGAGGGGGGGGGGCATGTAATGTGTATTACTGGAACGAAACTTCTGTTCAATTTTCAAGGTGAGAATGTTGACCAAGATTTATTAACCTTCTATTTCTATTTGTTGTTTAGTCATATCACCATAAGTAATATATCTCTTTGCCTTTCAAATAGTAAGAGCATTCTTCATGGAAATGATTTCAACTTGACGCTAGGTTTGATCATATTCTACGAGTTTATTGGGGCATCAACGCATGCATGACATAAAAATCATCCAGGTCATTAATTGTGTTGTTGCAGTATCTGGATGAACACATGGGAGGTGATTTTAACGTTCCAGAAATGGGGACGCAAGAAAAGATCATCCAAATGGATTCAATTCTGAGACATTGGACGAGGTATTGCTGCAAATACTGACAATTATAGCTAGGAATCTCAACGAACATTTAGGTGTTAGCCATAGAGTGTTCTACACGAGTTGCACATGACGGAAAATGTCCTAAAGGTTAGAAAATGGATTCAAGGCAGCCTATCTGTAGTGAATCGTCAAACACTTTGCAATTATCTACAAAGAACATGTTAATTATTGCGAGGCATTGCATACACGATGACGAATTCAAAGGCTCATTTTGAACAGATTTGTTACTGAAGATGAGAAATTGATCCTCCTTTATCACAATTTTAAGGCCCATCTTCAGTGACGTTATTTGTATTAATACACATACTCGGTAGCACAGAGAGGACCTGCAACCAAGGAAGATCTTAAGTCTGTAGTTTATTCTGAATTGTTAAAATGTTGGCTAGAATACTTATCTGCTCTCTGCGCACTCGTTTCAAATCCCATCGAGGTCAACTTTGCTTTGCATCTTTTCATGGTCAATAAAAAGAGTACCACAGTTTAGTAGTGGCGTCGATTCTTCCTCAATATCTCTTTCTTACTTCTCTCTCTCTCCCTCTCTCTCGATATCTCTCACTGCTTCTCCTGCTTTTCTGGGAGAAATCAGTTGTGTTTAGATATGCACAGGCGATGGGCTCCACCAGGTTTTAAAAGTGTTCAAGAAACACCATATGTCATTATACTCCCTTTTTCTTGACTTGTAGATCAAGAGAGAGAGAGAAGGAGTGTCTGTATGGAGGTCGCAGCAAAATCCTCCAACTGCCTCCTCTCTGAAGAAAATTTTAAAGGGCTTAATAGTAGAAACAGTGAAGGGCTACAGTGGGTTTGCTAAATTATGTCTTTTTTTTTTCGTTTAGTGAGATCTAAAAAATAGAGAGACGACTAGAGAATGCATTTTTTTAAATATACTTTCCAGAAATATTCCTTCTTCAACCATCTCTTGTCATGTTCATGAATATAGACACCAATTAGTAAATTTTCTTTAGGCATTGTTTTCCCTTTGAAAAGTAACATTACAGCAATTTTAATTCATCTAAAACCACTATGTAATTCGCTTTTTCGCCCCAATAGTCATAATGGTGATAGCTTTGCTACATTTTATATTTGTGATTTTATTGATTGGGGCATCAAAGTTTAAAAGAGTTTTATTCATGTTTGCTATTGAGACATTAAAAAAAAGTGTTTTCTTTTCGTTTTTTCTTGGTGAAGGACCAAAATATCTTTCGGTCACTCTATTTCCATTATACGAGGTGGGTCAGAAAAGTTCCAGGGCTGATGTCACAAAAGATTTATTTCAAACCCAAACTTCACACTAAGATTTTTCTCCTTCAAAGTAATCCCCCTGGAATCTAATGCACTTTTCCATCCTTTTCTGCCACGCTTGCATGCACTCCTGAAAGGATTCTTCCGTGATGCTCCGCAGTTCCGCCGTCAAGGCCTTTTTGATGTCGTCCACGTCTTCAAAACGGGTCCCCTCCGAGTCGTACTCGAAGATCCATGACTCATCACCGGTGATGACTGTCACTAGCAAGTCTGGTTCGGTTTCAAGACGCTCGAGGATGTCCTGGCACACTTGCATGCGTCGACCCTTCTGGTCATAGTTCAGCAGTTTTGGCACCATCTTCGCGCAGACTTTCTGCATGTCCAAATCTTCAGTGAGAATCTTCTAGACGCTGTCCCGATTCATTTGCCATCAGCCGAACAGTCAGCCGACGATCGCTACGCAACATCTGCCTGACGCGCTCAACGTTGACCTCAGTCCTGGTTGTTGAGGGTCTTCCAGTCCTGCGATCATCTTGCATCACTCAAAAACACGTGAGCGTGACATCGTCTCATCTCCATACACTTGCTGCAGCAATCCCAGTGCTTCTGACGGAGTTTTCCCCAACCGTTCGTTGCTCCGTGCTCATTGCTTGACGACCTGAAACAGAGGACATGTATATAAAATTATGAAGAAAAATGTTTGATCGCTGCAGAGAGCTAAGATTACAGTTACATACTCCAGGGGGATTACTTTGAAGGAGAAAACTCTTAGTGTGAAGTTTGGGTTTGAAATAAATATTTTGTGATATCAGTCCTGGAACTTTTCTGACACACCTCGTATGTTGCATAATTTATCACATTTGTCCTGAATTTAGATGTGTATGACGGCATTTCGTTTTAGAAAACAGTTGGGAAAATATATCATGCTACTATTTATTATCTCTTCCACGAATATGAAAAAAATGAATGGCAAAATTGACCTTAACAGAATTTGAACTTTGAATGTCTAAAGTCATCATGGTTAAATACTAATGATAATTAAGTATTGTGAGATTTCTTTTGTTCACTGTGAATATAAATGGCATGATTGGAATCCTGCTTTATTTAGCTATATACTTTTATTCTATACTTCCTTAGGCTTTTTGCAGTTAGAGATAAGCTGGGAAGATGCGTTGAGAGGAGTGGGTTGTGATTTAGGACATTGTGTAATCAGTTATATCAAAAGAAATGTCTCTTTTTTATTTAACTTAAGGTTAGAATAGTACCATTGCCTTGAGGCAAACCACATAAGATAGGTAATCAAATAGCAAACAGGTTTTAATATAATGAACATCATCAATGTCGTTTTTGTTGTTGTATTTCTGACATTATTATTTATCAGCATCTTCATATCATAATCATTATCCCCACCATATCATAATCATCATCCCATCAACATTACTATCTTGATAAACATTTTCATTTCCAACTTTATCATTATTATGATCACTGGCAATGCAATAATCAACATCACTACCGCCACAAACATCATCATCATTCCTATTATTACTGTGAAGTAAATCTACTGTTGATTTATACATTGCTTGACAATATAAAAAAATAAATATTTGTTTCTACTGAAGCATATGTCAGTTCCAGCAGGGGCTGGTGGTTATGTGAGGGTCATCTGCTAACAATCAAAGAATGGCATTCAATGGAGTGTCTTGTATAAGAATCTTACTCCTGGCTAGCTTAAACCTTTTCAACGAATAATATTTGAAATATTCACATTTTTTGTATGTTATGTTTTGGCTTCCTATACATAAACAATAAATGGAAGGAAACTGCAGTAGAGGAAGACGAAGGAAAAGCTGAATTGAGGTAGTGAGAGCTGATCTCAATTTGCCGAAGCTCACAGAAGAGATGACAAAAGAATGCAAAAAGTGGTCAAATGCTCTGCTGGAAAATACCCATCCAACACATGAAGTCATTGAAAAGTGGATGAAAAATGATGATATATATATATATATATATAAAATAAGTTGACGGAACTAGCATTGGTATCACTGCTAGGACCGGTTACATCTCAGCGTACTCAATAGGTAATGTTAAACAAACTCCCAGAGTATACACATAGTTATTCGCTTCAATACAACACACGTAAAAGCGTACCTACAATTATTCCCGAACTCGTGTTTCGGTCACACATAATGCAGCAGTAGAGTGCACTGAATCCTCTGTCCGCATATATTATGCAACAATACATAATCGGTGCGTGTGGCTTCATCAGCGGATTTCGCCTAATCAATAACCAATCGATCGAACGAATTCGACTCCAGTCCGTGTCGGCTATGTCTGTATGTGACGGCCAACACAGTAAAGTATAGGCAACTGGAATATCTCCGCGTCGCAATGCTGTCTCCTGATTTATAAATGTACGTGACGGCAGGAGACGAAAATTCAAATAGTTCCGCTCCCGCCATAAGCACTCAGCCAACGTATCTCAAACACAAATTAACAAGTTAGAGAAAAATTGGTTATTTGAAAAATTCAGTCCCCAATCGCTGTACAATAGAATGTTAGCATACAATAGAACGCTAGCGGAGGAGGAATGAAAGTAGATACGTTTCCGGGGCGGCATCCGGAAGTCTTCCCATTTCGGGGCGACTTTGGAGCAAGACGGACGTACCGGATTAAGCTGCAGCTTGGCGACTTAATGATAACGACGAAGATTGATGCCCGGCTTGGAGTGAACCAGCCGACTCGCGGTAAGTGTCTTTTATATCTCCGACCAGCGTTTCTTGCACCATGAGATGGACTCCATAACAATACATCGCCTGCTATTTCTTCCTTGCTGCACCAACAGTGGCCAGCTGATCTGAGTCTCTGTTTACGTATTGACCTGCTGATAGGCGGTATATTGCCATAGAGATCCTTACTTGTTGGGTGTTCCCTCCAAGATACGTTTTAAGCAGCACGGAGCATACGACTTCAAATACTTGGGTAGCTACATCGCCTCCATAGAACATGATGTTAACATCAGACTGGGAAAAGCCTGGGGAGCATTGAATGCAATGGAAAAAATATGGAAATCAAACCTGCCGGCCAATCTGAAAAGGAATTTCTTCAGAGCTACTGTGGAATTTGTGCTTGTTTATGGCTCTGTCACTTGGACGCTAACGTCAAAACTGGAGAAAAAGCTAGATAGTATATATAAATATATATAAATATCACCATCATCATTTTACGTCCGCTTTTCCCTGCTTGCAAGGGTGGAACGGGTCTTATTAAGCACGGCATCTCTCCATTCGTCACGGTCATTTGTCATCTCCTCCGTGAGCTCCAGCGATCTGAAGTCTGCTCTCATCACATCCGCCCATATTTTTCGTGGTCTTCCTCTACTGCGCATTCCTTCTTCTGGGATTTGTTGGCACTTCTTTACCCAGTGGTCATCCTCTATGCGCATTACATGTCCATACCAATTTATGTGTATAAATATAAATATATATATATATATATTTATTAAAATAACAGATTATTTTAATCTGTTATTTTAATAAATATTTGGTCTACGGTTCTTATATATCTGATATATATTTATCCTTATCGAGCCCTCTTTGGATTTTAGTCTTCAAATTTATTATTATTATTATTACTATATATATGTGAATATATATATATATATATATATATATATATATATATATATATATATATATATATATATTTATTTATATATATTGTTTATGTAAATTTTTTTCTTCTAACTTTGATTTTGTACCTAATTGTGTATGGTTAGCTATATGCGTAGTCAATACTAGGTAAATCTTCTGTGGCTGTGGATCGCGGATAAAATAGCTATCATTTATTTATCTATTGTTTCTTCATAGGTACATTTTAAACTTATAGCCTCGTTAAATTGATTTTTTTATGTGGTTGATTATGCTGATTGGGAGGAGAAATATTGTATATATTTTATCAAATAATTCTATGGACTTACTTTCTTATATATATATCTACTATATAAATTGGAAGTGGTCGGACGTTGTATATGTAGGTGTAGTCGGATAAACGTCGACACGGCTTGGTGGAATGCAGCGAAAATTTATACAGTTATGTAGAATAACCCGAGGAGGTGTTGGGCCGACTTTCAAGCTACAGGCTTCCATGTTTACGGAGAAAATCGATGAAACAGGAATTTCCCATTCAAATTGAACTGAGAGTAATCTGTGAACACAGAAGTAAATATTTCGAGAAATGCTGCAACCGAAGGAAAACAGGAAGACGATATTTTGGTTCGTGAAGACGTTCCCTGGCAATGAACGGAAAAAAGCGAGGATAATACGTCGTTATGTGGAGCGTAAAGAAAAATTTCATGCAAAGACAAAACCAAGTTTATGGTATAAATGGAGTCGTTAGACTAATATTATATTTAAAATAACAGAATGATTTCCAGCCCCGGAGTTTAAGAATGATGTAAATAAAATTGAAAACGAAAATGACAGAGGTTATTAAAATAGTAAAAGTAAATAGTGAAGATTTAGGCCAGTACATACGTATGCCCCGACGGACATACACATACATACGCACACACAAATACATACACACCCACAAACACACACACACACACGCACACGCGCGCGTGTGTGTGTAGTAGTAGTAGTAAAGAGGTTCGTTGTTGTGATAATGGTCAGCAGGGATGTGCTGACCATTATCACAACAACGAACCTCTTTACTACTACTACTACTACTACACACACACACACATATTTGTTGTGAAAGACTTATTTCTCAGTGACTTCTCAATCTGCCGACACAAACCTACATTTGGCGCAAAATCAATTTTTTACATTCACATGACCTCTACCGACCAATCAAAATTGTTTTGACCACAAGAATTTTTGCAACACGAATTGGCGCAAAACTTATTTTAATACCGCTGGAGCCACTTTTTTAACATAAAAACAGGTAGAATTCCCAAAACTAATCAGATCAGAGCAAACATCACGGACGCTCTATCTCAAAATTATTTTTAAAAAGCATTAGAATTGCGCAACCGGTAAAACTTAAAACCAAAACTGAATACTAACCAATACTATTACTAATTCTCACTTATTCCTAATTAAACTAATTTTCACTGTGAACAATTTGTCAGCATTTTCTTTTCCGTTTACCAATATATCATAACTTGTGTGTTACACCTCTATTCTTTTAAATATATATATATATTTAACCGCTGGTCAATCAATGATAAACATTGATTCCAAAATAAATTACCTATGGAGATATAAAAGACACAGAAGCAGTAGGGTGCACTGCACCATCTGTCTGCATATATTATGCAACAATGTACAATCGGCATGTGGCTTCATCAGCGGGTATCGCCTAATCAATAACCAATCGATCGACAGTGTTCAATCCCATTCCATGCCGGCTATGACTGTTTGTGACGGCCGTCACAGTAAAGTGCTTAGCAACTGGAATCCGATACAATTCTGTCCCTCGACCAGCCACCGATTTACAACGGAGCATTCTTGCTTCATTTCTCTCCAGCCCTCACATATCCTTGCAGTTGCTGCCCGTGTCTCACTACCATGCAGCATTGCGCATCTCACACGGCCATTATATAACCGTCCTTTTGTGCGAAGAGGAAGTAGCTCCAACCCATCCTTATTCTAGATACTATGGCCTCGGAACCCCCCCCCCCCCCATCTATGCTAATCTGACCAACTAGGTACTGGAAGCTAGCAACCTCTTCTATAGAACTCACCTTCATTGGAAAAATGTGTCCATCACTGCGATTACTACTGCCAACTTTCCCTGTACATCTACTGCATACGTTAGTTTGTCTGCTATCCCGCTACAGCTCTTGTGTACCCAAGATCTGCATTGTGTACATTTTATGAAATGTATGCCAGTTCCATTCCTACATATCGAACTTGGCCACTTCCCCGATGGAATCAGAGTATTGTTCTATCTTCTACTTATCAACACTTTTGTCTTAGCTATGTTCACTCTCAGTCCTCTTGATTCCAACTGCTGTTTCCATAGCCAGAATGTATTCTCTAGCTCCTCTACTGATTCTGCTATAAGAACCCTGATGTACACCTACTTGTATCTGGAATTCCTCACTAAACTCCATTCCTATTCTCACTTTACTGACAGCACCCCTGTACATATCTATACCTAGTTTCCTCTATACCTAGTTTCCTTAGGGACCACCAGATGACAGATCAGGGTACCTTATCAAAGGCTTTCTCTAGGTAAACAAAAGCTAAGTATAGTAGCTTATTCTTCTCTAAGAACCTCTCTTGTAGTTGTCTCACTAAGAAGAGGGCATCTGTTGTACTTTTCCAAGGCACAAAACCAAACTGCATCTCATCAAGTTTGACCCTTTCTCTAATTAGTTGTGCTAATATCCTTTCTGCCACTTTCATAACCTGATCCATCAGTTTTATACCCCTATAATTGCTCCTTTCCAGAGTATCCCCTTTACCTTTGTAGCAATTTATGAGAATACTGCTGCACCAGTCTTTGGGTATGATACCGCCATATATAGCCTGATTGATGATGCGTTCAACTAGTTTAGTGCCTACGTCCCCTGATGCCTCCAGCACCACAGCAACTATCCCCGACAATCCATCAGCCATACCATTTTTCATTTCCTTAATCGCCTCTTGGATTGTAATACAGTCCAGGAAAAATAAGTGAGGTAATCATGATTGAAAACTTTTAATGATAGGTTTGCTTGTTCAAGCCCAAGCTGGGATTAAACAATAAGAAAAATATGTGTATGGTATACATAATGTGTAGATACAATATAAAATGTTGAGCAAGAAATGCAGTGAGAGAGAGACTGTGTATAAAGGTATATATATATAAAGTGGATAGTAATATGTGATATGTAATATGCTTCCTTTACAATACAAGTGCTACACAAGTATTGAGATGGTTTGAAGTTAAATTTTTATTGGGAACACTATGCACTTATACACACGAAGTCCATCAGTTACATTAACTTGAATAGAAAATCATCCGGATTAAACCAAAGCCAACCATAATCTCAAGCAAATGTAAAATATACCCCTACATCCAATCTGGAATGCTCAAGGAAGAATTAAACCACACACATCCTTTTAAACTATGTCCCAAACCTCTTGGCAAAACTACCACTGACCGAGACCAATTATTGGTATAGGGGATGGATTGGCAGTATCGGTAGAGGGTCGGACGCCATACTTTCAAGCATAGTTACGTCCCTTTACGATCTGAGTTCAAATCCCGCCGAGGTTGACTTTGCCTTTCATCCTTACGGGGTCGATAAAATAAAGTACCAGTAATGCACTGGGTAATTGCTGGCCTTGTGCCTAAAGTAGAAACAATTATTGGTATAGGGGATGATGCGAGCATAGAAATATGGATATTAAACGGTGATGATGATATATATGATGCATTGAAACTTAAGTGATTTCCAGAGGTTGATGAGATGGGACTATCCATTTATTTTTCTGTTTTCTTTGATCTCTGCATTCCTGTTTTATCATCCATTTTTCCACATTGGCATGGGTTAGACAAGTTATTCTGTTGTGAGCAATGCCAGGTCAGGTGACCATGTTTTGCTCATAGAGAACTGGTTTTGGCCTAGTTTCTACAGCTGGATGCCCTGCCTAGCGCCAACCTCATTTACAGTGAGTGCTGGGTGCTTTTTGTTGTGACACCTACACAACCACTTTACAGTGTGAACCGAGTACTTTTTGTCATGACACCTACACGACAACTTTACAGTGTGGGCTGGGTGCTTTTTGTCGTGTCACCATCATGACCACAGGGCATCCAGTGGATTAAGCCTGTAACTACAGGTTTAGTTTTCAGTAGTACCAATTATATTTGTGCAAATAAAATATAAAAGGAAATAATCGATTAGTTTCCAGTTACCTGTTTTGCTGTAATTAGGTTCAATTTCTTCCAAAAAGTTTTAAACAGAAATATTATTTTTTATTTTCTCATTTGATTATGCTCAGTACACTCTGTAATGTGGTTAGTGTTAGGATGGACATCCAGTCAAAGAAACCCAGCAAAAATATGGAAAGTATGAGCAATTTATGATTTTTCCACCGCTGTAGTTCCATATCATGACAAAATTTCCAACCTATGCAAGCATGAAAATGGATTGATAGATTAGGTAGGTAGGTAGTTAGGTGAGAAGGTAGGAAGGTAAGTAGGTAGATAGGTATCCATCCTCATGAATTCGATAATTATCTTTAAAAAAATAACGGAATGTTTGATGAGGTCCTTCATGAAAACACAATGTCATTTAATTAGATAACTCAACATTTCAAATTACATAATATTTAACGTAATGTTTCTCGTAGAATTTGCCATTTCAAGAGAAAAGTATGCATATGTAGATATACAATTGACAAATATATGTAGTATATGTATGTGTATTGAAAAATCCAATATAGCTGACAATGATATACATGTGAGAGTATGTATATATATATATGTGTGTGTGTGTGTGTGTGTGTGTGTGTGCATACACACACATCTAGTAATATAATTTTCAGTGTTTTTCTGTTTGTCTGTTGGACCACCAAAATAGTTTCACAGAATTAAATAAAGTAATGATTATATATATATACATGTATGTATGTTCTTCTGGTTTTATAATTTCACAAACTTTTACCAATAGAGAGAGAGTCGGTTTCTAACATAGACACAAAACTCTCTCATTGGAATTTACACAACATCAACTAGGTAGATATGTATGTATGCGTGCATGTGTAGATATGGATGTTATTGTATGTGTGGATGTGAATGTTTTGAGTTGTGTGTGTGCATGTGTATATGCTTTGCATCTGTACATGTGTATATGCAGTTATTAGATGCAACATTTTTGGAATGTTTTACATATTTTTACTGTTCCATTAATGGATTGTACTTGTAATTTCCTAACTAGTTGTGTTCTTTCTATTCCTGTGAAGCCTAGCTTCTCAAGATTTGTATTGAGGCAGTTACTAACATACCCCAGTGCCCCAATAATCACAGGCATAAATCTGAAGGTGTAATCAGGGTGGAGTATCTGCAGATTTCTCATCAGTTCTGCATAAATATTCTCCTTTTCACTAATCTTTGATATTATATTGGCATCTTCTGGGCAGCTAATTTCCACTACTGTGCATGCTTTCTTCTCCCTGTCCCATATCATAATATCTGGTCTGTTATGCCTGCATTTTATTGGGGTTTTTACTGGAACATTCCACCAGTACTCTTTTATATTATGTACATGGATGTCTTCCACATTGCTGTAGCGTTTAATGTGTTTATTATCGGGGCTATCTTTTTTACGAACTGCATTGTAGTGTTTTGGCTACTACATCATGCTTCATAGGTAGATAGTACCACGATGAAATCTTTGGACAGCTGCACAAGGGTGATATCCTCGATGTTAGTTTTGCAGAGTCTGCACTTGTTATCACATCTAGGTGTTTTGCCTGCATCCCTATCTCTTTTGTGAATCAGGAATTTCGTGTTAATCTCCTGTTCTTGGATTGCAAAAGCGTATCCTTCAAAGTGGGAGCCAATATAGCGGTTGTTGGTCCAAGATGGACTACTTTCCTTATCTATATTACTCTCACTCTGGAGCTTCCTGGCAACATATCCATGCATGATTTTTTGCTGATAAGTATGTAGTTTTTCATCCATGGATTCACTGCGATACTGCTGAGCGACATCCCTGGGTGTGAGTTTTTGATTATCACACAGGGAATATCTCTCGAGGAGTTCCTTTCCAACTCTCATGATCTTATCTGTTTCATGTAGATAGACTTGCTCGAGAAACGGGCTCCTACGCTTCGAGGTTCGTAGATGTTGTCGGAGAGATATGATGCGACATTCAAATGTTGTCTAGACTTATGTTAGGCTTCTGCCTCCCTGCTTACGTTTCAAGTAAAGGCGGTCTATGTCACTGTTGATGTGGAAGTTTCCGGCGTTTTTTAGTGTTTTTCGAGTTCTAACATCAACTGCTCGGATTTCGTCTATCGTCTAATTGAGTAGTCCAAACGTTGGTGTTAGGACAGGTACAGCAAACACATTGTGAGCCACTGTTTTGTTTTGCGCAGAGAGTTCCGATGACCAGATCTTTCTTAATCGGGTGTAGTCTTCCCTGGTTACGCGTTCTTTATTACAGATACCATTATAGGATATGTTCTCATCTATCCCCGGGTATTTGTAGCAGTCCTCATCATATATCAGTGAAATAGTTAGGCCATTGATGACAATGTTGCTAGATTGGGTTGTTGTTTTTCCCCGCTTTACAGTCATGTATGAGCATTTATCTTGGCCAAACTCCATTCCTATATCCTTTGAGAACGTTGTAACCAGGTCAAGATTTTTCTCCATCCCATCCATGTTCTTGGCATAGAGTTTCAGATCGTCCACAAAGAAATTATGGGTTAGGTTCGTATTTCTGTCCTCCTGTAAGCCAATGTTGTATCCCTCACATTTTTTGAGCAGAAAGGACAAAGGGTTTAATGACAAGATGAATAATATCACAGAGAGACTGTCTTCTTGAAATATACCCCTGCAATATTTTATTTTATCAGTGAAAATAGAATCCTCCTTCTCTGTCTTTAACCTTAGGATAGTAGCCCAAGAAGAAGACAGCTTCTCTATGGCTCTGACAATAATGTCTGGGTCTTTAGCAAGTTGGAGGGCCTCTATCATCCAAGAGTGGGGAACAAAATCGAAAGCTTTCCTGTAGTCCAGCCAGACTGTAGCCATATTCCTCCTAAGTTGTCGCACCTCCGACATCGCAGTTTTGTTGATTAGGAGTTGTTCAGCACATCCAAAACCCCTTTCTTTCCAGCTGCTTGTTCATCTGTGATGATGTTATTATTTTCACAGTGATCTTGGAGGAATAGGTTCAGGCAGGCTGTATAGATCTTGTACATCAGATTATGGCATGCAATGGGGCGGTAGTTTTTTGCCAAGTGGGTGTCTTTGTTCTTGGGGACCAGTAATGTTTGTGCTAATGTCAACCATTCTGGTATAAGTGTATCTCCCTTAAGAACTTGTTGGTAGAGGTCAGTAAGATACCTCCGATAGAATATCAGTTTTTTGTACCAGTAGCCGACAATCATGTCTCTTCCTGGTGTTTTCTTATCTTGGAGTTTTCCTATCACAGTCTCAAGGGTACCCTCACTTATTTCGTATGTTTTTGTTGTAGTGTAGGAGCAATAGTTCTTTCGGATTTCTCTTAGCCACACTGCATCTTGGTTGAAATTCTTCTTTTCACCCCATATTTCGCTCCAAAAGGAATCTATGTCTTTCTGGGATGGGGCCTCAGTGACACTTATTATTTTGCCCTTCATATCTCTATAGACTGATGTCTGGTTTCGTCTTAATCTTTTATTAAGCACTTTTCTCTCATCTACCTTCTCCAGGTATCGGCGTTTTCGCTAACAGCTCTCAATTCTTGTTTGAGGGTGATCAGCTTATATTGGAGAGTTCTGGTTCTACTGTTACCAAACATCGTCTTTATTTTATTTTTCACTCTTTGTTGGTGAGGAGTGAGGGTTTTTTTTATCTTTGTTTGCATGTAAGGAGCATTGTCACATATCCTATGTTTTTTCATAGGTCAGCAATCTTTTTTTCTATTTTAGTTATATATGATGGCATTTTTGGTGGTGTTCTGTTCTTGTTAATATCTCTGCTATCACCAAGATAAGCTCCACTGTCGTTGCTAAGGCATATAAACAGGCGTTGATTTGCCAATATGTTGGGGTTTTTATCCGTCGTAAATATTCATCCCCTATTTTGTCAATATCACGTAATATTTCATTATTTGGTTTTTTATTAAACATTGCCGTTTTAATACGTTCAGCAAGAGAAATGTTTATACATGAATTAATTTCTCTGGAAGATTTCGTTGAGGGAAAATTTCAATTGTTTATACATTTGATTATTATTATTATCGATAGTGTTTTCCACAACAGTCGAGGTAGACTCGGATGTTACACGTGGTGTAAAATTTCTTCGATTATTATTATTATTTTCTTCGATTATTATTATTATCGATAGTGTTTTCCCCAGCATTCGAAGTAGACTTAGATGGTACACGTGGTGTCAAATTGCTTACAGGCATAGTTGTTTCAAGGCGCTGTTCGACCTGGCTGCTAGGAAGTCTAGTAGCATGGTGACCTGTAGTACGTGTTGTTGATCCCATGTTTATTGTGGGGGACTTAAAATTAATAATATTTATCTTATTTTTACGTTCAACAAACGTCGTTTGTTGGCGTAATTGTTTCGCTGTGAAATAATTTAGCTCTGGGTGTATTTCTTCCCAGTGTAGCTTCATTCTGTTCATATAGCCAATGGAGGGGTTGTTTTGGGCCATTTTATAACAATTAAATAAATCATTATTAAGTTTGCAACTCCAAGTGAAATGCGATTTATAATTTCGGTTTCTTCTGTAGCTACAACTGAATAAAGTTTGTTTACCTTCCTTATCATTTGTCTTCGGTACTTCCTTAATTTTGTTCTTGATGTTGTGTTCAGCCATGCTGTTTGTAGCAAATCCTTGTAAAATGAATTATGTATTTAGTCGGATATCTCTACGAATTCGAATAAAAGGTGTCTTCAGAAGATATAGTTAGAAGAATAACCAGTTATTCAACATGACTCTAGTTGTGGCATTACTGCATTACTGTCGGAGATAGTATTCATCTTAAATTCAATAAATAGTCTCCCACGCCAAAATATGCGACTGATCGCGTTGACTCTATGTATGTATGACTGTATGTATGTATGTATGTATGTATGTATATATGTATGTGCGTGTGTGTGTGTGTATATATACTACTGCTATCAGCTTCATCATATATATGCTTACAGAGACAGGAAGAGAGGGATGCAGACTTAAATATGTTTTTAAATATAAGAACTTACAAATAAATAAAGAGCAAATGCTTGTAGTGTTAGTATACTACATATATTACATGAATATATTACATATAAAGTGTGTAATACATACAGAAAAATGTATATTCCATTTCATAATTTCTCCTTTTTTTCTTGAATCATTGCTTTCTTTAATATTATATTTGTAGTGTTTGACTGAGTGATGCTAACATATGCATCTGTAATGAATGAAACATATTTATTTATTCCTCATATATGTACGTATTTTTATGTAGATATTTATACATTTTTTATTGATTTACCTATTGTTATTAACAGTGACAAACTATACTCCTAACATTACCAGTCATATGGCATGTAGCACTTTAGCACATATATTTGTGTGTGCATATTTGCATATATACACACATGTATCATCATCCCCATTTAATATCTGCTATTAAGAGTTGGATTGGTATTCACAGGCCAAGTCAGTTCTTAATCAATGCTACTGACCTTTCAGATTCATTGATAATTCCCTATATAGCAGTTTCTCTCTCCGAACAATAGATATATTATACCTATAGATATATGATACCTATATACAATGGGCAATGTTGCATGATAGATGCTTGTTGCATGAAGAAAAGCCAAGAAATTTCAGTGGAAGGAGGCTGCAGTAGAGGAAGACCAAGAAAAACATGGACAGAAGTGATGTGAGCTAATAACAAATTGCTGAAGCTCACAAAAACAATGATGGAGTATAGAGGCCATGCTAGAAAAGATACATCCAACCCATGCAAACATGTTGAAATGCTTGTAAAATGTTGATGGTGGTTCTGATGTTGTCTGGAATGGGTGTTTTATTTTTTAGTTTTTGTCTGATAATTTGAGATGTTAAATTTATGCTGTGAAAAGTAAAAAAATGTTACAAACTCGTGCAGAAAGATCCACATAACTACAAATGTTCCAGTGAGAAAGACTTTGAGTGGCTGCTTGACCTACTAAAAATAATGGCCAAATGTTAATCAAGTCACACACCACATTCTAAAGAAAAGGCAAACCAAATCGCATGATGTCTGCAATCAATCACAATTCATATTATCAGTGTACAACTGTTTAATTTGAAGTGTATTTATTTATCTTTAAAATATCTTTGTTACTTTCTAAACATCAGCTTGATAATGAAAAAAATAGTTATATTACTGAATCACTCCAAATTCTTTATTACTTCCAAAAGGATTTGAAAATATCAGCAGTGTCTTTCATTAGGAAAATAATAAAGAAATACAAAGATAAAACTGTTTTCCCTTCAAAAAGCTGTAAGAAACTCAGAACATGAAATTATTCATGCTAAGGATTGTAATGAGTAGATGAAATGGGGAAAGAGTATTGCCAGATTCATGTGGCATGGTTAAATATATTGCTTTCAATCAGACTGACACCAAAAAAGAAGAAATATTCTGTCTGACAGTTTACATAACCAACCATTAAAATTTCTGGGTAGAAATCAAAAGCTACTGTTTTGAAAACTGTCTGACAGAATGGTATTTTCTCAATAAACTGTTATTTTGTGTGTATATACATGTGTATATAGGTATGTATTATATGGTACACATGCTTATAATATATACATGTATGTATGTACATATATATACTCACATACATATTTATGTTTGTATGTATGTATATATGTATGTAAGCATGCACGTCACTAACATACTATAAGTATTGCTGAACCATAGTCTACTGAACATACTTTTATAAATATTGCCATATATTTGAACACTTTTGATACCAAACTACATGAAACTGCCCTTAGTTCTGTGATATAAGTGTTTATATTTATAACATTCCATCATAACTTTATGTAAGAATCTTTAAGCTATGTTCCAAAATAATGAGAAAGTTACTTATATTATTCAATCTCTAAATTCATTGTTATTTTCAAAATAACTTATACATCATGGATAGTGTATTTGATTAGAAATATGGTACTGAAAGTGTTAAATTCTAGTAAACAGGTAGATGTGAAGGCATGTGACCTGGTGATTAGCTTGTTTGTCTCGGGAGACCCAAGAAGACCTGGGATGAGATGATAAAAGTCGACCTTACCCAATTGCACCTCTCAAAGGCGATGACACACGACCGTGATAAAGAAGACCCGACCCCCCATGGGTACAAGCCGAATTTGAAGCATATAGACAATATGCCCCCACCCCCTCCCACTGCAAAGTGGTCGTGGAGGTGCCACGGCAAAATAGCACCCAGCCCACACTGTAAAGTGGACGCGTAGGCGCCACGGTAAAAAGCACCCAGCACTCACTGTAAATGAGGTTGGTGCTAGGAAGGGCATCCAGCTGTAGAAACCAAGCCAGAATCAGTTCCCGTATGAGCAAGACATGGTCAGCCGACTGGCTACTGCACACAACAGGACAATCGGTCTAACCCATGCTAGCATGGAAGAACGGACGTAAAACGGTGATTATGATGATGGCTCCAGTCAACTCAGCTGAAAAAAATTAATACCACCAGCAGCAGCTAAATATTAGCCATAAAATGAACTGATGTCCTGTCTAAGGGAATGTCTTATACTTTGAGACCCTTATCATCCCATCAAACTGGGAGAAGTTCTAGCAAAATGAGCCTAGAGGTTCAATGCTGAATTTTTTTAGATATTTGTAGAAAGAGCCGAAAATGTAAGATTGCTGTTCACCCCCAGGTCAGACAATCTTATAACAAAAGAAAAAAAATAGTGTATCTAGAACTACTTTATCCAATGTGTCTTTCTGTTTTGTAAATTGTAGGATATGTGAATGACCACATTCAGATGCCCTCTATGCTTATTTTGAAATGTAATAGTAGCATGCTCTGAATTAACACATTTGACAATTCTCAACAAAGAGAACACATCATCGTTTTTGCATGAACTTTTCCATGTTGGTATGGATTGGACAGTTTTTTGAGGCAATGTTTACCACTGGTACCCTTCCTGATAGCAAACCTTTTAGTCACTTTTTACAACATACAGGGATATCTTGAACTCATTCTAAACTGGATACACATGGCTATATATATATATATATACACTACTTTTTTCTTCCTTTTTGTTCCTTTGTTTCATTCATGAGACTTTCATGCTATAAAAATCACCGCACTTTTGTCCTTGTATTAGATAAAATTCTATGTGTACTTGTTACAGCTTAATTGCTATAAATTAATGTTTATTTTTCATCTCTTACTCCACTGGACAGCACTTTGGTTTGTGTCAGACACTGTGACCCTGGGTGGACCAACAGTACCATTGGTAGAGGCTGAAACTGCCAAAGTCCATCTCAACAGCCGATGACCCAGGAGTTCTGTGTCTTTCGTTTTTATTTTTTTTATGTTTTTTTTAAGGTTTCCCTTTAAAAAAATGTTTTTCATTTTACCTTGTTCTCATTCATTGTCTTGCCCTCTCTTTGTTAATTTTCTTAAGTTTATATCATCATCATCATCAATTAACGTACATCTTCCATGCTAGCATGGGTTAGATGAGTCCTATTTTGAGGCAAGTTGGGTTGGGTGACCGTGTCTAGCTCAAATAGGGGTGTGTTCTTGAAGCCATTGCCCGTTCCCTTGGAAAGTACTGTGTTGCATTTGGATATGATAAAGCAAATACGAAGAAATGAGTGTGGAATGAAATATTAACATCATCTTTGTCCGTTCCCTTGTAATTTTAAATGTATGTATGTATATATTTATATATATATGTGTGTGTGTGTGTATATATATAAACACACACACATATATATAAATATATACATACACACACACACACATATATATAAATATATACATACACACACATATATATAAATATATACACACACATATATGAATATATACATACACACACACATATCTATCTATCTATCTAAGGCGGGTAAAATTCCCGAGATCCATGGACGAGTTCTCTCCAGCGGTCTCTGTCCCTCATTATCGCTGCCATATCCTGCATCTCCAACAGACCAGTGTCTGTCCTTAGGGCATCAACATATGTTAACCTTGGTCTTCCTCTTCTAGTGTGTCCATGTAGGGGCTCCCAAAGGAGCACTGAGTGCAATGTCAACTCTGGATGTCGGTGAGCATGTCCAGCCAACCTCAGTCTCCTCTGTGTCACTTTTGGAAATACACACACACATATATATAAATATATACATACACACACACACATACATATATATAAATATATACACACACATATATATATATATGTAGGAGGTGAGTTTTATTGTAGTACAATAAAGCAATGCAGATATCGGATAAGAAGCACTCTACAGTTTGTAGGACTGGAGTATACATAATATATAAGATCAAAAGATGGTTAAATGAGTTCCATGTATTTTATTATGCGCATAATAAAATACATGGAACTCATTTAACCATCTTTTGATCTTATATATTATATATATATATATATATATATATATATATATATATATATATATATATATATATATATATATATATATATATATATATATGTGTGTGTGTATTTCCATGCTTGCCCGGGTTAGACATGTTATGAAGCAAGTTAGTTCATGTGACCATGTCTAGCTATGTCTAGCTCAATTTGATGTTGTTACCAAGTTCTAACTATTGTGCTGGGTTTTTACACTCGTATTACAAAAGATTATTAGTGAATTATAGACATTGCACTGCTGGACAGGGTCATGGTGATGGCCTTGAAATGGATAGTGTCTGACATCGCAAGAAAGTGCCTGGTCTCCCGGTATGGCCTAGAAGCGGGTGTTTATATACTGCTTAGAACAAATGGGTGAGTGATATCCATCACTTTGATTTGTTTTAGGCTTCCCTGGGTTGAGAAAATGTTGGGGATGCGAGGGCTCAGCAGGGGTGGTGAACCAGTCATGGTTCATTTCAACTTTCCCTGCTTGCATGGGTTGAACCAGACGAGGACCTGAAAGTTGTTTCATCTCTCTGCTACCTCAGGTTTAGGTTGGAGAAGGGGATAAGGGGTAGGCTGTCAGGACATACAACAGTATATTGGCAGTTCGGGGTGGGACCTTAGTGTTGTATCACCCCTTTGTTTCTTCAGGCTTATGGTGTAAGGAGGAATGTGGTTTGACATCCTCTTTGTCTTGCTTCATTCCACTTGCACGGGGATGTGACTGTTCTGTATTACTGAATATTGCCAGTTTTCTCAGTCTTTGGTCATCTCCTTCATGGGATCCAGCTGCATGAGATTGGCCTTCATCACATCATTCCACATTTTCCCTGGCATTCTCATATATATATATATATAGTAATAATATTATTAACTGGATTAGTTAAACTGCTTTACATGTTGATTAGAAATATATGTCAGTTTGACAATGCCCTGAATCTTCAGTGATTTTTAAATTTATATATACACTAGCTGGCCCGTCCGGCTGGCGCTCGGCTAGGTATACCCGCCCACCCACTGCAAAGATACCACACACCCTCCCGTGTCACATTGTCCTTCCAACTCTCTCTCTCTCTCTCTCTCTCTCTCTCTCTCTCTCTCTCTCTCTCTGAATAACTAACACTTTAATAGTATCTCTCTCTGTCTAACGGCCTATCTCTCTCTTTTGCCCTCCCTCTGTTTTTATGTCTCTTTCTGTAGATGTGTGTGTGTAGTTTTCCAAATCTTTCTCTCTCTCTCTCTCTATGTGTATATATTGAAGGGAGATACGGAAACTAAAACAGTGTTGTCATATAGAGAGTGAAGATCGACAGAGAGAGTAAAGCAGTTAAATTATAGAGAGGAAGAATGATCATACATACATATAAAGTATAGATATGTGTGTGTGTATTTGTGTATGTGTGTATGTGCATGTGTGTGTCTGTGTGTTTTGTTTTGATGTTATCCGGCAATTGGCGAAATCAGGTGTGAAAGTATGTGTATTTGTGTGCGTGTGCGTGTGCCTGTGTGTGTGTGTGTTTCTTATGCGAGTGACAACAGAAAAAGTGTGTGGGATACATACATTATTATATTTGTCTGTATTTTCGTTCTGCAACCGTCATATTATGATATTTGTATCCAAATGATTTTAGGTGTATATATTACCTGCTTGCCCGTGCCTCTGTTTCTCTTTATCTGTCTCTCTCTCCCTCCTCTCTCCTCTCTCTCTCTTTAGATGCGTGCATGTGTGTAGTTTTCCTAATCTGTCTCTTTCACTCTGTCTCTCTAAGAGGGTTGCCTTTTGATGTATGTATTACCTGCTTGTGTGTTGACCGAATTTGAAGGTTATCCTTTTGAAATAAACATACATACGACGCTCATCTCTATGTTGATATATGATATAAATAATGGGATTGATGAGTTAATATCTTTATACAACAACTACAACGGTACGCGATGGGGCCCACCCACAGCCCCGGCGGACAGAGTGGAGAAGGCGTTTCCCCGGACGACGGCAAGGGAGACGCACTGGAAAAGCTACTCCAACTCGCGGGGCTCACACCTGCGGCTGGCCAGCTCAGCAACTATGGTGGTGAGTAAGGAGGTGGCCCTGGGGTCAAGGACAACAGAAGTCTCCACTGCCAGGGGTACGAACGCAAACCTGTCTGAGACCGACCGGTATTTGAGGAGTTTGGCCTCCTCAGCCCGACGTGCAGCAGAACCTGGGTATATATTGATATATTGAAGGTAGATACGGAAAGTAAAAGAGTGTTGTCATATAGAGAGTGAAGAGCTACAGAGAGAGTAAAGCAGTTAAATTATAGAGAGGGGGAATGCTCTATTATAGAGAGAGGGAAGAGCGACGGAGAGAGTAAAGCTAAGAAACTATAGGGAGGTGTGTAGGATACATATATAATACATACACACGACACTCAGCTTTATAATATTATAGATTCTGGTTTGTTTTTTTCTCATATTCTGCTACTGTCTGTTTTATTTGGCAGGATTCCGGCTTAACAAGAGACTACACACGTTTCCCACTTCACAGATTCAAGTGACCAGGTTCAAAGAACTGTCAGAACATATCCCCTCCCCCCTCAGCAGTTTTGCATTTATCTAACATTCCGTGAGTATTACAACTTCCCCTCTTTTTCTTTGTACACACTGTAAAGTGATTGGTGATAAGAAGGGCTGTACAGTTTGTCAAGCAAAGGGTTGGGAGGACTCTCAGTTGTGTCGAAGATATGAGAACGTACATAAGTAAACTGCAGATCCCTGCCTTGTCTGGAAAATCAATAGCTTCACTTTTGTACTGACTTGGTCCATGTAGACCTGTCCAACCCTTGCTAGCATGGAAGGCGGACATTAAAACGATGATGATGATGATGATGATTATATATATATATATATATATATATATATAGCAATAATATTAAATGTGAAGACTAAACTCGAAGAGGACTTGATAAGGGTTATGGATATATAAATATATATATATAAACCCGCAGAGCAAATATTTATTAAAATAACAGATTAAAGTTTAAGCAAAGAATCGCTGCTTTCATCCTTAACGGGATCTTCTTAAACTAAAAAAAATCAATTTGTGGACACAGAAGTAAATATTTCAAAAAACGTTACAACCGAAGGAAAACAGGAAGACGATACTTTGGTTCGTGAAGACGTTCCCTGGAATTGAACGGGAAAAAGCGAGGATAATTACGTGGTTATTTAGAACGTTGAGAACAATTTCATACAAAGACAAAAACATGTTTATGGTATAAATGGAGTCATTAGACTAAAATTCTATTTAGAATAACCGAATGATTCTCATCTCCAGAGTTTAAGATTAATGTAAATAAAGTTGTTAAACGATTGCATTTCCCCTCAGCACATAAATATAATAAAATATCTAATAGAAAAACTGTTAAAATGTTTTACTGCACGACTCCGTAACACCATTGCATCAAATTTATCCAAATTACCTAGTTGTAGTAACACTAAAAACCCAGTAATTAGTACTAACTGTAATTGTAGGAATCTGGAAGACTACCCTCTATCCGGGAAATACCTATCCAGTAATATTGTCTACGAATGTAAGGTCGACACACCCACGTCTAGTAGGGCCTACATAGGGGTTAACTGCCAATAGATTCAAGTAGCGTCTTTACATGCACATCCATTCTTTTCGTAACGCTTTAAGAAGGAACATGACGTCACTTTCAGCCTATATCTGGAGTCTAAAAGACAACCACACCCGATATAGGTGTTACACTGGGAGATCCTAGCTAAAGCTAGATCGTATAATGGAAACAAAAGACCATGCGATCTTTGCACTGCTGAAGCCCTGGAAATACTCTACGGCAATGATCAAATCTTAAACCAAAAGTCTGAGGCAAGTTCGGCTTGTAAACACCAATTACATAAAAACCTTCCTGTATTACAGCAGCACATTATACCCTAAGGGATAGTACGGACAATACACAGATAATATACGTCATGTGTGGTAGCTGAGTATATTTTATATTTATACCATTATTTATTTGTATAGGTAAGTACACCTTATCTGTATGTTCATGCAGGTATGCATACTTTTTCGTATGCATGTATGTGTTATAGATGTATATATATATATATATATATATATAAAATTGCAAGTTTGAAGAATTATTAGATAAAATATATCCAGTCTTTACTCACCCTAGTCCATAGAAATCAACCAGATAAATAATCATTTAAATGAGGCTATAAGTTTAAAATGTAACTATGAAGAAATAATAGACAAATAATACAGAATATTTTCCGCGAGGAACAGTCAGATAAAATGTTCTAGTCATTCCTTTTAGCCCGTAGAAATTAACTAGACAAGTAATCAATTAAACGAAGCTAGGTCTAATATATATATATGTGTGTGTGTATATATATATATATATATATATATATATATATATATTACACCACTCGAAGAAGGTAATTATTTAACCGATAAATGGGGCCCTAATAGGTACTACTACTCCAAGCCAGAGCAGACCTGGTAGTGATAACAATTAATTGGTAACTCCACATTCCCCACATTTCCTGAACTCCCAAACTGGAGCCTTGCCACTGGATGCAGTTTAATGTCATACCCAAGACAATACATATATATATATATATATATATATATATATATATATATATATATATATATACACATATACATATTCATATATATATATATATATATATATATATATATATATATATATATATATATATATGTGTGTATATATGTGTATGTATATATATATATATGTATATGTGTGTATATATATCATCATCATCATCATGCCTCCATATATAGTTGAGACAGTAAACAAAAAACAACGTGGAGGCGAAGAGGCAGTAAAAAATGTTAATATTAGTTTCACACTTGAGAGGGGGGTGTATATATGTATATATGTATTGTCCTGGGTATGACATTAAACTGCATCCAGTGGCTAGGCTCCAGTTCAGGAGTTCAGGAGCTGTGGGGAATGTGGAGTTACCAATTAATTGTTATCACTACCAGGTCTGCTCTGGCTTGGAGTAGTAGTACCTTTTAGGGCCCCATTTATCGGTTCAATAATTACCTTCTTCGAGTGGCGCTGGTAAGGTATTATCAGCCATTGAAAAGAACCATGGAGAATGGATTTAACAGCACTAGGTTTAGAGTCCCTAACTACACTGTCAAGGAGCAGTCTGACCATTATGATTCTGCTGGTTTAGAGCGACAGGTAGAGCCAGTGGATGATGGATCAGCTGTCTCTGAGACAAATATAAAGAATGCAGTTTTGTCCTGCAGAAGAGTCATTAAAATGGGCACTCTGAATGTGAGGACTGTTCAGTCACTGGAGAAGAGAGAAGTATTGGGTCATCTGTTCGAGGAGAGTGGTATGCAGATACTTGCGATACAAGAACACAGGATCCTACATGATGAGCTCGTGAGAAGTGTGATGATTGGGAGGAGGAGCCAGCTCATCACCACATCAGCAGTGAGGAACACAATGAATTATGCAGCAGGAGGAGTGGGTTTTGTGTTCAGTGCAAAAAACAATCTATTGATGAGAGAAATCATACCTGTCTCTCCGAGAGTGTTGAGGGTGACATTTAATGGAAACCTAAGACTGACTATCATCTTCGCCTATATTCCAACCGAGGGAGACGTGATGTGAGTGTGGAAGTGTTCCATGAGGAAGTGTGTAGAGCTGTAAACACCACATCAGCTCATAACACCCTGCTTGTTCTGGGTGACTTCACTGCACATCTGAGTAAGGAGAGCAGTGAAGATCCTTGCTGGTACTTCCATAACAACACCAACCGAATTGGAAGACTACTGAGGGACACCCTGCTGAAGGCGGACTTGTTGGCAACCAGCCTAGGGTTTAGGAAGAATCCGCGGAAGATGTGGACCTACATCTCTGATATGCACCTGTCCAAGTCCCAGATTGATTTCATTCTGGTGAGGAAAAAGTGGCGGAATAGTGTTCTGAACAAAGAACCATACCACTATTTCAGTACACTGAGCAGTGACCACCGACTTGTTATGAGTGAGGTCCAGGTGAGCTTAAGAATGAGCAAGGCTCAGCCCTCGAGAGCAATCTATGACAGGGGAGCTTTCAAGGAAGAGGATAAGCTACAGAAGTTCACAGTAGAAGTGAGAAACAGGTTCAGTGCTCTGTGTGGAGAGGCAGAGGACAGAGAGATTTGAGGGACTGAAGAGAGTGTGACGAGGAGAACTCGTACATGGATATCGGGAATTTTACCCGCCCTATATAGATATATATGTATATATATGTATATATATATATATATAAATATATATATGTATATATATATATATGTGTGTGAATATGTGCATATATATGTGTATGTATATGTATGTGTATATATGTATATGGTTTTATATATGTGTGTGTATATATATGTATGTATGTGTGTGTATATATATATATTTGCCTGTAGGTATACGTACGTGTGCGCGTGTTTATACTTATGTGTGTATGTATGGTGTACGTTTACACGTATGCATATGTATGTATATATGACTCTATATATGTGTATATCTATGTGTGTGTATATATCTATGTATATGAGTGTATATGTATGTATATATATGTATATGTATGGGTATGTATATGTGTATATGTATATATATATATATGTATATGTGTATATACATGCATGTAGGTGTATGCGCGCCTGTATATATGTGTGTATATGTATGTATATTATTATATATATATATGTATATTTGTGTGTGTGTATGTATATGTATGTGTATGTAATCATTGGCGCATACTTATCCGCTGGCCTAAATCTAAACTATTATTTACTTTTACTTTGTTAATAACCTCTGTCATTTTCGTTTAACAACTTTATTTACATTATTCTTGAACTCCGGAGATGAGAATCATTCGGTTTCCTAAATAGAATATTAGTCTAACGACTCCATTTATACAATAAACATGTTTTTTTTCGCTCATTTCCCGGGAACCTCTTCATGAACCAAAGTATCGTATTCCTGTTTTCATTCAGTTATAGCATTTTTCGAAATATTTACTTCTGCATCCACAGATTAATTTTTTTTAGTTACAGAAAATCCCGTAAAGGGTGAAAGGAGAGATTATTTGCTTAAACTTTAATCTGTTATATTAATAAATACATACATATATATATATATCATCATCATCATCATCATCATCATCATCATCACCGTTTTACGTCCTTTCTTCCACGCTAGCATGGGTTAGATGGGTTGTCCTGTTGTGGGTAGTGTCCGGTCGTCTGACATTGTCTTGCTCATATGGGAACTGATTCTGGCTTGATTTCTACAGCTGGATGCGCTTCCTAACACCAACCTCATTTACAGTGAGTGCTGGGTGCTTTTTTTCCGTGGCGCTTACACGTCCATGTTACAGTGTGGGCTGGTTGCTTTTTTGCTGTGGCACCTCCACGACCACTTTCCAGTGGGAGGGTATGGGCGCATATTGTCTATATGCTTCAGCTTCGGCTTGTACCCATGGGGGGTCGGGTCTTCTGTATTACTGCATGACGCCAGAGGTCACGGTTGTGTGTCATCGCCTTTGAGAGGTGTAATTGGGTAAGGTCGGCTTTTATCACCTCATCCCAGGTCTTCTTGCGTCTTCCCACTCTGCAACGTCCATTAACTTCTAGTGCTCTGCACCTTTTTATGCAGCTGTCATCCTTCATACGCATCACATGTCCATACCAACGCAACCGCTTCTCCTGCACACAGCATTTGATTCCTCTTATGCTCAGTCTCTCTCTCAATTGATTTATGCTTTGCCGTTCGCGTATATTACTATTACATATCCATCGGAGCATGCAGGCTTCGTTTCTTTCTACTCTACGCAAGTCTTCCACAGTCAGCGCCCAGGTCTCACTACCATGTAACATTGCTTTTTGTATACACGCATCATACAGTCTGCCTTTCATTTTGAGGGAAAAGCTTTTTGTAGCTAGCGATGGCTGTAGCTCCCTGAACTTCTTCCATCGCGTTCTTACCTTAGTTATTTTACTTTCCAAACACCCACCTCTGCTGCTAATTCGGTCACCTAGGTAGCAGAAGCTGTCTACTGTTTCTACAGAGCCCTCTCAAAGATTGTTGGTACTTGTTTCCTATGGCTGTTTGCTGCTTGCTGTCCCAGCACAGCTGCTACATGTGAAGCCTACATTCTTAGTTAAGCTTCCTGAGATCCTGCTACATCTCTTGTGTACCCATTATTTGCATTTGGGGCAGAAAATGGAATTCCTACCTACACCTTTCCTACATACTGAGCAAGGCCATTTCCCTGAAGGGATCTGGGTTCTGTTTTCTCATCTACTTACAAGGACCCTTTCTTTCTAGTCCCTGCTTCCAAGTTTTGAATTTCTTCTCTAGTTCTACCATAGATTCAGCTATATGTGCGAGGTCATCTGCATACAGGAATTCCCATGGGCATCCAGTCTTAAACTCCTCCGTTATTGCATGCAAGACTATGATGAACAGGAGAGGGCTAAGAACAGAGCCCTGGTGGACACTGAACTGTACGCTAAATTCCACGCTATACTCATTGCTAATCCTAACTTTGCTGACTGCTCCTCTATACATGGCTTGTACAGCTTTCACAAGCCATTCATCTACTCCTAGTTTTCTAAGAGCCCACCAGATTATAGCACGGGGAACTCTGTCAAAGGCTTTCTCGAGATCGACGAATGCCAGGTAGAGTGGCTTACTTTTAGCTAGGTACTTTTCCTGTAACTGCCTCACAAGGAAGAGAGCATCAGTGGTGCATCTTCCTGGCACAAACCCAAATTGCATCTCATCTAGTTTCACTCTGTCCCTCATCAACTGTGCTATAACTCTTTCTGTTACTTTCATGACCTGGTCCATTAGATTCATACCTCTATAGTTTCCTCTATCTAGTGCATCACCTTTACCCTTGTAGCAGTTGACAATGATGCTACTGCAACAATCCTTTGGTATGACACCTTCTAGTATTACCTGGTTAACAATATGTGTGGTTATAGTGTGACCTACTGACCCAGATGCATTCAGCATCTCTGCAGCTATACCCGGTTGCCTTCCCTATCTTCATATTTTTAATTGCCTTACTTACTACACTGCTGCTGACTTGTACTGCCGGTCCCTCTATAGGGTCTACTTGGGGTAGGGTCTCTTCTTCCCATGCATTCTCCTCATTTAGTAATCTCTCATAATGTCTCTTCCACGCATCTTTCTTCTCAGCACTTGTGAGGGCAAGCTCACCTTTATCATTCCGGATACACTTCTCTCCAATGACATCACAATTCTCTCTGACACACAGCCTCGCAATCTTGAACACCTGTTGCTGGTCCTCACGTTGCAAAACATGCTTGAATTTTCTATCCTCTGCTTCCCTCCTAGCTAAGTATACTTGTCGCCTAGCTTCCCTCTTGGTATCTATGTAATGTACCCTGCTCCCCCCCGTTCTTCCATTCTTTCCATGCCTGTCTCTTGGCCTTAACTGCCTCATCTACCTTATTGTTCCACCACCAAATCACTCTCTTCCTGCCTGTAGTCTTACTCCAGCCACAGATCTCATCCGTTGCCTTTAGTAAGTTATTTTTTAGGAACTCCCAGTGCTCTTCTACATTGAATTTCTTTATCTGTTCTTCTTTACTGTCATAGGCGTTGAGTAAAATATCTTTAAATCTGTTACTGGCTGAGGTCTTTCAGCTTCCAGATCTAGTTCTGACCATGAGGTCGCTGACAACTAAGCTATGTTGGGAGGTACATTCCTCACTAGGGAAGGCTTTTGTGTTTACAACCGTCCATCTGTCATGTCCTCTGATGAGAATAAAAGCTATCTGACTAGAATTCTCCCCTGATCTATAGCTGATCAGGTGGTTGTCGGGGTTTTTTGAAGTTTGTGTTACATATCGACATGTCATTGGCATCGCAGAATTCTAGAAGCCTGAATCCTTCTTCATTTCTTGTGCTAACCCCATGGCCTCCATGGACTCTATAGAAGCCGTCATGGTGTTTACCTACGTGTCCGTTAAATGATTAGGAAGTCACTGTCGTTTGTTAAAGCAGTAGTGTGCATTAGGGACTCGTAAAACCTATCCTTAAGTTCGTCTGGCAACCCCGATTGGGGTGCGTAAGCTGATGTTATTGTGGCAATTGTTTTATTCAGGACTAGTCTGAGTTTAATGATTCTTGCATTCACTCTGTTCACTGAGATTACCTTATCTACCCACTTGTCAGCTAGTAGGATACCTACACCACCCATCCCATCGTCATTTCCCACACAGAAAAATGTGTAGCACTGACTTTTTCCTACAAGGACGCTAGCAGACTCTCCTCTCCATCTAGTCTCTTGCACACAGCATACGTCAATTTCCTTTCGCTCTAGCATCTCTACGATTTCTCCTGCTCTTCCTTTCATTGTGCTTACATTGATGGTACCAACTCGGAGTTTTGGGATGAATTTAGCATAATAGTAGGGGTTCACCCAGACTCCGTTCTTAGCCCCCTCCTGTTTATTATTGTCCTACAGACTATAACAAAGGGGTTTAAGACTGGCTGCACATGGGAACTTCTATATGCAGATGATCTAACTCTCATAGCTAAATCCATGGCTGAACTAGAGACGAAGGTCCAAACATGGAAGCATGGCTTTTAATCAAAAGGCCTTAGAGTCAACTTGTCTAAGACTAAGATTCTAGAAAGGAGAATAGGGCACAGGTAATCTCTTGGAAATGGCCACGCTCAGTGTGTAAGAAAGGAGTTGGCAGAAACTCCATTCTATATTCCAAATGCAAACTATGGGTACATAAAAGATGTAGTGGTATCAGAGGTAAGCTATCTAAAAATGTGGATTTTATATGTGACCGATGCTCAGGTACAGTAAGTAGCAAGGACCCACTGGATGCTATCTCCTTCAACTGCCCAGATGGTTCTATATAAGTAGTAGGCACCTTCCGTTACCTGGGTGACAAAATGAGTAGTGGAGGGGAGTGCTCTGAAAGTGTAGTAGCCAGAGTTAGAGTGGGATGGAAAAAGTTCAGAGACCTAATGTCGCTGTTGGCCACAAAGTGTTTTTCTCTAAAACTGAAAGGCAGATTGTATGATGCATGTATACAAACAGCGATATTACACGGTAGTGAGACCTGGGCATTGTGTGCTGAAGACCTGCATAGATTAGAAAGAAATGAAGCTTGCATGCTCTAATGGATGTGTAATAGTAATGTGCGTGAAAGGTGAAGCATAAACAAATTAAGAGAGAGACTGAGCATAAGAGGTATCAAATGTGTTCTGGAGAGGAGATTGCGTTGGTATGGACATGTGACGCGTATGAAAGACGACAGCTGTATAAAAAAGTGCAGGGCAATGAAAATTGATGGAAGCTGTGGAGTGGGTTGACCAAGAAAAACCTGGGATGAGGTTGTTCACCTACACCTCTCTAAGACAATGACACTGGGTCGAGACATTTGGCGCTATGCAGTTGTACAGAAGACCCGACTGCCATTGCATACAAACCTACAATCAGTAGGCACCACTTAACCCAATGTACACTCCACCCCCACACCCTACCCCATCCTCCCTATCCCGTTCCATCCACTGTGTCGATGACACAACAGTCCACACTGTAAGGTGATCGTGTAGGAGACACAGTGAAAAGTCTCCCAGTCCACACTATAAATGTGGTTAGTGTTAGGAAGGACATCCACCTGTAAAAAATCTGCCAGAGACACTTCCGTGCGAGGGGGACATGGTCTCCCGACCATGGAAGAGGGACGTTAAAGGAAGATGATGATGATGATGATGATGATATATATATCTTCCTTTAACGTCCATCTTCCATGGTCGGGAGACCATGTCTCCCTCGCATGGAAGCGTCTCTAGCAGGTTTTTTACAGCTGGATTCCTTCCCAACACCAACCACATATATATATTGTTTTAAATAGTCAACAGCAAGGAGTAAAAATGTCCACCATTTACTTACAAATATTTAGCTTATAGTCATTCTTCTAATATCAGAATATATTTATTTTTAAAGATTGGAAATCTCTGAATTTGTTTTTTTTTTTCTTTTGTTGAGTATTTTTTAAAAAGATCTCAAAATAGATTGTTTTGTTTAGCAAACAATTCTTTACGGTTGAACGACAATCTCTACCTTTTAAATTGATTATCATACCACATTCCTTTACAATCAGTGCAAACTTTTAAAGATTTGTTGCTGAATCAGGGAGTTTAATGTCTGAATAGAAAAAAATGTAAAAAGAAAAGAAATTTTGTTAAATATATGGAACTGTTTTCTTTGAAAATTTTTTTTTTGTCTCTTGATAACAAACATCCATCAAATTTTAAAAAAATTTGTTGTGTGAAATATTATGAAAAATATATAAAAAAAAACAATAAAATGAAAAGAAATGTAAAAAAATTATTAATGAAAAAAAATAAACAGTTGAATTAATAGGGAAAGAAAAGAAGAAACAAACAAATAAATTTCATTTTCTCTTGAAATTGATCATTTAAAAATTCCTTAATTCTTTTTTTTTTTTCAATTAAGTTCTGGAATGTTTGCCTGTTTTTCTCCTCCTTTCCTACATTCAATCATTTATATTTTAGAAATTTTTTTTTAAATAAAAAATAAACATAAAATATATCTGCATACATATGCATGCACATGGCAAATATTTTCTTCTGAATAATGCACGCACCTGCTTATGTGCATGCATTTGCACTTGACATTGCCCTTCCTTTGCCTCCATATCTCACTTTCTCTCTCACTATTTCTATATATATTTTCTCTTTTTCTTCTCTCTCTCTCTATCTCTCTTTTCCCATATTATATTTTTATTATCTCAATGATGCTTCTTATTCTCTGTTTGGCAACAAGTCATCAGAGTTGCATTACCAATATTAACAATATTCCACCTTCTGTTCAAATATTTTCACTAATCCATCTGTGATGAATCATTCCTTTCCATTTCATTCTCTTTGTTACAGCTTTAACTAAATCGATGGCTCACAGGTAAAGCTTTGAATTCTAATTTAATCGACTTTCTCCTCCCCACCAAATTGTTGGCCTTGTGTCTAAATCAGAAACCATTAATACCATCCAAAATGACATTAGCACCTAGTTAAAAACAAAACGTTACAAATCATCCAAAATTAGAATCCTATTACAACATCCAAAGCAGAGAAAAACATTTTACAATAAATCATTTTTGCTTGTTCTGTTCAACATCAAAATCCTTCAAATTCTCATCATCCATCATCACCGTGTATCATCTGATCACAGCAGGCTGATCACACTAATTTCTAACAACAGGTGTATATATTATGAGGCTTCAATTCCTTTCATGTTGGGCTAAGGTAGGATTTAAACTCAAAATATAAAGAGACAGATCAAATACCAAAAGGATTCCCACTCATCAATTTAATGATTCCACTAGTCCATTGTTCAAGACTAGTTCTTTATTCATCAAACCTAATAGGATGAAAGTTCATCTCGATTAGATATGAACTGAGAAAGAAAAGGCTCACTAGAAGTTGTTGATAGCTTTTTTCATCTGTTACCATATTAGCAGCAGAGGTGGGTGAACCAAAATCCTAGTAGCCAGAGTAAGAATAGGGTGAAAAAAGTTTAGGGAATTGTTACCTCTGCTGGCAACACAGAATTTCATACTCAGAAAGAAGGATGGATTGTATGATACTTGCATACAAGCTGTTATGCCAAACATGGGTCTTGAATGTAGATAAATTACAATGGCTGGAAAGACTTGAATTATATACATTCTACTGGATGTGCAAGATTAGTATGCATGAGTGATAGAGAATAAGTGAATTGAGAGAAAAGCAGGATAGAAGAGGAATCAGAAGTAGTGAACAAAAGCATGGCAAAACAGTTGTTGAAATAAATATCTTTTTGATAAATTTCATCCAATACCTTTTTGATAAATTTCCATCTGGTGCCCTATTTGCTGCATGGCTACTGATAATTATCAGCTTGGTTTCTTAGGCTGGATGCCCTTCCTAATGCCTACCACATTACAATGTGGACAATATATATTAGAGTGATTAGAGTCTACTCTCTACTATGGAAGCATAAAGATTTGTAGCCCTAAAACTCTTTTGGCACAGGCCTATCCAATATATATCTTGAGAGATTGGCTGAAGGTAGAAGAAATTGTGGTGAACCTAAATGAAGATGAAGGAGAAATATTGTAGATTTCTTTAAACCCAGTAACTAGGCCCTAATAAACCTTACCAATGAAGACAGGAATAAACTGAGAGTTCTTTTATGTGGCGGTAGACCTCAGAATTGGACTCAGAATTAACTGAAAAAAGACGAAAGTGATGCAATTTGGCAAGAAAATTGCTGAGAAAGTACATATTGAAACACAGGCAATAGAGGAGGTCAACCAATTCCCCTATTTGGGCAGCATAATCTCTAATAAAGGCCTCGCTGTGCTTGATGTAAACTGCAGAATTTGAAAGGCACCAGAAGTATTTCAGCACCTGAAAAGCATTTGGTCATCACAAATAATCTCTAGGTTCATCAAACTGCAGCTCTTCAACAGCATTATAATCACAACTGCCATATATGCTAGTGAAACTGGGAAAATGACTGCCAAAATTCTAAAGAAGCTCAACATTTTTCAACAATGATGCCTAAGAAAAACCCCCAAAATCACTTATCAAGACTGGATAACTAATGTAGAGGTGCTTAAGAGAAGTAAACAGAGGCTACTGACAGACACTATTGCTGAAAGGCACTTGAAACTGGCTGGACATATTCTAGGCATGTCTGAGTACTGAAACCCCTCTACTGTGGCAATGAGATGGATCCCACTTGGTGGTAAGCAGAAAAAAGAGAGACCCAAGAAAACCTGTCACTCAACTTTCAAAGAAGATCTCCAGAGAATTGGGCTGGACTGGGAAACTATGCAAGATGCTGCAGCTGATTTTGTAAATTGGAGAAGATTCATTGCCCAATATACCCCAGCGCATAGGAGGACCTAAGACTAAATCTACAAATTTGAGGAGAAACCAGATATACACTACTACATCTAAGAAAGAGAGATCTCAGTGCCTTTTTAGAGTAAAAATTTATCATTGGAACTAGAAGATTCACTGCATCACAGTGACCAGTTGATTTATCCTAGACAGCCTTGGAGAAACGAATGTTGTATTTATAGATGTTAGGTTTTGCTTGGGAGTGATTAGGTTGTATGAAGTGAGTGAGTTTCTTGAGAAGTAGTTATTTCTATTTTCATTTATTTTTATTTGTTAATACAGCTGGTGTTTTCTATAGGTTTTCTTTTGTAAAGAGAACGGGATTTGTTAGTTAGGTCAACAAAGTGTTTTTGTTGATAAAAGAGATGACACCAGATGGATTTGTAGTGGGTGGGTTCAGCGAGGTTCTGAGATTGGTAGCTAAGAATGGTAATTTAGTTATGGAGAGGAATGAAGAAACCTAATTTAGGAGATGGAATTTAGGGTGTGTCAGAATATAAATTTGGGGCTCAAGTATTTTATATTTGAATTACATTAGGGTCATTTAGTGGTGTGTTGAAATATAATGTCAAAGTTTGATAAATAGAAAATAGGTTTATTTTTTATTTGTGGCAGGGTAGTTAGGAAAGTAGTAACTTCACACACAGAATGTTCCTGAAATGTATCTGAAAATGAAATAGAGATGTGATCCTTTAATCATAAGTCTGTTTGACCAGAGCTGACCTGGGATTAAACAAAAACAACATAACTGTACCAATGAGGATGATATATATGCTCTACTTCATTTTAACTTTTCTCTTTTTATTACTGTCTAATCAGGGAAAGAAAGGCAGAGCCCAAGACCCTTTCCAGTGGCTTTGGAGATTGTTGTAGAAGGAAGATATTTTCAACCAGAGATCTGGTCTGAATACTTTTAACAGATTGAACTCTGCTAAAAGCAAGCATGGTCTATGTTGTGATGTTAAATGGACCTGCTAGATATAGAAGCCAAACCTCCATTAAATCACACCAAACTATTTTATAAAGAGGGAAAGCCACATTGGATGACATAGTCTTAGATAAACCATGCCTAAAAAAAGGTGACCATCTCAAATAAGGAAAGAATATATTCGCTAATGGATTATTATTAGATATCGGTACAAAAATGAGATGGTCATGGCTGAAATTATTTTGATCATAGCTCTGTTTGATCCGGGTTGATCTATTAGAACCAAACAACAATACCATATCTATTACTACTAACAATGACACTATCATCATCACCACCACCAGCCTTATAATTACGATGACCACCCTCATCACTACCAAAATAATCACTGGAACCACCATGAATATCTTCAACATCCCGTCACTTTCACCACTATCACCTCTACCAACATCACCTTCTTCACCAATGTAACTAACACCACCAACACCATCACCGATATATCTGCAATCTTTAACAACACAACACTATCACTAATACCATCAGAACTATCACCACCATACCCAACACCACCACTACCACTACTACCACCACCACTACCATATGAATTAATGTTGGAAATGGAAAGGGGTTCCAAAAAGCACAGCTGTTCCTCTTATCATAGACAAACTCTATGAAGAATGACAGTAGCACCATGAACTTCTATTCAAAACCAATAATTCCCATTGCAATCATTTCTGCAGGCAGTTTGTTTTCCTTTCAATCTCATTTTATGAAATCCTTTCCTAAATAGCCCCACCACCAACACCAATTTAAGATACACCACAAACCCCCTCATCATCAACAACCCAACACCGTCATCATCAACGACCCCTCACCATCATCATCAACAACCTAAACACCATCACCATCAACATTGTAATAACCAACACTACAAATACCACCAACATCATCATTACTAACACCACCATAATCAACAACACCAGCATTCAAATACCACCAACACCATCACCACAAACAACACCTACACCATCATCATCATCATCATGGTTGCTACATACTTAACAACATCATCATCACAAACACTACTATTTACACTACCACACACATCATTACTAGTACCAACAATATCCTGACCACCGACCATTCTTACCAATACCTTTCCTCCTTACAGGGTCAATAAAGTACCAGTAATGTACTGGGGTAATTGCTGGCCCTGTGCCAAAAGTAGAAACAATTATTACCAATATCTTCACCATCATCAACATCATCACTCCCATCAACATTACTATCACTAGTATCATCACTACCACCATCATCACCACCACATACATCCTTGTTACAACATTGTCACTACCAACACCACATACATCATCTTCACTACATATAACACTACTACCACCATCACTCTCAGCAACATCACTGCCACCACAAACAACATTAATTCATTCCACAACCTTCACCACCACTCCACTACAGCCACATCCACATAACAACCTCCATCACAAATTCTACCATCTCCACCACCACATAACCATTGCCATCATAAGAACCCTGAAAGCATGTTTCCTCCTGCAACCAGTCCAACCTACACCATCACCCTTTATAAGTATAGGGGAGTTTCCAGAAAGAAACTCTTACATCAATAATATTTCTCATTTTCTATTGTTGTTTTCCATTGTTTTTAGCTATATCTTTTTTAAAAAATTGTTGATGCTTTTCTTTGCTTCTTCAAAAATATTTTCTCTGCAAATAATACTAACAACAATAATTATTATTATCAAGATTATTAAAATATCATTATCATTATTATTGTCCACGACCTAAATGTGGTTGGCATTAGGAAGGTCATCCAGCCATAGAAACCAAGTCAGAAACAGTTCTGTATTAGCAAGATATGGTCATCTTACTTGACTTGACTCAGAATGGGAAAACCCATCTAACCCATGCTAGAGTGGGAAAATAGATATTAAAATGTGGCGGTGGATTGGCAATATCAGTAGAAGGTCAGATGCCATGCTTTGCAGAATAGAGTTACGGCTCTTTTGGGTCTGAGTTAACTTTGCCTTTCATCCTTACGGGGGTCGATAAAATAAAGCACCAGTAATGCACTGGGGTAATTGCTGACCTCGTGCCAAAAATAGAAACAATTATTATTATTATTATATAAAATTATTATAGAAAACGTAAGGATGAAAGGCAAATATAAAACTTTATGATCTGAGTTCAAATCCCGCCGAGGTTAACTTTGCCTTTCATCCTTACGAGGTCGATAAAATAAAGTACCAGTAATGTACTGGGTAATTGCTGGCCTTGTGCCAAAAAGTAGAAACAATTATTATATAAAACGTAAGGATGAAAGTCAAAGTTAACCTCAAATCCTGCCAAGGTTTACTTTGCCTTTCATTCTTACAGGGTCAATAAAATAAAGTACCAGTCACGTACTGGAGTCAATTTAATTGACTTTCCCCTCCCCCAAAATTGCTGTCTTGTGCCTATAAAAGAAACCATTATTATATAAAACATTACTATTATTACTAGCATTTTAAGGTCATGTTCACTGTTAAAGCAAGAGTCAGCATAGTATCTCCATGACAGGCATCCTACTCATCAATTGGTTCTATTTGTTGTTGCTGTTTACCAAAGCCAAATTTTCTGTTCAGGGTCAATAAAATAAAGTACCAGTGAAGTACTGGCAGTGATTTAATTGACTTTCCTCTCCCTTCAAAGACAGAGTTGATGGGATGTGTCGCAAAAAACTGTGACACATGGGATTTATCCAGAAAAGGATGAGGAGAGTGACATACCTCTGTTTTACAAAGATACCAGTATAGATTGTTTGATTGGTAGAATTGTTAGAGTATTGAATGAGATGCCTTGTGGTATTTATTCCAGTTCTTTGCATTCTAAGTTCTTGGGTGGTAGACATAATCTGTCATCCAGTGTAACCCCATATCCTGGTCATTGGGCAGCTTTAGAAGAATTTGCTTTGTTGCAAGTACATGATTTGATGCAAACTTTCTTCCTTCTTTCTGGTAATTTTGAAGACCACGAAAGAAATATAGGGTTGTTCAGTTCGTTGAAGACATTTGCATGAATTTAGTAAAAGTCACATAAGTCGTGAAAGAAGAGCTTTATTTGTGACTCTTCTTGACATATCCACTCAATGAAGGTCTGAAGCATTGACATGCCTGACTCAGATAATCTTCATCTATTGTAGACATTGTGCTAGTTATAGTGATCTTCAGAGATTTTATAGTGTTGATTGATATCCTTATTGACTACACCCCATATGTAATAGTCGAACAGATTCAGGTCTGGAGAACTAGTAGGCCATGTGTTTAGAGTGACATGATTTTAGAGATTTTAACTCATCCATTCTTGGGTCATCTTGGCCTTCTGAGATGGTGCAGAGTCTTGTCAGTAGGTGTATCATCTTAATTCGCTTATGCTTTCTATCCAAGGCCTCACAACCATCTCCAACACCTCCTAATAGTCAGCACCTTAAGCTCCGAGGAAAGAAATAAGGAAGCATAACGTTTCCTTCATTGCTCATGACTCTCAGAGCAATCATAGTTGCAAGAAAGTTCGTATGCATGACCATTGGAATGTCTTTAGGGTCTCTGCATAACCATCTATCACACCTTTGATCAAAGTTTTTCTCAGAGAAAAACCAGAACATTCCAGGCACCTGATGTTTCAACTTGCTCAATAAGCAGTTTGCAGACATGAATTAGTCTCTCCACATCACATATGACTTGTATCAAATGTCCTCATACACAATTCTTCCAACAGTGTACCTTGAAACTTTGAGCTCCTTAGCAATGACACTAATTGACTTTTAAGTTCTTATCAATAATTTTCTGCACCTTTCCTACAGATGTTGGTGTGCTGGTTACCAGCTCTTTACAAACTTTGACAGCAAACAACCATGCAACTTTCAGGAAGTGTGCAACTGCTAAATTGCAACACTCTGTATTTAAAGCAATAATTACAGTATGCCTTTACATTTACTGAATAAACTTGAGAACAAGATTGCTTCTTCATTTATTGTATCTATGATGGCAAACTCCATCCATCTTCAAGGCTTTTTCAGGACCTAATGAAACACTCAGGAACTTTTACACTGTTCCACTGTATAACCATCCAGTATCTACTGATTTACAACTAAATGGACTGTGTCATTTCAAACTTATATGTTCTAGACATGAACAGTACTATTGGCAAGATATGAAGCATTTCTTGTATTGGTTGGTAACATTTCAGCTTTGTCATATATTCCCTCTCCATGCATTCTGAGTTGAAATCCCACTGAGGTCAATTTTGCCATTTATCCAGGTTCAATAAACAAAAGCTCAATCTAGGATAATGGGTTGATGCAATCATTAGTCCATTTGAAGAGATGCTTTGTCATATTTTTTTACTTGGTCTTTACATACTGAGTGGTAGTCTTAATCTGTCTATCAGCTTAAGACCACCATCAAACCCCTGAGTACATTTATCAGAGTCCACTCTGTTGCAAGCATTCAGGCATTGCTCTCTCTCTCCAAACTAAGCAATAATATGTCCACTGTTATTTATTTACAATGTCAACATATTTACAATTAGGTGATACAATTTGAGAAGTAAATGCTATTGACACAGACAGCTGGTGGTATGATTTGAACATTTAGCTGGTTGGTATCCTGTCGCCTTGGGCATTGATACAATCAAATTAGGAGTCCATGATAGCAAATATTTTAACAGAAAAGAAAGGATACTACTTAAACAATATCTTTGCATGAAACATATATATATATAAGAAATAACTCAACGGCAAATATCATATAAAAGGATATGCTATACTGCTTGCTGTATCTTTTGACCAAACACTATTTCTATGCTATGCAATACCTTAGAATAACTTGGCAAATAAAAGGCTTGAAGTATTTATCTTCAAAGAAAATACTTGAAGAATACAAGCAATGGGAGTATTTCTTCGGAGATAGCAACATGATATCAAACGCATATATACCATACTTTCAGGCAACTGATTATGTGTGATCACAGGGGTAAAGGAGTAAAGCCTTTGTTAGTGCTTAAAGTCAAAGGTGAATGGAATCAGATCTCATTATAACTATTTAAATGTACATTTCAAGGGGAGTATGTTAAATATACATACACACAGTGAAACACACACATACTAGCATACATAGGCATACACACACATGTTGGGATATACAAGCAAAGTGTGACTGCATAGATGTATGTGTGTATATATATATGTGTTTCTGTGTGTGAGTTTACACAAATACACATGAGGGTATGTATATATATACTCTCTCTCACACAAACACATTTGTACATATGTTTAGACAATAATGTAGAAAACATAAGTTATAAATAAAATATGCATGCATACATACATTTAGCACATACATATGTTTGTACATTCTTTTAAATGTGCAGACATACATATATACCATTCAGACATATATATAACATTCAGACACTTTCATAAATACATACATGCGCAGATACTTACATATACATCATCATTTAACATCCACTTTCCTTGCTGGAAAGGATTAGATGTGTCTCTAAAAACTGAGTCAGTACTGAAGAGGAGCTACTGACCTCCCAGAAAAGCCAGGTTCTGCATATTACTTACATATGATTCCACAATCTAATGAGCGCATGTTATTGTGGAACTAGCAATAGAGAGGTTGTCATGTTTTGACACAAACTGAAGGGTCCTCCCAACCCTTTCTTTGACAATCTTTGTATGGTTAGGGTTAGGATTAGTACTGCCTTCTTCCACTCATAGCAATCCTTCATCTTCGGCTCTGGGAAGTTCAGCGATTTGAAATCAAATCTAACCACCTCTGCTTATGTTTTTTTCAGTCTTCTTTTATTGAAATTTTCTTACTCTGGCATCTCTTGGCACATCTTTGCACAGCAACCATTATACATATGCATCACATCTCTATACCGTGCAGTTTCCTCTCTTACATACTACATTTAATTCCTTTCATACCCAGTTTTTATCTCAATTCATCCATGCTCTATCCTTCATGCACACCTAACATTACACATGCAATTGTTGGTGTGCATAAATGGTATAGCAAAAGCAAGCTGAAAGAAAAACTTTGTATGAATGGAATTAGATGTAGAGTGCAAAAAAATAAGCCTGCATTGGCATAAAGGCATAAACATGTAATGCATATGGAAGATGACAGCTGTATAAAAGATGCAGGGAAATCAACCTCAGTAGGATGATAGATGATGTTGACTATGACAGGATTTGAACTTAAAAGGTCAGTACTAAATCACTATTGTCACTAATCCCTTAATACCCAATGGATCTCAAGGGTGCCGTCATTATATACAGCTTGTTTGGGGCATTTGAAACCTAGCAGAGCCCATTCCTCTCCAAGTTTGAACACAACCAATTTCTTCTAGAGAGAGTGACTACTTTGGAAAGGCAGGGATAGGCCCCAGTCTTGAACTGGTACTTTGTTTATCTCCCTTAAAATGATGAAAGGCAAAGTTGTCCTCAGCAGGATTTAAAATCAGAGTGGAGAAAATCAATACAGATGCTGCAAAACATTCAGTCAAACTGAATATATGACTGCCTATTTGCTGCTGTTGTTACTATATACCTCAGGCATTTTGTCCAATACATTTAATGATACTATCAATCTGATTACTTCTACCCTATTAGCTATTTTATTGACTATTACTTATTGTACTGACCCCAGGTGAAAAGCAAAGGTGGCATTTGAACTCAGTACATAAAGGGGCATAATCGAATAGCTATCACAAGATATTTTGGCCTATGCTCAACCAATGCTGTTCACCCATGCATATACATACATGAACATTTTAAATATTTTAAGCAATAAATATCATTTCAAAACAGGTAGAACATATCTGTTTCAACACACGATTTCATATAAAATTCTTGCAAAACAAATACATCTATTTCCTTCAATAATTGATGATTTTGAAATTCTATGAACAAAATTCATCATTTTCATCATCATTTTACATCCACTTTCCATTAAATAGTTCATTATGGTCTAACTGTATTTCTAATTGGAGCTACTGCCCAAGACAGGCTGGAGGAATACGTTTGGGTCATATGTTCCATTTTAGGCATCAATTATTATAATTTTATAAAAACCTATCTGAGGTTTTTTGTAAAATTATAACGAAAATCTGGGGGGGGGGGGGGAGATATACACATGGTGGGGTTCACTTGTTAATCTCTTTCAAAGTATGCAGTCAGTCCACATGATGACTTCTTGGCTCTCGAAGTAGTAGTCTTTCTGTGGCATCATAATTTTTGGGGAACATAGGTGTTGACCAGTGCATGGGTTTGAAAGGCTGTCACATTATGGGACTAGATCAGTCAAGTGACCACATTTTGCTAATATGTTCCATTTTTAACATGGTTGCAATGGTTAGATGGCCTTCCTTATGCCAACCGCTTTACAGCATGTACTGGGAACATTCTATTGTGTTACCAGTACTACCACCTTACAGGGTGGCCTGGATGCTTTTTATAGTGGCACTAGCACTACCACCTTGCATTGTGGTTTCAGTACTTGTTATCATAACATCAGCACTGTCACATCACAGAATGGACTGGATGTATTTTATTGTGCAGATTGCGAGAATGGATCTAAGTGCGATGCAGACAGCTCCTCCCTACTGCAGCTCATTTGAGATCTCAGAAGTACTAATTGACTGGTGATGACCTGTCCAACCATTGCTAGCAAAGGAGATTGTACTTTAAATGATGATGATGATATATGTAGGTGTGTGTATATATACATATATATTGTTATATTTGGGGAAGGTCATACTGTTATAACAATATGACCCTCCCCAAATATAACAATATTTGTTTCAACACATGATTTCATATCAAAAACCTTGCAAAACAAATCCAGAAAACAACTGTGGCTATAAATCGATGTTATCACAACCGCCTCAATCTCAAGAAGAAACACCTAAAATGAAAATTCCTATGCCTTTGCAAGAAATACCACCGCAACAGCAATTCTTCACACTTCAACAACAGTCAAGAAACTACCACCACTGAGGTCACCGATGCTTCAAACAATACCACAACTCTTGTCACAGACTTGACAGGATGACTATCACTCAAAGAACTTAAACTCCTCAGTCTTGGCCCAAAATTTATATTAACTCAGCAACTAGACGACAGGATGAAACTAAATCTTGAAACCGGCTTTTGCCGGGCTGCATACCAACTCAAATGGTTCTCAGTAATAACCACTGGAGGCACATGGCTTCGTGGTTAGAGCATTGGCCTTGCAATCGAAAGGTTGTGAGTTCAATTCTCAGACCGGGTGATGAGTTGTTTCCTTGAGCAAGACACTTTATTTCACATTACTCCAGTTTACTCAGCTGTAAAAATGAGATGATAGGGACTGGAGTCCCTATCATTCCACTGCAAAGTGGTCGTGGAGGTGCCAAGGCAAAAAAGCACCCAGCACTCACTGTAAATGAGTTTGGTGTTAGGAAGGGCATCCAGCTGTAGAAATCAAGCCAGAATCAGTTCCCGTCCTACCATTGTAAGCAGGGAAAAAGCGGACGTAAAATGAAATGATGAATGATGATGGTGACTGCTATGAACAACAATAAATTTCCTATATACCACTTAGACCACCCACACTCCCCACCGCCTATCAACCGAGAGCCTTACCTTAAACTCTCCAGACTTAAGCAGTCTATTTTTAGTATATTACTGAAACATAAGAAGGTATTCCCTAACCTTTCCGGGAAAGAACACCTCATTCTAAACATGTGAGAGAAAGACCTTGTATAGCTCCCTTCTGACACAGGGAAATAATTCTGCGTCATCTTGAGGGACACATACAACAGCTTGGCATATGAGCACCTTAACAACGGTGAACTATATACAGAAGTGACAGACATAGCTGCATCCCAGACTGAATATCACATAAACACCACCTGGATGGATATCTGCAGATGTAGACAACTCCCCAACAACCTCACCACCAGAACAGCAGACTATCAACGTTCTACCACTTCATTAAAACCAACAAAACCAGTGCTAATCTACAGATTATACCAATTGTCTCGAGCATGGAAAGACCCCTCTATAAAATCTCCTCATTCATCTCCCAGATCCTCAAGCCTATGCTTGCTACTTTTCATAGACACATCAACACCTCTGTTGAAGTCATACGAAGACTACATCAGCTACAACCTAACCAACTTTAATTCAACAAATATGCCTTTAGCTACGACATTGTCTCCACGACAGCACCTGCTCATCCAGCGCTCAGCCTAGTGACTGACTGCATCATTTCATATAACATATATTGCTTCGGCCTCACTCCACAAGACATACATCAGCTTCATCTGTCATCATAAAAAATACATACTTCACTTTCCACCACCACACATACAAACAAACAACAGGCCTACTCATGGGGTTCAGTCTTTCAGGACTTCTAGCCATCACCTGTATGAACCAACTAGAACGTTGAGCGCTCAACACCTGTCACTCCAGTGTTTTCTTCATCTGATACATAGATGATATCCCATGAAGAGGCCGACATAATATCAATGGCATTTTCAAACACAGACAACAACATAGGATTTACCACAAAATAACCTGATAAAAATGGTTCCTTGTCTCTGCTGGACTTCCAACTTAGAGTAAGAGAAGGGAGTACTATATAAACCAACTTCTATAGGAAAGCTGCCAGCAGAGACCTATTTCATCATCATCATCGTCATCATCATTTTACGTCCGCTTTTCCCTGCTTGCAAGGGTGGGACGGGTCTTATTCAGCACAGCATCTCTCCACTAGTCACGGTCCTTCGTCATCTCCACCGTGAGCTTCAGTGATCTGAGGTCTATTCTCACCACCTCCGCCCATGTTTTTCGTGGTCTACCTCTACCACGTCTTCCGTCAACTGGCAATTCCTGGCACTTCTTCACCCATCGGTCATCCTCCATGTGTGCATTTTATAGAATTTATGCCAGTTCCTTTTCTGCATATCGAACATGGCCATTTACCTGACGGAATCAGAGTTTTTTCCTCTTTTCTTCTCATAAACATTTTTGTCTTAGTTAGGTTCACTCTCAGTCCTCTTGCTTCCAACTGCTGTTTCCATAGCCAGAATTTATTCTCTAGCTCCTCTACTGATTCTGCTATAAGAACCAGATCGTCAGCATAGAGAAGTTCCCATGGACAGACAGTCTTAAATTCCTCTGTTATGGCTTGGAGGACTATAATGAACAAGAGCGGGCTGAGGACCGAACCTTGATGTACTCCTACTTGTACCTGGAATTCCTCACTAAACTCCATTCCTACTCTGACTTTACTGACAGTACCTCTGTACAAATTTTGCACTGTCCTCACAAGTCATTCCTCAACACCTAATTTCCTTAGGGACCACGAGATGACAGATCGGGGTACCCTATCAAAGGCCTTCTCTAGGTCAACAAAGGCTAAGTATAGTGGCTTATTTTTCTCTAAGAACCTCTCTTGTAATTGTCTCACAAAGAAGAGGGCATCTGTTGTACTCTTTCCAGGCACAAAACCAAACTGCATCTCATCTAGTTTGACCCTTTCTCTAATTAGTTGTACTAATATCCTTTCTGCCACTTCATAACCTGATCCATCAGTTTTATACCCCTATAATTGCTCCTCTCCAGGGCAACCCCTTTACCTTTGTAGCAATTTATGAGATTACTGCTGCACCAGTATTTGGGTGTGACACCACCATATATAGCCTGATTGATGATGCGTGCAACCAGTTTAGTACCTACGTCCCCTGATCTCCTCAGCATCTCAGAAACTATCCCCAATGGTCCAGCAGCCTTACCATTTTTCATTTCCTTAATCGCCTCTTGGACCGTATATTCGTCAATCTCAATAACTAGTCCCTCTGTCGGATCTACTGAGGGTAATTTCTCTCTCTCCCATTCGTTCTGCACCTTCATCAGTCTCTCATAATGACATTTCCAAACCTCCTTTTTCTGATTACTAAGTACACCGGCATAATTCAGGACACATTTATTTCCAACAACATCCTGATTTGCATTGACACACTGCCTTGCAATGTGGAACACCACACGCCTCTGATCTTCCCGTCGCAGAACATTGGCAAACATCCTGCTCTCAGGATACATAAGAAATTAACTTACACATATCTGGAATAAATGTAGCAAAGCAGAGAACCTGATCACCCACACTACACACTTCAGAGATGTACTGAAGACAAACAGATACCCAACATTCACAGTGCATCGACTTAAGAATCAAAGTAGCCGCAGGCATAAGACCTCCTCTAACACCTGCTTCATGAAATTACCACATTTCTTCGAAAGCATAACCACAGCTATCCGGAGAGCTATCTGCAAAGAAGGACTGGACATACAGTTAGCACACTTCGGTTCTTCACTGCATGGATACCTGTCTCAAAAGCAATCCAGAGACAACACCATTCAATGCTCACTGACTAACTGCCCTATCCACGATACAGGTATGTGCCAGCAGACATATGAGGTATACCGGATTAAATACAACAAATGTAAGGAGTTCTACATTGGTAGCACGACACGAGAACTCCACACTCACATTAACGAACACCTCAACACACACGTATCCTCCTTCAAAATACACATTGACAAATGTAGAAACATCAACCTACATATTACCGTTACTATTGATAGAAATGTGGGCAATTTAAAAATTGCCACATAGACTCATCCCGCAAATAAATAATAAATTAGAACTCAGCACACAATACTTTACTTAACATAAAAAGACACACCCATATGCACACAAACTAAACATCTCATACCAATAAGAAAATTGATTTCGCGAAATACTACATTGACAATTGACGTCATTCTGGTGAATAGTGAAATAACCATAAAAAAAACGTTTGAAAAGGACTTAGAAAAATTTTAAATCAAAATTTAATCCCAAAGAGAAGAAATTGGCACACTGAAAATTTTAGGTCACAAAATATTGGACGGAAAAAAGAACAACAAAAGACAACTAACTTTTCGTTACCTCATCATATAGGGAATTTTGCATTGTTTAGCCTTCTATCTCTTTCAATGTTATATATTATATATACAATGCTTCAAGCAAACTACAACATTTTATTATATATATATATATGAAATTCTTTATCTCTCTGTCTGTCTGTTCCTATGCATTCTGAAACTGCTGGACCAAATCAAATCAAATTTTACAAGGTAATAGTATTAGACACTGGGAGTGTCAACATGTAATTTTTATTTTCCTTTGGATTAAAACAATATAATATTTTATCTAAAGTAACCGTTCTATGACGTCACATTTTATATGAGTGTGCATGCATCTGTGAGTGTGAGTGTGTTTGCGAGTTTGTTACATATGTTGGGCCTCAGAGAATTAAACACACACACATCTACACATACAGATAAATATGTGATGGCAGACAGGTGTGCGTGAATGTATGTCTGTGTGCGTCTGTCTTAGTATATGTATTTAAGTTTATGTGAGAGTGTGTGTGTGTGTGTGTGTGTATGTGTGTGTGAGTGTTTGTGGAGTAATTTTTTTTTCATTTGGATTAAAACAATAGAAAACAACACAACCACGGCACATTTTGTAAATGAATATCATGTGTCTGTGAGTGTGTGCGCACGTTCATTAGGTACGTTGTTAAATACACAGACATCTACACATACATATACATATGTAGCGATTGTCAAAAAAATGAGGTGAAAAGCTATGCGTGTGCCTGCGTGAATGTATGTCTGTGTGTGTCTGTCTTAGTATATGTGTGTGAGAGTGTATGTGTGTGAGTGTGTAGCAACAATTTATCCATTTGAACACCAACAAAGAATTACACAATGAATATTGTTTACCCTAAGGTGCTTCAAGATTGACAGATTTTCATTTCTAAATTCTGTAGCGGTTGTCTCCCTTGTTTTGATTGGGATCTAGACGGGAAGTGGAACCCTTTCTGCAACTTCCGGTCAGAGCCCTATAAAACTAACAACTTTAAGCTTCCTCTCTCTCTTTGCCTTTTCGGCACCAGGTCAAGAGTCTTCTCATTTGGCTCTGCCATTAATTTGGCCAACAGGCGCCTGGCCTTAGCCAGGCGCCCTCTGCCAGCCGCGTTTGCCTGGCAATCAAAACGGTAACTACTAACTTTGTTTCATTCTAACATCTATCTTTGACATGTCAAGTATTCTATCTACCGTTAATTAAATATTATATACACAAACAATGTCTCGTTTTGTTACATTCATACACCCGGTATCCTCGCTATATTGGTAACCTTGACGTGATACGAACACGCAGCCGTTCATCGCTATAAGGGTCACCCCCCCAAAAAAAGAAAAAAATAGCACATCTGGTTTTGTGAGTAACATTACGAATACACAGCAAATTTAGCGACAAACTATGAAAATACTCAAGGACACGCACACACGCACATGTGGAATTCGCACAGACATACTTTTTCTCTCACGCATCAATTAACTGTCGCATTTCACCAATATATATATATATGTTTCTCGTTTCTTACAACGAACACTTTCAAAACAAAAAAAACATTTCACGATATATATATATGTTTCTCGTTTCTTACAACGAACTCTTTCAAAACACAAAAAAAAAAAAAAAGAAATTTGATATTCTTTAAAAAACATTTCAACAGGAACATTTATTTTCGATGAACCATTGCCTTTTGTTCTTCGTTTTCTTCATCGTTCAAGTTTTTTGTTTTTTTCCAAAGTTCACACCTATAATTATGCTGATTGAAGCCTTTCTTTTTCATCATTGTCACTTTCAAAATTGCACTATCATTTTCTCGCGCGTTAGAAATTTTTTTTTTTCAACCTTGTATTGGCACGTGTAGGCAGCATAAATTCTCGATTCACTGAGATGTCTCTACTCACAGACAGCCGCACGCCATTTATCACCAGGGATTCTTCAGCCTTAAGCTATATTCTTCTATTTGCCGGTTTATAAATTTACAATGTAAATTTACCGTTGATAACCGCGCATTTATTAAGAATGCTTATTTCTCTGGTCGCTGGCCTCTTGACCCTTCCAGGTCAACGCATTCTCAACATCGACCATCAACTTCGGCTGCTATTTCTAGCACTTTGCGCAACTCATTTTTTTCTAAAAAAAAAATTTTTTTACTGTGAATTTAAACACCGAATACGCTCACTCAGCGAGACAACAGCAGCAGCAACAGCAATATAACAGCAACAGCAATACATCAACACAGCTTCACCAAAGCCAGAGAATTTATTTTTGCAGCACTCTTCCTGTGAGAAAATCCATTCGGAGGTTGGAAATTTCACGATATACCACAGAACAGAAACCACCTGCATTCATTCTCTGGAACACACTTTCTTTCCAGCTGTCATGTGATTGCACACCTGTGAACTATATTTTGAACTTTGAGCTCTTCTATTACTTTTACTTTATTACATTGTATCTTTGGGTGATGGATAGATGGATGTCCAGTCGTTCTCTGGCCAAGAGCGGTTGGCTACCTTGATATCTATCATTGATTTTTCCAAACATTCTTTTGTCGTAATTTTCATGCCTGTTACAACATTCTCGCCAACTTGCTACATATTTTCATTTCGATTTTTATACACTAAAATTCTGGCGGGAGGTTATGTAGCGGTTGTCTCCCTTGTTTTGATTGGGATCTAGACGGGAAGTGGAACCCTTTCTGCAACTTCCGGTCAGAGCCCTATAAAACTAACAACTTTAAGCTTCCTCTCTCTCTTTGCCTTTTCGGCACCAGGTCTTCTCATTTGGCTCTGCCATTAATTTGGCCAACAGGCGCCTGGCCTTAGCCAGGCGCCCTCTGCCAGCCGCGTTTGCCTGGCAATCAAAACGGTAACTACTAACTTTGTTTCATTCTAACATCTATCTTTGACATGTCAAGTATTCTATCTACCGTTAATTAAATATTATATACACAAACAATGTCTCGTTTTGTTACATTCATACCCCCAGTAATCTCGCTATAATTCTATTATCATTACAATTTTAATATTTTTTTAATAAAATATAGCTATTTTGAAATAATTATGAGAAGAAAAAGACAACATATCATCATATTTATTGTTTACTAATCTGAATAAGAACAGCAGTAACCCGGGCAACGCCGGGTAATTCAGTTAGCGTGTATATATATATATATATCATCATCATCATCATCATCATCATCAGTGTTTTACATTTATTTTTCCATGCTAGCAGAGGCTAGACGATATATATATACATATATATATATACATAAGGACCCCTCTTTATTTCAGACACAGATGACCAACAAAATCCCCCCCCACACACACACACACCCATCCATCCCACCCTCCCAACTACAGAGTTGGTACCATGAACGTACCATGAACGTAGGCACGTTGAAAGGTCGCTCAAGTGAGGTTGTAGAGATGCTTGAACGTAAATAAGTTGATGTTTGTTGTATTCAAGAGACTATGTGGAGAGGGGGGGTCTGCCAGATTCATCGTGGGTAAAAAACGATGCTATAAACTTTTCTGGGCGGGAAATGACAACGGACAGGGTGGTGTAGGAATTATGTTAGCTGAAAAATGGGTAGATAAGGTAATTGACCTAAATAGAGTGAATGACACAATAATTGAATTAAGAGTAGTTCTAAATAGAACTACTGTGACAATAATATCTACTTATGCACCCCAATCTGGTCTACCTGATGTTATAAAGGACAGGTTCTATGAGATGCTAATGCACACTACCCCCCAAATAACCGACAGTGACTACTTAATTATTGCTGGCGATCTAAACGGTCACGTTGGACAACATAGTGATGGCTATGATGGAATCCATGGAGGCTATGGGGTTTGAAATAGAAATGAGGAGGGCTTCAGAATCCTGGAATTCTGTGACGCAAATAGCCTAACTATCTGTAACACAAACTTCAAAAAACGTGAAAACCACTTAATCACCTATATATCAGGGGAACACGCCAGCCAGATAGATTATATCCTTACTAGAAGACGGGACAAAATGTCTGTTGTAAACACTAAATCCCTCTCCCGTGAAGAATGCACCTCCCAACATAGCCTATAGTTAGTGATCTCATAGTCAGGAATAGACGTACTCGACGACAGAAGAGGCCTACCTTGAGGAGAAGAATATGGAAGTTGAAGGACCCCATAGCCAGTGACAAATTTAAAAGCTTATTACTTGATGCCTTTGACAATAAGGAAGAGCAATTAGAGACGTGCAATATAGAGGAACAGTGGCAATTCTTGAAAGTGAACCTGCTGAGAGCAACGGATGAAATCTGTGGCTGGAGCAGACCTATTGGCAAGAGGAGAGTAACTTGGTGGTGGAACAGTAAGGTGCAAGAGACAATCAAGGCCAAAAAGCAGGCTTGGAAAGTATGGCAGGATGGGGGAAGTAGAGAGCACTATCAAGTGGCCAGGAGAGAAGCTAGGAGAGAAGTGTACCTTGCAAAAAGGGTAGCAGAGGATAGAAAGTTCAAGCATGTTCTACAACGTGAGGACCAAAAACGTGAGATGTTCAGGAATGCTAGACAATGTGTCAAGGAAAACTGTGATATTGTCGGGGAGAAGTGTGTCCGTAATGATAATGGTGTACTTGCGCTCACTGATACTGATAAGAAGATAGCCTGGAAGTGTCACTAGGAGAGACTATTAAATGAGGAGAATAAATGGGAAAAAGATAGTCTGCTCCAAATCGATCCAATAGAAGGACCAGCGGTGCAAGTTAAAGGTAGTATAATAAGTAGGGAAATCAAAGATATGAAGACAGGCAAGGCAGCTGGGCCTTCGGAGATAGTTGCTGAGATGTTGAAGGCATCTGGTATGGTGGGACACACTATGGTCACCCGTATCGTAAACCAAGTAATACAGAATGGGGTCATACCGAAAGACTGGCGTAGCTGCATCATCATTAACTGCTACAAGGGTAAAGGGGATGCTCTAGATAGGGAAAACTATAGAGGCATTAAGTTAGTTGACCAGGTCATGAAGGTCACAAAAAGAGTTATAGCGCAACTAATCAGAGAGCGAATTGATCTAGATGAAATGCAGGTTGGGTTTGTGTCAAGTAAAAGTACCACAGACGCTCTTTTCCTTGTACGACAACTACGAGAGAAATACCTAGCTAAAAGTAAACCCCTCTACTTAGCTTTTGTAGACCTGGAGAAAGCTTTTGACAGAGTCCCCCGCTCCATTATCTGGTGGGCTCTTAGAAAACTAGGAGTAGATAAATGGCTTGTGAGAGCTATACAAGCCATGTATAAAGAAACAGTCAGCAATGAATATTGTGAAGAATTTAGTGTAAAAGTTGGGGTTCATCAGGGCTCTGTCCTTAGCCCCCTCTTATTTATTATTGCCCTTCAGGCTATAACAGAGGAGTTCAAGACCGGATGCTCATGGGAACTCCTATACGCAGATGATCTAACTCTCATCGCTGAATCAATGGCTAAACTAGAGAAGAAATTCGAAACATGGAAGCATGGCCTAGAATCAAAAGGCCTTGTTAACTTGACAAGTTAACTTGTCTAAGACTAAAGTTCTAGTATGTAGAAAGGAAAATAAGGCACAGGTGCCCTCAGGGAAATGGCCATGCTCAGTGTGTAGGAAAGGAGTAGGCAGAAATTCTATTTTATGTCCCAAATGCAAACTATGGGTACATAAATGATGTAGTGGGATAACAGGTAAACTATCTAAGAACGTAGACTTTATATGTGGTCAATGCTCAAGTGCAATAAGTAGCAAGTGTCCACAGGATACTAGCTCCTTCTATTGCCCAGATGGTTCTATAGAAATAGTAGACACTTTCCGTTACCTGGGTGACGAAATAACCAGTGGTGGAGGGTGTTCTGAAAGTACAGTAGCCAGAGTCAGAACGGGGTGGGAAAAGTTCAGAGAGCTTATACCGCTGTTGGCCACAAAAGGTTTCTCTCTAAAAATGAAAGGCAGATTGTATGATGCCTGTATACGAACAGCAATGCTACATGGCAGTGAGACATGGGCATTACGTGCAGAGGAGCATGCATGATCCGTTGGATGTGTAATAGTAATATACGTGAACGGCCAAGCATAAATGAACTAAGTGAGAAATTAGGAATAAGAGGGATCAGATGCTGTTTACTTGAGAGAAGACTACGTTGGTATGGTCACGTGATGCGCATGAAATACGACAGCTGCTAAAACAAGTGCAAAGCGATCAAAATTGATGGTAGTTACGGAGTAGGTAGACCCAGAAAAACCTGGGATGATCTGATAAATTCCGACCTCACACACTTACATCTCTCTAAGACAATGTCTCTGGACCGAGATCTTTGGCGCTACGCGGTATTACAGACGACCCGCCTTGCCTATGTACAAAGCGAGACCTACAGTCATTAGGCACCTCTTAACCAAATATACACCCCAATCCACTACCACTACCCTATCCTCCCACTCTCACCAACAGCACGAGAAACTGAGATCGAGATCGTGTAGGTGTCACGACAAAAAACACACACAGTCCACGCTGTAATGTGGCCGTATAGGTAACACGGTAAACATTTCCCAGTTCCACGCTGTAAATGTGGTTGGTGTTAGGAAGGGCATCCAGCCGTAGAAAACCTGCCAGATAGTCCTATATGAGTGAGACACGGTCACTCGACCAGACTTGTCTCAAGTGAGACAACTCCCGTCTAACCCATGCTAGCGTGGAAAATGGACGTTAAACGAAGATGATGATATATACGATATATATTTCTCTGTCTCTATCCATCCGTTCGGTTTTGATTATTGACATGTTTACACGTGCCGTGGTGGCCTCTCTGTCCGTAATCTTTGAGGCACGTTTTTATAACCGTCATAAAAAAAAACCATTTGGATTATCTCCCTTTCCCTTCTCCTCCTCACTTTTGGTTGCCCATATCTCTCTCTCACTTTCTCCTGTCTATGTGACGTGGTTGCCTAAACACTGTCCGGCGTAATTCTGGCTGTTTGTTTACAAACAAACAAACCGAGCATTATAATAAATGTTCGGTAAACCGATACGTGCATGTATATATGTGTGCATGTATGTATATATATATATACATACTACTGTACGTCTGTATACATATATGTATGTACGTATACATACATACTTACATTTAAGTAAGTGCCGTACTAAGAGTGAGAAATGAAATTTCGTTTCATTCTATTCCATTTATCGTTTTCGGTGTGCCCGGCCGACTGAACTCACTCGATATGCAAATTAGGCTGCTCAGCCGTTAATATGCATAAGGAAAGTATATACTTTCAGACGTTCAACCATCTGGCAGGAAGGTATACGATGCTGACGATAGCTAATAAGCTTGAAACTAGTACATCGTTCCTGTGTCACTGTTGAACCAAAAGGTGACGTGGTTGCCTAAACACTGTACGGCGTAATTCGGGCTGTTTGTTTGTTTACAAACAAACAAACCGAGCATTATAATAAATGTTCGGTAAACCGATACGTGCATATATTTATGTGTGCATGTATGTATATATATATACATACTACTGTACGTTTGTATACATATATGTATGTACGTATACATACATACATACTTACATATATATATATATATTATATATATATATATATATATATATATATATATATAATCTCTCTATATATATATATTATATATATAGGTATATATTGTAATATTTTTTCCACATGTTTATTTATAATATTCTTCCATTTAACTTTCTTTCCACCTTGTTTTTCTACACTTCTGTCTTATGTTTTCTATAACATCACTACAAAAGAAAAATTAGTTGGTATTGGAGTGGTTAAGTGGAACGGAGATGTCAGGGTGGTGTGTGTTTCTGGGGGTTGGTTGTCACTGGCGCCTTGATATATGTTTTTCTTTGCTTTGACTGATATCTTTACTGTTAACAAAATTGTCTTCATTATGGAACCATCATTACTGTTCCATACCAGCAGGCTTCAGCTCAGAGATTCTTCTTTTTCTTCATTTATTTAGTCTTTATCTTTTCTTTGTCTTCTTTTCCGTTTGCCTTTTTTCTTTCTTTTCTTTTTTCTTCCTTTTTCTTCTTTTTATCATTATCATCACCCCACTTTTCATACTCCATTTTGTTATTTTTTGTCTTGTTCATATCATCTTCATCATTACTATCATCATGGACATGCCTACAAAATCAGAAAACAGCACAGCTCCCATGACTTTCAGAAACATTTTTTCATGCTCAGAGTTGCTGAAGCATGGAACAAACTGCCTGCGTCAGTTGTTGGCTGCCGAGACACTGCATCCTTTAAAACCCTCATGCTTCCCGAAATTCGCCAAAACTACACCTGATGTACCCCTTCCATACACATGCACACATGTGTATATCATGACTCATGCACTGTTCATTTTCCTGACGTATGTACATTACCCTATGTACTATACATACACTTTTTGATGAGTTGTAGTGCACCTGAGCACTGTACACAATATTATCATTATCATTATCATCATCATCATCCCCATCTTCATTGCCATTATTACATCCACATGTACGGTGGATTGGCAGTATCGGTAGAGAGTCGGACACCATGCTTTGAAGCATAGAGTTACGTCCCTTTATGATCTGAGTTCAAATCTCGCCGAGGTTAACTTTGCCTTTCATCCTTACGGGGGTCGATAAAATAAAGTACCAGTAATGTACTGGGTTATTGCTGGCCTTGTGCCTAAAAATAGAAACAATTATTACATCCACCAAGCATCACCATCATCATCATCTGCAGCAGCAGCAGCAGCATCACCATTTTCTTTATCATTACCTTATGGATTGTTTTCTATCTTTATATCATCATGATCATCATCGACGTTTAACGTCCATCTTCAACGCTAGCATGGGTTGGAAGGTTTTGTTCCACCTGAGGCGAGATCGGTCGGGAGACTGTGTCTCGCTCATACAGAACTGTCTCTGGCAGTAGATCCCCTTCCTAACACCAACCACATTTAAAGTGTGGACTGGGAGCCTTTTTACAAGACCACTTTACTGTGGATGGAAATGGGAGGCTGGAGTAGGGTGTGTGGGGTGCAGTGTATATTGGGTTAAGAGGTGCCTACTGACTGTAGGTTTAAGTTTATATTAAGTTATTTCTCAATAATTGCTTCTACTATAGGCACAAGGCCAGCAATTACCCAGTGCATTACTGGTACTTTATTTTATCGACCCCGT
>OZ024742.1:206766322-206946322 GCA_964016885.1 Eledone cirrhosa | reverse complement strand
TATATGTATCTAAAAGGTAAACAGAAATAAAAATAATAACCAAACAAATGACACAGTACATGCAAGGAACATGTTAATTTAATGCTTGAAATAGCAGGAAGAGAGTCTTAACGTTTTGGACGCTTGTCCTTCATCAGAAGAAAGAATGAGAAATTAAAGAAGAAATAGATATATATATAGATATAGGTAGGGATGTATAAGGAAAAAGGATATATATTGTAACACGCCTCAGATGCTATGCAGACTAAAATCCCCATTAAAAAATTTCTACTATGAAGGGTTTTTCTGTGGATGTGATTAAGTATTTAATGCACTACAGAGAATATGATACTAATTTATCTTGTAACCACAGCTCAAGAAAAACCAAATATTGAGGGAGATTATGGCCTAAAGGTTTGTCCTTTTAATACTGGTACAGTGAGTTGGTTTTAATCTTGTGAAAAGATGGAATAACTAGCAGAAAATCAAAACAAAGAGGAGACATAGAAGACCAAAATATAGATCACAATATAGGATGAAAGGGTTTTGGCAACTAAATAACTATCCAGTTACTAAACCAACTCAGGAAAGGATTAGTGAAACTCAACTGGTGTCTATGTTTTTATTGGAAGATTGACCTTCCCAATGTATAACATATATATATATATGTGGGTGTGTGTATATATATATATATATATATATATATATACACTTATTTCTATATAGCAAAATCTCTTCACACACTGACTCCCCAGTGACATCTAGCTGCCATTTTTCTTTTATTTGAGTTGGTGTCGGTGGTCTGAGGTGGCTGGTCAGCTTGAGGTGAAAACAAGATAACTTCTTTTGTGTCAGTTGACTCAGGTAATTCGGAAGAGAAACATTCCTTTGACCTGCTCAAATAAGTAGCATGATGTAGCACTTAGCAAAAACCCTTCAGCCCTGTCAACAAGGGCTCAACAGCAATTCTTCCATTGGTACTTCAATAACACACAGAATCATCTGCCTCTTCATATAAACAACACAGCTCCCTTACTACTACCTATGCTGGTATGTACATCCTGAAGAAACTTGTCACTTTGTAATCTAATGTAGCATAATAAACATTCTTTTTATTGTTTAACTAAAATGAAGTAAAGTTATATAAATCTAACCAAAATTATTGTATTTCTTGTGTTTATCATCTTACTTCAACAACAACCACTAACTTCACTTCATATGTATATCATCATCATCATCATCAGGTTTAGCGTCCGTGTTCCACGCTTGCATGGGTTTGGACGGGGGTTTTCCCACCTGAGGCAAGAGTGTTTGTCTTGCTCGCATAGGACTGTCTGGCGGGTTTTCTACAGTTGGATGCCCTTCCTAACACCAACCACATTTACAGTGTGGGGCTGGGAGGTTTTTACCGTGTTGCCTACACGGCCACATTACAGCGTGGACTGTCTGGCGGGTTTTCTACAGATGGATGCCCTTCCTAACACCAACCACATTTACAGTGTGGGGCTGGGAGGTTTTTACCGTGTTGCCTACACGGCCACATTTACAGCGTGGACTGTGTGTTTTTTTGTCGTGACACCTACACGATCTCATTTGTTTCGGCCTGGATGTTGTGGGACCAACATAACTTTACATTGAAAGGGGAGGTGTGGGTGGGGTGGAGGTGGTGGGACGGGGTGTGTTTTGATAGAGATGCCTACTGACTGTAGTAGGTTTTTACTTTGTATTTAGGTAAGGCGGGTCTTCTCTATTACTGAGTACCGCCAAAGGTCTCGGTCCAGTGACATTGTCTTGGAGAGGTGTAAGCGTGTGAGGTCGGAATTTATCAGCTCGTCCCATGTTTTTCTGGGTCTGCCTACTCCGTGGCTACCGTCTATCTTTATTGCCCTGCACTTTGTTATACAGCTGTCGTCTGTATATATATATATATATATATATATATAAATATATACATATATATATGTATATATATATATATATGTATATATATATATATATGTATATATATATATATATATATATATGTATATGTATATATATATATGTATATATATATATATATATGTATATATATATATATATAAATATATATGTATATATAAATATATATAAGTAGAGGATCGACCAGGAGCTTGGAGGTTTCAGCAAATTATCTGTGAGTGCATGTGGGCCTATGAATCTGTATGTATGATATTTAGATACATATTTATTCCAATTTGATAAGATAATGCTTGTAAGTATTTATTCAGGTGACAAATGATGTATGCAACTCTGAGTAGTGAAAAAATGAATATGAGTACCTTTTCTTCTATTTGTCAGCAAATCACACAGACAGACTCACACACACACTCCATTATATTTTACACTTGTCCCCATCATCTGCTGAAGCAGAATATTAGAAAAGCTTACCCTAATATTTTATTCATTGGGTTGACCCCTGCCCTATTTTGTCTCTTAGTCAGAGTTCCACCCCTACCTTGATCCCTCAATGTTCATTCTTGTGATCACACCATATCAGCAATAGTTGAATCTGTCACAGGAATCTCAAACTTGTGGAATTTGGCAAAGTGGTGCGTGCAGTCTTTGTGTTGGTTGTAGGAGGTGAAGAAATGCTTTACAGTTTGTGACTCATTCACATCTTTCAGTGTCACATCTTCTGTCTTTTTTTTTTACATTTCTTTATTCATTCTGTCTTCCTTCCTTTCTAATGTCATCATAATCTCATTTCTTCTTTCCTTTCTGGAACTGCTTATAATCATAATAATAATGCTTTCTTTATTACCCCCAAGGGTTGACATAAAGAATAACATTAAGGACAGCACAGGACAGTACAAATGGGAATTTTTGTGTGTAAAACAAACAAAAACAAAGGATGTAACAAAAAAAGAAACAAGGAAAAATTCCCCAATAGGGGGGAGACTTCCGAGGGTCACTCATAGAGAAAGCCCACAAAGAAGCCACGGTCACCCTGACCGCTAGGGCAAGCACCCTCATCCAGTTTTCCTCCTACAATACTACAGGCACATGATCAGGGCAGGCCTATTCACACAAGCCATTCTTGCCTGTCTCACCCACCTTTCAACAAATTGGCTGGAAGGCAGCACTTCCCTCTCCACCATGATTTTCCTTTTCAGGTGAAACCTGAAAGAGTTAATGAGGGAGTCACTGAAGAGGAAAGTACCCGTCTTCAAACCTTTCAGGACGTGTCTACCATACGACCACTTTTACCATAGCCACCAGGCAGATGAAGTCTGCCTACCCCTCCTGGTTAAAGGAGGGTGGCAGGGTAATCTTTACAATGGACTCAGCTGATAGCTGGATCCGTCCTACACACAACAGCAGATGTTTGACATAAACCTACAAGTCAGCGATGTTCGGACACTGGATGAGTGCATGCAGGATGGTTTTGTCGCCCCTATGTGCATCGTGGACAGGCCCAGCTGTCGGCACTTCCATGCCTGTAGAGTTTATCTCAAACTGGCAAAGCTCCTCAGTAGCATTGCCAGACCGGGGATTTCTGGAAGTTGTCCATAGGCCCAAGCTCGAAAGTTTGGCTAATTGATTTTCGTTGATGCCCAGAGTCTCCCCAAGAACGTTGTCACTCTTTTCCTCCACTAACCCTCTATAGAACATCTGAAGACATTCCAATATCCAAGCACTCCCTCTCAGTCTTCGCTTGATCCAGGACTGGAGCTCCATCAAGGAGATGAGCTGGGGAAATACATGTCTAGCAAACGGTGACCACACCTATACAGAGAATTTAAAACGTGACATAAAAACCAACATACCCCAAATAGATAAAATAAACAACAAAACAGAGCAAACCCGAATCATAAAAGATACAGAGTGCTAACCAACAATAACCGATTCCAGACAACACAACCAAAAATACAAATGAAAAAAAATATGAAGAGAAAAGTAAAAGAAGTGGAAGAGTTCTGGAGAAGAATATGGGCAGAAAAGGAAAATAAATAGCAAGAACAGCAAACACAGCAGATGAACAACTATGAGAGGATATTACAGCAGATGATGTCTATCAGACTGAGAAGGGCAAGCAATTGGAAGGCACCTGGACATGACAAGATCCCCAATTTCTGGTTAAAATATCTAAAAGGGACAGATGAAATGCTGGCAAAGGAATTTAATGAAATTCTGATAGAACCAGAAAAAACACGTTAAATTGTGAAAGACGTAAAATTTAACTTGAAAACTGACATCCAGAATGCCATGTTAAAACGATGGCAAGAGAAATCCTTACATGGCCAATACCCCAAAAAGCCAAATAGAAAGGAGTTAAACAAAGAAAACACACAAAACTGGCTCCGAAGCATTGGATTAAAAGCTGAGATGGAAGGATTTCTAATTGCAGCGCAAGACTAGAGTCTACCAACCAGAAACTACCAGAAGAACATAATGAAACAAATCTCAAAAAGTAACTGTAGAATATATGGAGATAAGAAAGAACAATCAACCACATAGTCTCTGGATGCCCAGCTGTAGCCAAAAAAGAATAGATCCACAGGCATGATAGATTTGGGACCTTCATACCTTCAGGCCAACATTATGACATACCAACAGAAAAAAAGATGGTACAAACACACACCAGAAAAAGTGTCAGAGAATGACAAAGCAACCATTCTCTGAGATATGCCAATACATACAGACAGAGAGATCAAGGTCAACTGACCAGATATTATAGTCAAAGACCACAATGAAAAACAACGCCTTCTAATAGATATATCTATTCCCACAGACAACAATATGTCTTCCAAGGAAATAGAGAAACTCTCCAAATATAAAGATCTAGAGACAGAAATAACTCAAATTTTGAAAATGTAAACAGAAACAAAACCTATAATAATAGGTGCTCTAGGAATGATAAAAAAAACACACACACACAGACAAATACCTAGCCAAAACCCCAGGACTTACAAATATATACAGCATACAAAAGATAGCACTCCTAGGCACTGCACACATATTACGAAAAGTACTATCAATACTAAAGAAACAACATCAGCAAAAAATACACTATTCATACCCAAGATGCACAGAGCTGTACTCGGTAAAGCAGTAATGATGCACAATAAAAATAATAATAATAATAATAATAATAATAATAATAATAATGATAATAATAATAATAATAATAATGATTTCTTTATTAACCACAGGGGTTTACATAAAGTAGACATTAAGGACTGTGCAGGACAATGCAGGACGGTACAAATGGGCATTTCTGCGTGTAAAAAACAAAAACAGAGGATGTAACAAAAAATAACAATGAAAAATTCCCCAATAGGGGGGGGGGGGGAGACTTCGGAGGGACATTTGTGGAGAAAGCCCAGTAAAAAGCCACAATGACCCTGACCACCAAGGCAAGTGCCCTCTCCCAGTTTTCCACCTTTAATTTACAGATATATACTCAGAGTAGGCCCATTCACTCGGGCCATTCTTGCTTCTCTCACCCATCTTTCAACAAAATGCTGGGAAGAGAGCACTTCCCTCTCTACTCTGATTTTCCTTTTCAAATGAAATTTGAAAAAGTCAATCAGAGCATCACCGAAGAGGTAAGTGCTCGTCTTCAGCCCTTTCAAACGTGTCCACCATACTATCTCTTTCGCCATGGCCACCAGACAGATAAAAACTGCCTGCCCTTCCCGGCTAAAGGAGGAGGGCGGGGCAATCCTCACGATGGACTCAGATGATAGCCGGATCCGTCCTAAACGCGACAGCAGGTGTTCGACATAAACCCACAAGTCAGCAATTTTCGGACACTGGACGAGTGCGTGCAGGACGGTTTCGTCGCCCTGCGCGCATCTCGGACATGCCCGGCTGACGGCACCTCCATGCCTGTAGAGTTTATCCCGAACTGGCAAGGCTCCTCGGTAGCACTGCCAGGCCAGAGATTTCTGGAATTTGTCCATAGGCCCTGGCCCGAAAGTTCTTCCGAAGAGATTGGCTAGTTGATTTTCGTCGACGCCTAGAGTTTCCCCAAGTACGTCATCGCTCTTCCCCTCCACTAATCCTCTATAGAACGCCGAGCTGGAGTTTCCACCGATCACATTGCCCGATTGGTCGAGGGCTGTGAGCGCCTGAAGACATTCCAGTCTCCAGGCGCTCCCTCTCGGTCTTCGCTTGACCCAGGACTGCAGCTCCGTCAAGGAAACGAGCTGGGGAAATACGCGTCTAGCAAACGGCGACCACACCTGATCACCGTCGAGGAAGAGGTGGAGATGTCGTAGCCTGAGCGCGTGCCTGCGCATCATCAGCCACGGCATGCCCAGCCCTCCACGTAGCGGGTGTTGACAACAGATGGACCGCCTGACCATCGGAGCACGTCCCTTCCACAAAAAGCGAAAGAGCAAACGCTCCAGCGCAGTCAGGCGAGGCTTAGGACAAGGTACGACGGTCAGGCGGTAGCAGATGACAGACGCGATGTACGCGTTAGCCACCTCCGCTCGACCTTTCAGGGATAGCTTCCTCTCCGCCCATTTCTGGGTGAGAGAAGCCACCCTGCTCGTCACCTCGTCCCAGTTTTTGTCCGTCTGGAGGTCCGGACCGAACCAGACCCCTAGCAATTTAACCGGTCCGTCCGTCCAGCGTCCGACGACGCTGTTGGACGGCATGGACCTGCCTCTCCAGGTGCCGAGCTGCAGGCCCACTGACTTTCCCTGGTTGATCATTGCTCCTGTCACCGCTTCGTATTTTCTTAGTGTAGTGCCGATCGCCTCGATGTGTTTGGCGTTCGACACCACTACGGTGATATCGTCCGCATATGCTGACACGGATCTTCCGCATCCTAGTTCGCGCGGGACTCCCCTCAACGTCTCCAGTTTGTGCAGTAATGGCTCGAGTGTCAATACGTACAAGAGGGACGAGAGGGGACATCCTTGGCGGACCGAGCGCATGATGTTGAACGGTTCCGACAGGTGACCGTTCACTCTCACCACAGAGCAGATGTCGCTGTGCATGGCAGCGATCCAGCCTCTGAAGACGGGCTCAAAGCCAGCCGCCCTCAGGACTGCCGCTAGGTAACGATGGTCGACCCTATCGAAAGCTTTCGACTGATCTAAATTGATCAAGGACCCACCCGTGCCAGGTTCCTTAGCTACCCTCTCTATGATGTATCGCATGAGGTGGAGGTTGTCGTGGATGGATCTGTCGGTAATGGCGCATGTCTGCGCCTCTCCCACCAGACCACCAACGACAAGCGCCAACCTCTTTGCTAGCACCTTGGCCAAAATCTTGAACTCTGTGTTTAGCAGAGTTATGGGCCGGAAATTATCTATGTTATCCCCCTTGTTCGGATCCTTTCTCAGCAGTGCCACCGCTCCTCGGCTCACAGAACTGGGAATTCTCCCGTTCTGTTGCCAGTTGCAGTAGACGCCCGCCAAGAGGCCTCCGAACAAGTCTGGCATCTGTACGTAAAGTTCATAGGGCAGACCATCCAAACCAGGCGATTTACCCCTTGTGCAGCCAGTCATTGCCTCCCTTACTTCAGCGGCTGTTATCGGCTTTTCGCAACACTTCGCCTCAGTGGCCGAGAGCCGCGGCAGTCCGTCGAGGTAGACACTAAAGTCCATCCCTCTACCCGGCCCACCGCTGCCCCCGAACAGCTGAGCGAAGTGTCGCTGAAAAGCTTCACACATTTTCCCGGGATCAAGTAGCATGCGCCCGTCGTGGTTCACCAAAGACCGGATCGTGGCTTTGTTGCCACGACGCGCCTCCGCCACTCGGGCCCATTGAACGGCTTTCGTCCCCTCGTGTCTGAGAGCACGCACCCTTGCTCTGACAACGCAGCCTTCGTGCTTTGCATTGAAGAATTGGTCAAGGGCCAATTTCGCCGCAAGCACGTCGGTCGCAATGCCTTTGCTAAGCGCCTCGTCTAATTTTTTAACTAGTTCTCCCTCTGCTCTATTTTTCTCTATTGCTAAAGCCTTACTAAACCTAATCGATTCTATTCTAATCGCTATTTTCAGAGCAAACCACCACTTGTTGTTGACGATGGCCCCCGTCAACGCCCGCTTAACTAGTTCGCTAATCCGGTCTCTGTAGGCCTTGCGCGCTGGTAAGGACGCGTTTAGCTTCCAGTAGCCGGGTCCTCGTCTATGAAGCCTATCTAAGTCAAGCACACAGATCACGAATTTGTGGTCCGTGTAGCTGACTATCTTGAATTGTGGACAGCCTATGCTAGACCTATCTATTTCCCTACAAAATACTCTATCTAGATATGATCTGGATGACCATATGCGGTTTGTCCAAGTCCACATTGGCACATTCGGGAAATCCAATCGGTACCTGTCAGACAGTTCAAAACGCCTGAGCAGGTTGGTGAGGCTCTTGCACCCTCCACCCCTATCCGCTAATCCCACACTGTCCCAGCGTGCATCTAAGATCCCGTTCCAGTCGCCCACTAACACTAAAGAGCGGGATGTTCCAAGAAAGGTCTCCAGACGTCGGAAGAAATCAGGCCGCCCTGCTCCTGTCGGGGCATAGACGGCCACTAGCCTGAAAGCTTGCCCGTCTCCGCTGGTCACGTCCAGCACCACCAGCTTACCCTCTGGGTCCAGGAAGATGGCCCGTATGGCGAGATCCAAACCTCTCCGAAAAAGCACAGCAACTCCTCCACCCGATCCAGAACGGCTGGGAGATGCGTACACATCGTAGCCGCCGAAGATCGGTGCGAAGGCCCGTGCTTCGGAGATTCTGGTCTCGCTGATGGCCACTACATCTATGTTTAGTGACCTGAGGTCGTTGAGCAGGTAACCCTGCTTCCATGACGACCCCAAGCCACGCGCATTTATGCTGCCTATTCTGAGTGAGGTCATGTTTAAAATAGAGTGGAAAAGATGGGAAAGACCACTTACCGTACTTTTGGTAGAGGAGGGATGGTTTTTACATCCCTTTTCACTTGATCGTCTGGTGAAGGGACCGTTGAATCGTCCCTTCGGCTGGTCGTCGGCTCTTCTAAGAGAATGTCTGAATATACTCTTCGATTGATGGTTCCTCCTAGGTCCCTGAAATCACCAACTGCGTTGGGGAATTTCGTTTTAATGTTTGTGTATTGTTTCTGTGCTATTTTTAGCAGTCTTATGTTAGTTGGCGTTTTGATTGGTGCTGGTATTATGTAGTCCTGTTGTGAAATGTCTGTGTGTTCAATTATGTAAGTCATTAGTTTCTTGTTGTGTGTATTTATTGCCGTGCATTTGTTTTTCTGGGGGTGGGGTGTGGTTCTGCTATTTTCTTGTCGTTGTTGCTGGGTGTGTGTATTTTGTTGTTGTGTTTGCGATGTTGGTGCTTGTGGTGGTGGTGTTGAAGGTGTTGTTGGCGGTGGGGTTGTCGCCGGTGGTGATGGTGGTGCTAGTATGGGTGGTGATGGTGTTGGTGGTGTTGCTGCTGTGGGTCTCTTTGCAGTAGACTTTACCTTTTTCTCATTTCTTTCCTCCCTTTTCAAAGGCGACGATGCGCTGCTTCTGCGTTTGTGCCTTCTTACGACCTTTTGCCATCCCTCTCCCACCTCACACTCCATGTCTGATTCTGTGAGGTCGGGGAGGGGTACCAGCTCCACTCTTTCACTTGTTGTTGTTGGTGATGTTTGCACTGGAGTCTCTGTTGCAGCTGCATTTGGTATTGCTGTTGTTGTTGTTAATATTTCCACTGCTGCTGCTGATTTTGATTTCCGTGGAGTGGGTATGGGTGCCACGGACCTATCGTTCCTGGTTGCCGCTTGTCCTGTTGCTGGTAGCCGTGGAGCCGGATTCGGAAGGAGGGGGGTTTTCTCCTTTCTCAGGGTCTTCTCGTTGCAGAAGGCCCTGAGGTGAGTCTTCGATCCACAGCGAAAGCATTTCGGGCGTTTGCCCTCAACACTTATGGGCAGTTGAGTGCCGTTATCGAAGTCTATCACATCCGGGATAGCTTCGATGCACTCCTGGTTGGTTTGGATTGGCATCTCAATGGAGGTGCCTACCCAATCTTCTCTTACTTTTTTCTGTACTTGCAGTACAGTTGTTTTGTTCTCGATTCCGACGAGGACAGACGCGGCCAGCCAAGAAGGGGCCATTCCGGGGGGGACGTGGGTCAGTTTGACCCTCACAATTTTTTGCCCGCAGTAGGAGGGCACCAACACCATTTCCTCGCTCCTTAGGGTCACTACTGATTGGGCCTTTGCCTCCTGGGGTGTGGCAAAAAGTACGTCTACGGTGGCATATTTTTTTGCCTCGGGTGATGTGCGTTTTCCGCTGCCACACAGACCCCAAGGCTTTTTGTATCTGAGCCTCTGTGGCTCTTTCCACCCTACGGGATTTTGTACTTACTGTACGGTACGTGACCGTACAGTGCTGTTGGGTTTCGAAAAAATTTTCCGCTGCCTTGCAGATTGCTCGGTGTCCATTCTTTGTCACCATCTTCTTCGCTTCCTCTAATTCCTCATTTGTTATGAGGATTGTTTCCAAGTTTTTCGCAATGCCTGCAAATGAGATTGGTTTTTCTTTGCTGCTATTGTTGTTGTTGTCGTCAGAGCTGCTGGTACTTTTGTTGTTGCTGCAGGTACTACGACTACTGCCTCCGCCGCTGTTGCTGTGGTTGTTGTTAGTGTTGCTGCTGCTAATGCTGTTAGTGTTGCTGCTGCTAATGCTGTTGTTGTTTATGCTGCTGGTGATGCTGTTGCGGCTGCTACTGTTGTTTTCATTGTCACTGTTGCTGTTGTTATTACGGCTGCTACTGCTATTATTCCTGACGTCAGACGAATGAACTGGGTTTTCGTATTTCCCGCACACCTGTTTCGTCGCTGTCATCGTCGTCGTGGAGAAACCTTGCACGCTTTGCACGAGACTTTTCTTTTCTTTCGTCACTTGCGAAAGAGAAGGGAGGGAGAGAGACACATTTAAAGAAGGGAGGGAGAGAGACACATTTAAAGAAGGGAGGGAGAGAGACAATCTTCTCTCTCCTGTAGTGATGATTGAGGAAGTAGAAGACGGAATGAGTGGGAGTGACGTATGAAATTTCTTTTTCGTAGCCATGTTGTTTTTTGTTTAAAATGAATATTGGGTACAAAACCCCAATAACTGGTTATTTAACCCCGAAGGACCAAATAACGGACAGAAAGACCCCTCTCACGAGGAGGAGGGTGTCTTTATCAACAATTTGGTTCAAGTTTAAACAATTTACAATTGTTTTAACGGTTAAAAATTACTATACCTTACAGAGCCGAGCCTCCGTCAACCATGGCATTCAATAATAATAATAATAATGAAGAACAACAACATTTTTATATTATTTTTTATTATTATTTCTGTAGTTGTTGATATTATTTCTAATACTATTATTATCTTTATTGTAATTGTTGATCTCACTCTTTCTTATTTGTTGTTTCCTTATTTATTTCACTATTGTACTGTCCCAAAAATGTTGGACCCTTGTGGCCAATATAAAAATTATTTTTTTTTTTATTGGTTATTTTCTTCTAACTCACTATTGTTATACTATTCCCCTTCTCTTTCTCTCACTGTCTCTCTCCCACCTTTTTATCCCCCCCCCCCCCTCTTCAAGCAGTCATTTGGTGTTATGCTGCTGCATGTCTTCACACACAACTTTGCATTATCTTGTCTTGTAAACATAGAAGAATGTCTGTGAGTCTTGTATTTGAAATATTTTCAACAGTTCCATGAATTAATATTTTCCACATTAGATGGATCACATAATTTCCTATATTCTACAAGGGAATGTAGTAGGAGATGAGTGGGTGGAATGAACAAAAATAAATTCCCAAAGATTCTTGAGGATCCATAAAACCCAAATATTCTTTTCAGTCCAAACAACAACAAAACTGATAAGAAATTCAATTTTATATCCTTCCTATGTCTTTTCTCCCACTGCCTTTTTCATATATTTTTGTCTGCCATTCTGATCCTTCATCCCTCCATCCATTTCTATTACTTCTTCAGTAACTCATCTCACCCCCATACATTATTTTCATATCTTAATGTTTTATCCTTATCCTGATAGATTTTAACATAAAAACAAAAATATGTTGTTTTTTTTTATATTTCAAAATCTATGAGTTTACATTTTTTTAAATTTATAGAATTTATAGAATTAACTAGAAAGTTCTCACCAGAGAAGAAAGAAAAACACAAACAGTTAACCTTAATTTATATTGATTTTTAACACTAGAGACAAGGCCAATATATTTAGCATAGGACGGGGGGTGTCATTGATTGAATTGATACCAGCAATATTTAAATTCAGAAATACACGATTATGTAACTAGAAAGAGCAAAGTATGCAAACTGGTTCTGGAGTATTTTGGACCAAAATAACTACTTTCTTCCTGAATTTATGTTTAATGTAATAGGATTATCAGTCATTTTTTGTTGAAAGAAATGTAGTTAATCCTAGCTGGAATTGTTTCATTAAGCCTAAAATGTATAGTGAGAATAAGCAGATTTTGAGGAAATAGTTATGGTATATTTTGACACAAGTAATTCAGTGAAGAGGATTACTTTGCTGTTAAACTAACTAGCGTTAGTGAGTTATACAATAAACACATCCTGTATGCTCTGTAGAATGGTTGGTCATATGAAGGGCATCCAGCTATAGAAGATCTGACAAACAAGGGATTGGGAGAACTCTTCAGCTGTGTCAAGAACATGAACACCTTTAGTGCTAATGTAATGATAAAATGGCAAGGAAACTTGATGTTACTGAAATGTGGTTCATCAGAGAATATACAAAATATCTTAGATGGAAAAGAAAACCTAAGATAAAGTCCTAAAATTGGCAGGCATAGAAAGATCTATTAGAAAGAGGTAATTGGAATTCTTTGGCCACATAAGCAGAAGAGATGGTTTGGAGAAACTGATTCTTTGTGGCAAGATTACAGGAAAGAGGAGACAAGGAAGACAAAGAACATCATTTACAGATAGACTGAACAAATACAATGGGACAAGAAAAAGCAACCTCATCGAGAACACTGTCAACAGGAAGGACTGGAAAACCATGACTGCTGATGTCGGGAACAGACTTAGCACCTGATGATGATGAAACTTGGTAGAGCACAGTATCATGTAAGAGTGTCAGAGACCACCAATCCATCTGAGCACATGGTAGGAAGCAGGAATGTAAGATGCAGGCTTCTTCCCCACCCTAGTCTGTTGATATCTTGTCCAACCGTTGCTATCAGGCAAAGTGAACGTTAAATGATGATGATAATGATGAAATTCCTTTACTGTGGTTGTGGTGGGGGATATACTGATATATTCAGACCAATCCTTTGTCTGAGAAAGGAATTTTCTCTTAGTCATATCAATATGTAAGTTTCGATGATGAGTGTTCCAATTGTTCAAACAATGGAGAAGCCTGCTCATGAAATTAACATGTGTCTGAGCATTCAATAAACTCATATGCCCTTAACATAATTCTCTGGGAAAGTCAGTGAGACGGTCTGTGATAAGTCTGATCTTTTGAATTATACATATATTATTATAACAGTTTTGGAAATAACATAAAAGGCTGATTTACTTTTTTGTAGAAAGGTTTACTTCATGGAAGTCAAAAATAGAACAATACATATATTACCGGAGTTATGAAGGTTGTTGATGGTTCAGGTGGTTGAGTAGATTGAGACCAAAGTGGGTGCTAGAGTTTGCTCTTGATATATTTTACTTCACGTGTTGTGTGTAAACTTAAAAGGTTGGAGAAGGCACAGTTCATCTCTCGAGTGCTGCTGTGTGCCAAAGAGATAGAGCGCTTTGGCTGTCTCTATATATAGTCCCCATGGGGACGTAACTCCATTTACTTCTGTTGTTGACACTAGGGGTCACTACAGTCCCCAAGGGGCGTAACTCTCATGAGTTGTGGATTTCACCGCTAGGGGTCACTACAAGTTCAACTGACAGGCTTCCTAACAATTTCCATCTATACAATTTCTCTCACAACACTTGGTCAAACTAAAGCTATGATAAATGGCATTTGTCCAAGATGCCACAGAGTGGGATTGAACCTGGAGTGTAATTATTATGATGCCAACTTCTTAACCATTCAGCCACGTTGTGTCCTGATATATGTATATAGTGAATATCAGTCATATGTTGGTAACAATCATTCCATTTCTGTGATACAAACTTAAATCTACAGATTTACAGTTAAATTTTATCTACACAGCCCAACTGTTGCCTGTACGAGCCTACACACTATAATTTCTCAACCACTAAATTGGCACATCCATTTGCAGGGCTACAACAGAAACAGTAGCAGCTCTATGTTAGCCAGTCATAGAATAATTTACTTTTGGTGTCCATGTTACAAAAATCAGACAATTCTGCTCATTCAGAGCTGTCATATTAGAGGGAAAGACATAACAATAGAGACAACAGAACAGTTATGAAATATCAGCTCAGATATCACTTTTTCCAGCCACCAAGAACAGAAACTAGTTTAACATCAAGAACAGCCATGAGCTCAGAATCCACTGTTAACCTCAGCTCGTCTCATGCATTGGATATTCTTATTCAGAGGAACAACTAATGTAACAAATGACCTTTCTCAATTGCAGTTTTCAGAGTAAAGGACTCTACAAGACCTTTATGCCCAAGCTCAGTTTTCTTTGAGAACATGGTATTACAAGACCAGTGGCTGTAGTGTTTGACAATCAGAGATAATATAGGGTTTGAGAGGACTCTTCAGTTTGGCTGAGTATGCGACATTTCTCTTACTGAAACACCAATAAAAATGCACCCAGTAGACACTGTAAAATATTAATGTTGGTGCCATGATAGAATTTAACCAGTCCATTTTGAAAAATTGTAGTGCTGGTGCCACCAGGAATGCACCCAGTACACCCTGTAAAATGGTTGGGATTAAGAAGGGTATCTAGCCATAGAAACCATGTCAAATATGGAACATAATGTGCAAGAAGAGCTTACTCCAATCCATTTGGTCTCAAACAATGATACTCCTTCCAGCTCAGACATAAGATGATGATGTATACCCATATATATATGTACACTAAATTGCAAATACTACTGCAAATTCACATTCATGTCGTGCATTAATTATGCTCACTTATTTGTATGGATGGACACATATGCACATGTATGCACACAGACAAACACAATTGTGTGTGTGTGTGTATATACTCAAAACACACCCATGTGTATAAACATAAACACACACACACAAATACTTTTATAAGGCATGCTCAGATGTATTGCGTGCTCATTCAGTTAGTTTGACCCCTCTGTGTATGTGTGCACATAAAATCCCCTCTTCAATACACACACATACTTTTTTCTTAACATTAAAATTAAAGCTCACTATTTTAAAGTACACTATTTTATTGGTGTTGACCAAACTTGTTACATCTAAATAACTTAATCAATTAGTAAGAATATATGAGCCCATTCTCTGATTATAATAAAATAAACCTTTTTGTATTATTCTGCATTATTCTGCATGTTGTTTTCTTAGTCATATTTATATTCTTTATACATATTACAATGGCACTAACCATACAAGCAAAGTGAATTTGTTTCAACCAGGAATAAAAACAATACAAGTTCAGCATGACAAAAGCATTTTTTCAATGGGAGTGGTTAATTCTAACCCTAAAATGAACCCTAAATGGAATTTGACTAACACTAATCTCACATTCAGCTCTACAATAAAATTAATCCTAATTACATTTTATCTCTATAATCCTAATTGTAAAGCTACACTTAACAGTTGTCCCTAATCCTGCTTAAAGAGTCAAAGCCATTTTTTTTACATCACGTACATTTCCACATACATATTTAGGTAGATAAAAATATAGATATGAAAATATTTATTGTCCAAGAGTTAAAAGATTTACTGTATTAACTGAGAGATTTTATTAGATGAAGAAAAAGACAAGGAAAAAGTATGAGGCAAAGGTAAAAGAGGTTAAAAATTAATTGATAGAGAAAGCCTAAGATCCTTCATGACTGATTACAAATTTTCCCTTTGTGGAGGGAACCCCATTTTTTCTTCCTCCCTTCCCATGCACACACAGTATCTAATAGGTGGACAGCCATCTAAAGAGCTGTATGTTGTTTCACTGTATTTACTGTATGTGCAATACAAATACACACTAGCACACTCTTAATCTAAGTTCTTTAATAATTAAGAATTTGGAGATGGAGTGGGCAGTTGGAGTATTTGATATGAAATTGAAATGTTTTTTGTGTTTTGTTGTTGTCTTTTTTTTTTTATTATTTTTTCTTCTTTTTCACCTGTCCTGGAGTCTGTTAATAAGGTGATGTTGAAATACCACTGAGTCAATCTTAGATGTAAGATAACAACTCTTTGTTGTTATCTCTATCCTATTGTCAGTTAATGAGGTGAGGCTGGAATACTGCTGAGTCAAGCTTAGATGTGATATCTGATTTGCTTTTCTCTCTCAGCTCACCCATTGCTTGCTAATGAGGTGTAGCTGAGTCAAGCCATATTTATTTCTATATCTACCTACCATGAAACCCCCCATGATTTAACTAGTAGTTCTTAAAAGTTCTGGGTTTCTTCTATCTTTCATGTTATCATTCATTTATCTCAATACCTATATTCAGTATCTGTAGGCTTTACTTAGTTTCTTGAATAAAAAAGGCAGATGCTTTAATATTACTGGATATCATTTAAAATAATTGCTTCTACTTTTGGCACAAGGTCAGCAATTATCCCAGTGCATTACTGATACTTTATTTTATCGAGCCCCGTAAGAATGAAAGGCAAAGCTAACCTTGGCAGGATTTGAACTCAGAACATAAAGGGTCATAACTCTATGCTGCTAAGCATGTTGTCCGATGCTCTACCGATTCTGCCAATCCACCACCCTTCATTTAAAATAATACAAATGGAAATGTATCTGAATATGTTTGTGCTGGTATGTCTGTGTATTTGTATGTTCTTATGTGTGTATACATATCATGTATGTGCTTGTGTGAGTATATGTCATGTATGTGCTTGTGTGTGTGTTTATGCATGTGTGAATGTGTTTGTATAATATACCATGTATATGCTTGTGTATGCGTTTATGCATGTGTGAATATACATTTGCATAATAAACCATGTATGTGCTTGTGTGGATGTGTGAATATGTGTGGCTGCTCAATTCCAGATATGTAACTGCAGAGAAGGATATATTTAAATTACACTAGCATGTCTTTCCAGATTCATTCTCACTGTACAACACCTTCACCTCTTGTTATTGTTGTTGTAAGCAGACATGATGAAAGATTATTTATTCCAATCATGATCATCCCACCACTTAGAGATATCTCGAAGTAATAATTATTTCTACTTTCGGCACAAGGCCAGCAATTACACCAGTGCATTACTGGTGCTTTATTTTATCAACTCCATAAGGATGAAAAGCAAAGTTAACCTCGGCAGGATTTGAACTGAGAACATAAAGGGCCAGAATTCTATTCTGCAAAGCATGGTGTCTGAGGCTCTAGTGATACTGCCAATCCACCACAGCTTACGACATGTCATCCTTTTTCTAGAGACACTGGGTGAGGTTTGAACTCTTAATGCAGAAAACTAAAATCTAGAAAGCATAGAGCAAAAACAAAGCATCCCATTTGATGCACTTAACAATATTACTAATCCACTGTTCTGAACTGGTATTTATTTATCAGCCTCAAAAGTATAAAAAGGAAAGTTGAACTCAGTGGGGTTAGAACTTAGAATGCATAGAGCTGGAACAAATACTGCAAGGCATTTAATCCAACACTCTATCAACTCTGAAAATTCTCTGTCTTTTTAGTAGTATCAAGGTTTATATTATTCAACGTGAATTTGTTTTGAAGACAATAATGTTTGATTTGAGGAAGATTTGGCAGCAACTTCCAACTGGTTATGGTTCCCTCATATAAGTCACACCAACTTTGTGTTTATGATATTTTAGCTTCAGCTTTTGACTTGTATATAAGTTGCATACTGCTTTTCATAATTACTGTTTGCATCTTTGCATGCAGTTATGTTTATCCCTCACCTCTGTATCCCTCATCTCTTTCTGTTCAAATTGGCTGTAACCATCCACTCATACTGATGTTAAGGTATTGTTCTCTAAATGAATATTATCAAAATCTCATTAATTCGATATTGTGTGAGATGATTATGTGAAGTAAAGCTTTTACCAGGAAAATAAAATAGTAAATATAGAGTAATGTAAATGCTAAAGGGTTAAATTAGAGAAAAAGAAGTCTCCATAACAGCTGATGACTACTTTTTTCCATCTCTAAGAGTGTTTTACCAGATTTTCTAAACTATTATTTATAGAGATCAATTGTTGTTAAGGTTACTGCATCTGGAATTACCATATTAAAAAAAAACAAAAAACATTTAGTTAAAATAATCATAATCATTACCAATACTGTTTTGCAAAGTCCCAGGGCCTTAGATTTCATAGTAATGTATTTTTATGCCTGAGGCAAACAGAATAATCAGTACTTTTATATAACTACTCCTAATTGACTCTCAATATATACAACATCTAATAGGCATCAGGATTACAGGTGGCTGATAGAAATCTTTACATATATGTTGCCGTACATGAAAATAACACCGATATGTGATATTCAAATTTCAAACCTTGAGCAAGTTCCTCCAATACATAAGTCACGTGATCTTTCATACTATATTTTTTTTTTTAATAAAACGCTGCAACTTATTTACAAGTATATATGGTGAGTTATTCAGTACAACATTGTTGAGATGATTTGGGGGGATCTATTTATATGTATACCTGGTAAGAGGTGTTACAACTGTATGTAGTCAATCTCTTGTGGCAAGGAAATGAATAGTAGTCTTATTGTGAAGTCCTTGCTTTTTGGAATATATATAATTGTAGAAAATTGAGAGTACAACATCGTCAAAATGGTAAGTTAGATTTGTACTTAAACTACTTACATTCCTCATTGAAGAGAAAAAATGTTCTTTTTTAAATATACAGTATAAAATGTGAATGGTTGGTAGGAGTATCATCTTGGATTTGTGAATGCTATTCCAATGCAATGTAAACACCAACTTTACGTATTGTGATAACAATTTCAGAAACCACATCTCAGTGATGAAATTTTAACTAATAGATTTATATATGTATTCATCATGAGACATGATCATAGTCAGAGATGCTAATGCTGTTATAGTTAAATAGAAAAGAAGTCACATCTCTACTCACTGTTATTGGAGCAGAGCTGGCTACTCACAAATGCAAACCCTGTGAGGTGGAGTGGTTGTTCCAGCATATATCCTTTGCCATTCTCTAAGGCAATGTCTCCTCCAGCTTATCCACCAAAACCATGAGGCTGACTGACCCTTAAGTTTCATTTATGGTGGTGGCATAAGAAGTCAATTTATTTAAATTTAAAAAGAAATTAGAAAAGAATCTGTATAAGAGCCAGTGAATGAAGCTTATTGATGACTATTTATTAATCAGTCAAATAACCTTTTGAATGTGGTATTTGTTCCAATTTTGTTTGATGTTCTGTGTTCAATACCACCAAGGTCAATTTTTCCAGTCCTTCAAGGTCAATAAAATAAAGTACTTGGTTGATAAAATTGATAATGACAATCCTCCAAATTTCTGATCCTGTGCCTATGTAAGATTAATATTATTGTTGTGGATTAGCAGCATTGCTAAAGTGTTAGACAATATGCTTTGCAGTATAAAGTTATGGCCCTTTACATTCTGAGTTCAAAACCTGCTGAGGTTAGCTTTGCCTTTCATCCTTACGGAGTTGATAAAATAAAGTACGAGTCCCGCACTGGGGTCGATTTAATTCACTTTCCCCTTCCCCAAAATTGCTGGTCATGTGCCTAAATCAGAAAACATTATTGGATTGGCAGTATCAGTAGAAGGTCGGCAGCCATCCTTTGACGTATAGAGTTACGGCCCTTGCCATTCTGAGTTCAAATCCTGCCGAGGTTAACTTTGCCTTTCATCCTTATGGGGGTCGATAAAATAAAGTACCAGTAATGCACTGGGTAATTGCTGGCCTTGTGCCAAAAGTAGAAACAATTATTATTATTGTTGTAGATTAGTGTTGGACAACATGCTTTGCAACATACTTTTGATGACTCACAGGAATAGCTTTAAAGTCTAACTTAAGGAGGAAGGCAGAAAATAAAAGCCGCATCATGTACACAAAATGGAAATATATACCATTAATGGCCTTGTGCCTAACGTAGAAACAATATTATCCCAATAGTATTAATCCCAGTGGATTAGCAGTATCGGTAGATTGTTGGACAACATGCTTTGCAGCATATAGTTATGGCCCTTCACATTCTGAGTATAAATCCTGCCAAGTTTCGCTTTGCCTTTCATCCATATGGATTCAATGAAATAAAGAACCAGTAATGCACTTTCTCCTTCCAAATATTGTTGGTTTAGTGCCTAAATCAGAAACCATTATTATTGTTGTAATAAATATTATTGTATTTTGAGATTAGGGCGGTGGATTGGCAGTATCGGTAGAGGGTTGGACGCCATGCTTTCCAGCATAGTTACGTCCCTTTACGATCTGAGTTCAAATCCCGCCAAGGTTGACTTTGCCTTTCATCCTTATGGGGTCGATAAAATAAAGTACCAGTGATGCACTGGGTAATTGCTGGCCTTGTGCCTAAAGTAGAAACAATTATTGTATTTTGAGATTATCAGACATTGTCTAGCTCTCCCTTAACACTTTTACTAGGTAAAATTACAGTGAAAATTTGTTTTTAATGAGGAACTTCCTCTTAGAGTTTATTTTTATCAATTCTTCCATTGTTTGGAATAAAGATTTACTCTCAAGACCATCCCCACGACTGAGTGCTTCCTCTTACACTGCGGTATGTCCCCTACTCATCAATGCCCCCCCCCCCCCCCCCCAATGTTTGTGACATGATAAAAATTTAACCAGCCAACTCTGTAAGGCAATATTACTGTTGCCATGACAAAAGCATCCCATCCACCTTGTAAGATGGTAGTGCCAAAGTCATGATTAAATGTTCCCAGTATATGCTGTAATTTGGTTGGTATGAAGAAAGGCATTGAGCCATAGAACCCAAGCCAAAAATGGAATGTTTGAGCTTGACCAACATTTTTAATGATGGTCAAGCCTCTGTAAGTGACCATCGATCAAAACCATGCAAACATGGGAAATAAGCATTAAATGGTGATGATAAAGATATGAGACAGAGAGACAGAGATAGACAGGGCCATCTTAATGCATGGGCACGCTGGGCAGTTGCCCGGTGGCCCCATGAGGATAGGGGGCCCATTTGTATTTTTATTCCTGTGAGTGGTTGTGTAGGTAGGGACCCCAGTGCTCTGCTTTGCCAGTGTCCTATAATGCTGTTAAGACGGCCCTGAAGAGAGAGAGAGAGAATTATTAGAGTATCAGATTGAATGATCTATGGAATCTGTTTTGATTCTCTGCTCTACATTAAAAATTAAGGAATGCCAGCTCTAATTTAGATCCTTTCAGATCAATAACACTGGTACCAAGCTGATAAGACCGGTGACATGGAGAGCAGAAGAGGGGAGGAGTTTCACTCAATCTAATTCCACACAGAATGTATCAGTCAATGTGAGGCTGTTATAGAAGCCACTTGCTTGAGGTGCTGCAATGTACGATTAAGCCTGGAACCATATTGTTGTGAAGCAAATATCTTAACCACACAGCTATAACTACATTATTACATTCCATCGTTTGCACTGTATGGGTAACTCACCCTGCCATATACACACAAACACCTTCTTGAGAAATCTCTTTGCAGTTACATGACATGCTAGAAATAACAGCCAAATCTTTTTTAAATTACGCTACCATCTTTCAAACATTAAGTATACTGGTTAATAGTTATATACTTGACAACAATGTGGTCTATGTAAACTGCTTTATATTCCAAAGCTATTTGTTTCATAAAACACTCTTTCATGTGTGGTGCGATATATAAATATATACATATACACCAGGTCTGAACACAAAGGAACCAAACTCCCACTGTCACTGCCTCCATCTCTCCTGTTCTCCCCAACTCTCACTATTACGACCAAATGGGGGCCCATACGCTGGCCGCTCCACTGCCCCAGTGGACAGAATAGAGAAGGCATTTCCCCAAATAATCATAGGTCTACTTAATCAAGGCTGACCTAGGGTTAAACAGCATCTATCATGATTATCATATCAATAATTGTTTTCATCATCAGCTTTATAGGCAACGTTCATCTTCACCACCAGTGCCAATCTCACCAACTCTCTGCTACCACAACCCCCTCCACCACCACCAGCTCCCCACTACCACAAGCCCTTCCACCACCACCAACCCTGTCCCAGTACCACCCTCACATTCATCTTCTCCATCACCACCACAACCAGTTATAGCTTACTACAAGCATGCTGGTATCCACCACTTTGCGGTTGAGTTTTCAAGCAGCAGGTGCCTCTAGCTAATATCCTACACCATCACCACTGCCCCCACCTTCTTAAACCTCATCACTATCACTTATAGGCTATGACAAGTATGCTACTGACCAGACAGAACTTTGCTGTTAAGTTTTCATGCAGCAGGGATCCTTAGCATATTTTTGTCTCAGTCATTCATATCTAACGTCATCACCTCCACTTTATCAATCATTACCATCACCTATGACATACGACAACAAATATTTTGGTGCCCACCATTTTGCCTTTAAGTTTTCATGCAACAAGGGTCATTAGGTAATTTTTGTCTCAATCATTTTTTCTAACATTACCATCGTCTATGGCAGGGGTTGACAACTTCTTTGCTTCCACGGGCCGGATCGAGTATTAATGATGGATAGCGGGCCGGACGAAGGCTATTAAAGAATAATTATGGAAAATTACACAAGCTAAAATCTAATCACGAGTGTTGACTGTACTTGAAAATAATTTGTATTAATCACAGATGAATATAGTAATGCGACAAATTTTTAATTGTGTTTTTGCTGTCAAAGCATTCACATCCAGTTGGTGGTGGACATTAGGTAGAGTGATTCAGAAGATTTGTGGAAGAATGTAACAGCAGGCCTTTTTATTGTATTCGAAAATCTCGTCTCTCATATTACAATAAATCTAAATTTTAAATAAACAACTCATTGGACATTAGTTCTCATGGGCCGGTCAAAATCCCTTTGGATCTGGCCCGCGGGCCATAGGTTGCCAACCCCTGGTCTATGACTTACTACAACAAGTATGTTAATGCCCACCACTTTGCTCTTAAGTTTTCATGCAACAGGGGTCCTTGAGAAATTTGTTGGCTCAGTCATTCCTATTGCCCTACACCCCCAACCCTACCCCACAACACTGCCTGTGCCATCTTTGTCATCACTACTACTTTGTCATGGCTTTGCTATTTTATTCACCCTGTATTGATTGGTTAATACTTTCTGAATAACAGCATGACGGACCAGAGATGGTAGTGGTGGTGGAGGCATTGGTGGTAGTGGTAGTAGTGGCAATAGGGGTGATGATGATGATGGTGGTTGTGGCAATGGTAGTGGTGGTGGTTATAGTGGCAGTAGTGATGGTGTTGGGGATACAACACTGACTATAATAAATGTCAATACAATTAGGGACCTACTGCTGGTGATGATAATAGTGGTGGAGGTGGTTTGGTGTTGATATCAGTGCAGCAGTGGAAGTGGTGGGGATGGTTGTGGGGATCATGATGGTGGTGGTGAAGATGAAAGCAGTGGTGGTGATGAGGTGCTATTGTTGGTGGTGAAGGTGAGAGCAGTGGTGCTGATATTAGAAGGGGTAGTCTTGGTGATAGCAGTGGTGGCAGTGGTTGTAGGGATGATTGTGGTGTGGTGGGTATGAGGGAAGAGGTGATGATGATGATATTGATAAAGACAATTATCATGTCAATAATCATGATAATGATAAAGATGATAATAATGAGGAAAATGAGGAGGAAAAGTATAAATTTGATTTATTTATCCAGCTGCATCTGTAAACATTTTATTTCCTCTCTGTTAGATAAAAGACAAAGTTGACCATGGCAGGATTTTAACTCAGAAAATAAAGAGCTGCAACAAATGCTGCAAGGGACTTTGCTCAACATTCTAGCAGTTCTGCTAATCCACTACTATAGATTAGTACTTTGTTTAATCAACCCTAGAAAAGAAAAAGTTGACCTTAGTAAGATATGAATTCAAATCCTAAAGAGTTGGGACAAATACACAAGTTATTTTGTCTGATGCTTTCACAATTCTGCTAATTCCCTATTTTCAAACTGCATAAGGTAAAAAAATAAACAAACACACTGTCTGTCACAGGTTCTTTTGTGGTGGGAAATTAAAAAAAGACAGAGCAAAGCATCAGTGGTCGCTTTCAATCAGGAATTTTTGGAAAATATGTGTATGAGCAATTTCTTTCTTATTTTGTGGTGGGTGTGTGTGTGTTATTATTAATATTAATAAACTCAGATTACATTTATTGTATTCAGCCATGTAGAACGAACATTTTCTTTTTTATTTGAATTTGGCAAAGCCAGCTATTTATCGCTTGTATACAGAAAACTGACTGGCCAGTCTGCTGATATGCAAATCTGGCTGATCAGTGGATCTGCTAATATGCAGATCTGATTGATCAGCCAGTCTGCTAATATGCAAATCAGGCCTATCAGTCACTGGTTATTTTTGAAAATAGCATATATTTTCACTAGCTCTGTCAGTTTTGCAGGTGAACAGTGAGCTGTACTGATGAAGGGTGATACCCAGAAATATTAGTGTCTGCAGTTCTGTTCACATGCCAACACAAGAGCAAGAATGAAGGGTTTATTCTACTAACATGGCTATAAAATTGAGGCTTGTTTGCATAATTGCAAACGAATCGAATATTATTATTAGTATTTGAAAAACTCAGATTACATTCATATCATCATCATCATCATCAACGTTTAACGTCCGTGTTCCACGCTTGCATGGGTTTGGACGGGGGTAGTCCCACTTGAGGCAAGAGTGATTGTCTTGCTCGCATAGGACTGTCTGGCAGGTTTTCTACAGTTGGATGCCCTTCCTAACACCAACCACATTTACAGTGTGGGTCTGGGAGGTTTTTACCGTGTTGCCTACACGGCCACATTACAGCGTGGACTGTGTGTTTTTTTGTCGTGACACCTACATATATATATGAATGTAATCTGAGTTTTTCAAATACTTTCAAATACATCGTCGTTTGTTTACATGTCTCGCTCGTTTCACCCTAATTTACTTGTCCCAATAACTTTATTTGTTATTGCTCGCACCAACCAGAGGTATATGATTTTTAAAGCGATGAAATACCAATGAAAGTTGGAAGATCACTGATGAAGGACTAATTTTATTCATATGTAACCCTTCTGCAACCACGCAGCACTCCATTTTTCTTATATATATATATATATATATATATATATATATATATATATATATATATATATATATATATAATATATATATATATATATATATATATACCTGTTCGAGCCATCCGGCTAAGACCACGCAGCGCTCCATTTTTCTCATATTTATAATTTTTCCTCAGCTGCGATTGTCTGTTTCTTTCTTACTCTCTCTCCCCTTTTTACCCCCTCTGCCAGTCACACTCTCCCTCTGCTGGTCTCTTCCTCACACTTCCACTCATTCACTCTCTGCTTCTCCCCCTCTCTCACTTCCTCCCGTTTGACCTGTGTGAAATCCTTTTCTCGCTCACATCTCACCCATGTCGGATGGTCTGTATCTCTTGCCCATGAATTCACCAAGCTTAAGCTTACAGATTTCATGTGCTTGTCTCTTCCTATCTTTCTGTTGCCATACCATCGTTATTTGTTTACATGTCTCACTCGTTTCACCCTAATTTACTTGTCCCAATAACTTTATTTGTTATTGCTCGCACCAACCAGAGGTATATGATTTTTAAAACGATGAAATAACAATGAAAGTTGGAAGATCACTGATGAAGGACTAATTTTATTCAAATGTAACCCATGTGCAACCACGCAGCGATCCATTTTTCTCCATTTTCATAGTATATAAATGTAAAGTTAACACTAAGGACTCAATTTATTCATATATAGGAGCTACCTCTAACCAATTTAAGGTAAGATTTAATACCCACAAACATAGTTTTAAAAATGCCGCATTAGCTAATACAACATCTCTAGCTGAAATAATTAATAATTATAAAAAGAGGAATATAGATTATGACCTGACCTGGAGTGTGCTCAAAAGGGCCACCCCTTATCAAAATAATAGATATGAATGTAGATTATGTTCCCAAGAACTTTTTGAAATAATGAAATCTAAGGATATCCTATTAAATAAGCGACAGGAATTAATAATATCGTGTAATCATAAACTGAGAAAAACCTTTAAATATTATAAACCTAATTAATATACATTTTAGAAATTAATATAAAAACTATTTTTAATTTAGTTAACCAATAATTAATATTCTACTACTGATGAACTTCATAATTTTACTTTCCTTCTTACAACTATCTTTTCCTAAAATTGATACCATTAAGTAAACATATATAATTGTTTCTACTTTTGGCACAAGGCCAGCAATTACCCAGTGCATTACTGGTACTTATTTTATCTACCCCGTAAGGATGAAAGGCAAAGTGAACCTCGGCGGGATTTGAACTCAGACCGTAGAGGGACGTAACTATGCTGGAAAGCATGGCGTCCGACCCTCTACCGATACTGCCAATCCAACATATATAATGTTTTAATTTCAGGTTATGATTCTATGTTCCTTGAAATCTCTATATATTTATTATTTCTCACTAATAAATTTACCCCCCCCCCCTAATAATTATATATATATATATATATATATATATATATATATATATATATATATATATATATATATATATATATATATATATATATATATATATATATATATATATATATATATATATTCTTTTTATATTTTTTTAAATTCCCCCTCGTCTTTAACACCACTATTCAATTACATCTAACTCTTATTTATCATATCTATAAGCATTAATATAATTTTATCAATATAAATATACCCATCAATTAAATTAATTTATTTTATTTTCATAGATGTAAATTCCATATATATTTTTTCACTAACACTTTTATCGTAACATTTTAGTCTCCTTAGATATTTACATTGGCATTATTCTTTTATAACAGCAACTTTTCGTGTTACCTTTTACTGACCTGACCTATTTTCACCCCTAAAATAAACTTTTCATTCTTCATACCCATTCCATTCAAAACTGAAATCTGCCTTCTTCTACCCCAAAATAAATTTCAATTACTACTATTTTACTATTTGGCCAATTATTACCTTTCTATTGGTTAATTCAAAACCTGTTCCCAAACAGACCTACTATATTAAATCTTTGTTGGTTTTATTCAATGAACAAATATAATTATTTCTGAGGTCAGCATATGACCTATTCTCATCCCTAAAATAATTTTTCATTCATAATATTCTTTTCATCCAAAACTGAAATCTACCTTCCTCTACCCATAAATTAAGGTTCTTTTACTACTATATTACTATCTTGACCTTCACTATCTTTCTATTGGTCAATTCAAAACCTGTTCCCAAACAGACCTATTGTATTAAATCTTTGTTGGTTTTTTCAATAAACAAATATCATTATATATGACAGCATATATATGTGTAGGTATGTATATTCCCTCTGATAGTTTGTAAAAATTTTACATAGATCTATAGGATATGCATACCAACACTAACATATATATCCTAGAAACGATCGTAAAATGATGAATTTTTTAATATAAGGAACTGTTTCTTTGTATATTCATTATTTCATTAATTTATATATATATATCATCATCATCATCAACATCATCGTTTAACGTTAATCTTCCACGCTAGCATGGGTTTGGACGGGAATTTTTCCACTTGAGGCAAGATTGGTTGTCTTGCTCGTATAGGACTGTCTGGTGGGTTTTCTACGGCTAGATGCCCTTCCTAACACCAACCACGTTTACAGTGTGGACTGGGAGGTTTTTACCGTGTTACCTACACAGCCACATTACAGCGTGGACTGTGTGTTTATTTTGTCATGACACCTACACGACCTCATTTGTTTTGGCCTGGATGTTGTGGTACCAACATAACTTTACATTGAAAGGGGTGGTGTGGATGGGGTGGGGGTACTGGGACGGGGGGGGGGGTATTTTTGTTAGAGGTGCCTACTGACTGTAGGTTTCGCTTTATACTTAGGCAAGGCAGGTCTTCTGTATTACTGTGTAGCGCCAAAGATCTCGGTCCAGTGACATTGTCTTGGAGAGGTGTAAGTGTGTGAGGTCGGAATTTATCAAGTCGTCCCAGGTTTTTCTGGGTCTGCCTACTCCTTGGCTACCGTCTATTTTTATCGCCCTGCACTTTTTTATACAGCTCTCATCTTTCATGCGCATCACGTGACCATACCAATGTAGCCTTCTCTCGAGTAAACAACATCTGATCCCTCTTATTCCTAATTTCTCCCTTAGTTCGTTTATGCTTTGCTGTTTATGTATATTACTATTACACATCCAGTGGAGCATGCAAGCTTCGTTCCTCTCCAGTCTGCGTATTTCCTCTGCACACAATGCCCAAGTCTCACTGCCATGTAACATTGCTGTTCGTATGCAGGCATCATACAGCCTGCCTTTCATTTTTAGAGAGAACCCTTTAGCGGCCAATAGTGGTATAAGCTCTCTGAACTTTTTCCATCTCGTTCTGACTCTAGCTACTGTACTTTCAGAGCACCCTCCACCACTGCTGATTTTGTCACCCAGGTAACGGAAGGTGTCCACTATTTTTATAGAACCATCTGTGCAATGGAATGAGCTAGTATTCTGTGGGCACTTGCTGCTACTTATTGCACCAGAGCACCGGCCACATATAAAATCTATATTCTTAGTTAGCTTACCTGTGATCCCACTACATCTTTTATGCACCCATACTTTGCATTTTGGACATAAAATGGAGTTTCTGCCTCCTCCTTTCCTACACACTGAGCATGGCCATTTCCCAGATGGGACCAGTGCCCTATTTTTCTTCCTACAAACTAGAACTTTAGTCTTAGACAGGTTAATTTTAAGGCCTTTTGATTCTAGGCCGTGCTTCCATGTTTGGAATTTATATATATATATATATACTGTATATTCATACGTGAGGTATACTCAAGAGGTTTTGAAACTTTTATCAGAGAGAAATTTATTTTACTCAGATCAACACAAAACTTTAGTCTCCCACAAAGTAGGATGGCCCAACTTCCATGCACTTGTAGCACTCCAGCTAATTGTGGAAGGCCCCCTTGTAGCCCTCCAAAGTACAGGTGTCCAAGGCATTTATCACAGCCTCCTCATCTCCTCCACATCCTCAAAGTGAGCTTCTCTTTAAGCATCAGGAACATCCAGAAATCACATGGGGCTACGCCTGTATTGTAGGGAAGATGGAGGACAGTCTTGATCTTTAAATTGGCCTAGTAGTTGGCCGCTAGGACAGATTTGTGGCAGGGATCATTGTGCTGGTGCAGGTAACACTGACATGACTTGGAGAGTTCTCGTCTCTTGTAATACCTCAAAACCTGTAAATTTGTTGATTGTCTGGCTGTAGGGTCACAGTGAATGTATAAAATGCCCTTGCTGTCAAAGAATGGGATCATCATGAGTTTCCCAGTTGACCTGCTTTGCCTGGCCTGCTTGGTCTCAGGATCATAAAAGTAGTCCCAGCTCTCCTCACAGGTTACTAGAGACTAAAGGACACTTGAATTCAAAGTGACCCACTCAACCATCTCCCTACTGTCATCCATGCACCTCTGCCTTTGATCTTCATTGAGCCCCCTTGGAACAAACTTTGCACAAATTTGTGCATGTTCACATTGACATGAATGACTGTACACAGTGCCATCAGCCACTTCAAATTCTTTAGCAATCATCAGAAGAGATACACGGCAGTCTTCAACCAGAAATTTACAAATTTTGTCGATCATCTTTGGCATCCTGATGTCCCTCTCCCTGACACACCTCTTGTCATCCCTCACATGCTCCCTGCCCTCCTAGAACCTCTTGTGCCGGCAGAAAACAGTCACCCGGCTCATGAAAGTTAGTCTGTAAGCAGTTTTCATCATTTCATAGGTTTCTGCAGCATTTTTGCTGAGCTTGATACAAAACTTTATTGCATATTGAGCCTCCAAGTTGTTCTCATGTCCCAGCTGCATTGTGGAACCTGTCAACTGTGATAAGATGTGTATGATGGGTAGTGTTTAAAGTGCTATAACAGCCTAAACCTTGAACCTAAAAAAAATGATTTGGCATTTGATATGGTTATAATAAGCTATTATTTTAACCATATCTGGGTCTGTAGATCACATTATAACCACACATATTGTTAATCCAGGTAATACTAGGTGTCATACCAAAAGATTGGTGCAGTAGCATCATTGTCAACTGCTACAAAGGTGAAGGTGATGCACTAGATAGAGGAAACTATAGAGGTATAAAGTTGATGGACCAGGTCATGAAAGTAACAGAAAGAGTTATAGCACAGTTGATTAGGGACCAGGTGAAAATAGACGAGATGCAATTTGGGTTTGTACCAGGAAGAGGCACCACTGATGCTCTCTTCCTTGTGAGGCAGTTACAGGAAAAGTACCTAGCTAAAAGTAAGCCACTCTACTTGGCATTTGTCGACCTTGAGAAAGCCTTTGACAGAGTTCCACATGCTGTAATCTGGTGGGCTCTTAGAAAACTAGGAGTAGATGAATGGCTTGTGAAAGCGGTACAAGCCATGTATAGGGGAGCAGTCAGCAAAGTTAGGATTAGCAATGAGTATAGCGAGGAATTTAGCATACAGGTTGGGGTCCACCAGGGCTCTGTTCTTAGCCCCTCCTGTTTATCATAGTCCTGCAGGCAATAACGGAGGAGTTTAAGACTGGATGCCCATGGAACTCCTGTATGCTGATGACCTCGCACTTATGGCTGAATCTATGGTAGAACTAGAGAATAAATGAGCAGGGACTAGAGAGAAAGGGTCTCAAAGTCAACATGACAAAGACTAAGGTCCTTGAAAGTAGACGAGAAAACAGAACCCAGATCCCCTCAGAGAAATGGCCTTGCTCAGTATGTAGGAAAGGTGTAGGTAGGAACTCCATTCTCTGCCCCAAATGCAAACAATGGGTACACAAGAGATGTAGCGGGATCTCAGGAAGCTTAATTAAGAATGTAGGCTTCACATGCAGCAGCTGTGCTGGGACAGCAAGCAGCAAACAGCCACAGGAAACAAGTACCACCAATCTCTGGGAGGGCTCTGTAGAAACAGTAGACAGCTTCTGCTACCTAGGTGACCGAATTAGCAGCAGAGGTGAGTGTTCAGAAAGTACAATAACTAGGGTAAGAACGGGATGGAAGAAGTTTAGGGAACTACTACCACTGCTAGCTGCAAAAGGCTTCTCCCTCAGAATGAAAGGCAGACTGTATGATGCGTGTATCCGAACAGCGATGTTGCATGGTAGTGAGACCTGGGCGCTGAAGATGGAAGACTTACGTAGATTAGAGAGAAATGAAGCCTGCATGCTCCGATGGATGTGTAACAGTAATATACATGAACAACAAAGCATAAATGAATTGAGAGAGAGACTGAGCATAAGAGGAATCAAATGCTGTGTGCAGGAAAGGCGGTTGCGCTGGTATGGACATGTGATGCGTATGAAGGATGACAGCTGCATAAAAAGGTGCAGAGCACTAGAAGTCGATGGAAACCGCGGAGTGGGGAGACCCAAGATGACCTGGGATGAGGTGATAAAAGCCGACCTTACCCAATTACACCTCTCAAAGGCAATGACACACAACTGTGACCTCTGGCGTCACACAGTAATACAGAGTACCCGACCTCCCATGGGTACAAGCTGAAGCATATAGACAATATGCCCCCCCCCCCACCACCACCACCACCGCAAAGCGGTCGTGGAGGTGCCACAGCAAAAAATCACCCAGCCCACACTGTAAAGTGGACGTATAGGCGCCACGAAAAAGCACCCAGCACTCACTGTAAATGAGGTCGGTGTTAGGAAGGGCATCCAGCTGTAGAATTCAAGCCAAATCAGCTCCTGTATGAGCAAGGCATGGTCAGCCGACCAGACACTGCCCACAACAGGACAACCCGTCTAACCCATGCTAGCGTGGAAGAACGGACGTAAAACAGTGATGATGATGATGATGATGATGATATCAAGGATGTGTTAGAGTTGCATAGATCAATTAAAAGTGCCCGAAAAGGAAAAGTCTCAAAACTTCTTGAGTGTACCTCATGTGTCTATATATATCATCATCATCATCAATGTTTAACGTCCGTGTTCCACGCTTGCATGGGTTTGGACGGGGGTTTTCCCACTTGAGGCAAGAGTGATTGTCTTGCTCGCACAGGACTGTTTGGCAGGTTTTCTACAGTTGGATGCCCTTCCTAACACCAACCACATTTACAGTGTGGGTCTGGGAGGTTTTTACCGTGTTGCCTACACGGCCACATTACAGCGTGGACTGTGTTTTTTGTCGTGACACCTACACGATCTCATTTGTTTCGGCCTGGATGGTGTGGCACCAACATAACTTTACATAGAAGGGGGCGGTGTGGATGGGGTGGGGGTGGTGGAACGGGGGTGTATTTTGTTAGAGATGCCTACTGACTGTAGTAGGTTTTACTATGTATTTACGTAAGGCGGGTCTTCTCTATTACTGAGTACCGCCAAAGGTCTCGGTCCAGTGACATTGTCTTGGAGAGGTGTAAGTGTGTGAGGTCGGAGTTTATCAGCTCGTCCCAGGTTTTTCTAGGTCTGCCTATTCCGTGTCTACCGTCTATCTTTATTGCCCTGCACTTTGTTATACAGCTATTGACTTTCATGCGCATCACGTGTCCATACCAACGTAGCCTTCTCTCGAGTAAACAACATCTGATCCCTCTTATTTCTAATATATATATATATACACACACACACATATATACTGGATGTTTTGTTTTATTGAGGCACAAGGGAGGTTGTCAGTCAGAGACTCTACTGAATAGCTCTTTCTGCCCTGTGGGAGGGTGAATTAGTTACTCTGTATAGACTTAGTTGCTCTATGTAAACAACGAAAGAAAAAACAAAAACCACAGAAAACACCTACAAAGGAGTTATGACTGATGTGTTTGGACTTAAATGGGGTGGGGTGTACACAATAATAGCAGCAAAATCAGAAATCCTATTCCCCTCCAAATTCTTTTTGCATGTGCACCAATTGGTCTAACAACTCCATAACTCATCTAACCCATGCTAGCACGCAAAATGGATTTTAAAGGATGATGATGACGATGATGATGATAGATAGATAGATAGGGAATGTAGAGATGCCGATTAAGAATATTAAAAATATGACATAGGGCAAATACCCCAAGGAATCATTCTACATAATCCAGTTTACAGTGTCTGAATAAAAGATGTTGATAACTGGAATGCTATTGATTATGAGTTTACTTTATTAAGGCTGCCCTGGAGCTAAACAACAATAAGAACATCCTAATCCATCCAACATGGATGTCTCTGTATGGTTACTCAACCTGCTAGAAATAGTTGCCAATTTCCCTCAAATCACAACCTCAGAGGCATAAACAAGGAAGGAAACATTGGGTAATATAGCTTTAGATATCTCTAAATAGATGGGCTAATAGTCATAGTTGAAATGCTTTTAATGATAGGATTGCTGAATCAAAGTTGACCTGGGTTTAAACAACCTCATGATCTACATCCTTATATTCATCTTCATCCTCAACCTTATCACAATAACTCTCTCACCATCACCATCACCAATGCCACCACCATCATTGTTACCATAATTAACAGTTGCAGCAGCACCAGTCTTCAGCATTATCATCAACTATACAAGCCAATGAAGGAGCTTCTATATGGTCACTAGAAATGGGAGGCAGATTCCTTCAAATTAAAAAAGAAAGAACACTCTGGACAATGTAGTCCCTAATATAAAAAAAAAAGAAAAAAAATCATGGTCATGAATGGAATGCTTTTGATCATAAATCCACTTGATAAGAGCTGACTTGGAGTAAACACCAATAACACTAATATAACCCATCACTGTGTTGTTGAGGTGGCACTGTTTATAGTTTTGTAGTTGTTGCAGTTGAGATGGTGATGATGCTTGTTTGTTTTGGGGGTCGTTATGTTCATGCTGTTGTTATTGCTGTGCTACCAGTTGGGGAAATGGTTTAAAATAAACACTTTGTGTGAAAAGGAAGTTGGTAGGGTGGGAGCTGTATATATTTGCATAGAGAGTGGGTTAAATAGGAGGCCATTGATACAAAAAAGGGTGTAGAAGAGAGGGGATGGAGCAAAATGGAGAGATAGACATTAAAAAGAAAGAGGTTAAAGATAAAGAGAGGAATGAAATAAGGATAAAGTGGAAAGAACTGATAGGAAGAAAGAGAGAGACTAGTAGAGAGAGAGAGGAGGAGGAAGGCTGTGAAGTGTAGCAGAAAAGAGTAAAAAGAAAGGGAGACAGAAAGAGTGGGTGAGAGAAAGAGAGTGTAAAGTAGGATGAAGTGGAGAGAATGGGTAAAATTTAAAATAATAAAATGTGGAATGGTAGAGGAGAAAGACAGAGAAACAAGATAAGAGTAGAGAAACAGAGAGAGAGTATATGTGTGAGAGAGAAAGAGAGAGAAGGGGGAGTAAGTGGCAAAAAGAGAAAGGCAAGAAGTGAAAACAGAAGAAGCTCCCTTTCCATCTACCTCCACTCTTCTCATATAACTCACATAATTTAAATCTTTCTATTACACACCACCCAGTAGACACTCTAATACCACACCCATATATATATATATACACATACAGACTCCACAATTTCAGATGTGTCCTCTCCACAGACACTTCACATCAAAGATACATGGCCAATAGATTAGAATAAATGTCTTTTTTTTTTACTTTCTTTTTTGTTAGTACTTGTTATTGTTCGTTTATTGTTATTTTTGTTGTATTTCTTGTGTATGACTGTGGAAGTTTTTTTTTTAAGTGGTGAAATTTATTGTAGCCAAAATGTTCTAGGAATCTGGAGAGATAATTCAACTGAAAGCATAAGAAAAAAAAACTGAGGGAGAAGGTGGGGAACAAAAATATAATAGCAAATAAAAGGAAACTTGAAAAATCAAATATAGTTCAAAAACATATTCCTGAAATAACACAAGTTTTAATATTTAATCTTTTTATACGTTTATTTTCATTTATATTAATTTTTTTCTTACAAAAATTTGCAAAAGAAAATAAATTTATGCAAATGTTTATATTTTTCTTTTCCTTGTTATTCTTTTATAGTTTCTTTCCTTTTTTTACCCACAGAAATTTGAAGAAGGAATAAAAGATCCATCAATTTTAACATCGTTTTCAGTGGAAGTTTATGGAATCCTGACATTCTAGGAGTGTTTGAATATTTCTGAATTCAAATCAACAATCAAAAGGGTTAAATGATGGCTGTTTCAAATAAATGAGTCAGCAGAATTTCTGATATCAATAATTTGAGGTATTCTTGTCTATCATCATCATCATGAATTTTGATTCTAGTTGATCAACATTAATCCGTAACTAACCTCCTGAGGGAAGTTTTAGATGTGGGTAGAATTGTTTGAAAATGGTGTCTTTACATATTTCCATACAATCAACCAGTCAAAGAATCTGTGTTTTATAAGTTCCACAGCTCAATTTCTCATGTCAAGTGACATAATTCAGAATTGGATGGGGGATTAACTATTTCAGGCTGATATTTTGTCCAGTGATTGGAGGATTGATTCTCAAGCAAACTATTTTAGTGTATTCGGATTCAAAGATAAAGCTATTTGATCAAGACATTCTTTGTAGTCATTACCAATGAAAAAAAAAAAAAAAAAAAATTAATTACAACTTCGGTGTTAATGATGCCTGATAATTAACTTCAATATAGTGAAATCACCCTGTTTGCAACTTCTATTTTCCCCAAACATGTTAATGATCTTTAATGATTAGCCAGAAGCTAAAATAATCTCTATCTTCATTATCATATTTCATTTGATTTTCTGTTATTTTTATAGTTGGTTCTTGTGCACTTTTCATGTCTCAATAATGAGCTTTGATAATTAGCTTTCAACTAAAATCTATCTATCAATCAATATTATCTATGTATCTACCTACCTATCAATTTATTTATCTATCTGCCTATATCTCATCTTCCTCATCATCTTTTGCCCATTTTCCCCGATGGCTTGTGTTAGATGGATCAACATGGTTTGAGTCAATTCTTATTCAAACAGGCCAGAAAAATATATCTTGCTCATTGACTCCATTTTTAGCACATTTCTACTGATGGATGCCCTCCCTAATACCATCTGCTTCACATGGTGTACTGGATGTATTTTATGATAGCATCAGCACAAAAAAAAATTTCAAGTATTCAATAAGACTAAAATCTCTGCTCTAGCCTACATTGTCTCCATTCATTCCACAACAGCTTTGCTGAGTACACTAGGTGTATTTGATCATAGCACCAGCATTAGAAAAGTCACTTCGTCCTTTGCCAGACCAAAGAGTGCTTGCTACTCTGTGTTGTCCTTATTTTTTCAAGGCAAACAGAACAGAAAGGGTGAAAGAAGAGAGAATATTGGTGCTATGGGGAAACCAAAGTGGTATAAATAAGAGTATGGTAGTGGGAGGAGTAATTAAAAAGACAAAGTGATAGCTACAGCTAGTTGTTGGTAAGGAGAATAATACTAAAAACATGAATAGTAAATTACAATGAAAATGAATGATGGTAAGAGAGTGAGTCATGGAAAACAATATAGATAGATGATAGTAACCAGGAGTCATAAATGTCCATGAAAAGTTACATGGAGAAGAGATAGTTATGCCTAGCAGTAGAGAATGTTGATGGTAAAGGTACTGGATATAGATAGAATTAATAGCAACCGTCATCACACAATTTTGCAATGAAAGAAAGGTAGAGTAATAAAGGGATGGTCATGAAATGGATGTAAAGTGATAAGGGGTGATAATGGAGGAATTAATTAGACATTTTTGTTACACAGACATTGTGGTACAGTGGATAGAAGAAATAATGATTTCTACTATAGGTATAAAGCCCCCAATTTGAGGGGAGGGGAAAGTCGATTAAATCGACTCCAGTGCATTACTGGTGCTATATTTTATCGACCCTGTAAGGACGAAAGGCAAAGCTAACCTCGGCTGGATTTGAACTCAGAACATAAAGGGCCAGAATTCTATGCTGAAAAAGCATGATGACTGACGCTCTACTAATATTGGAATTCAACGCCCTATAATAAATGGTAGTTAAGAGATCAATGAAGAGAATAGGGGATACAGACTTAATGATAATAGAGAATGTGAGAGATCCAGTGTAGATATACTATACATCACAAATTCCATCACTACTACTATTTTAATGACTGTTTTGCAATGCTATATATGTATATATCTGCTCTGTGATCTATTGAAGAATTGTGGCCAGTCAACTTACTAGAAATAACAGCTATTCACCCCTATACTACACTATAAAAATCTTTAAAAAGATACATTGAATAATGTAATCCTAGATACATTATGTCTGAATAAAAAAACTTGATTATCACAGATGGATAGTCTGGTCCAGCAGAGCTGACATATTAAACAACAAAATCTACCATGGTTCAGAAATATATTTAGTACTCCTCTTTCTTGCAAGCTCCAACAGAAGCATTGGTCTTTTGCAGTTTATACTGTTGTTGTTGTCATACAGCCTATGACCAAATACATTCTGGCTGTAACCACCTTGCCTTTATATGAGTATGTCTAGAACAGTGTTATCTACAGTGCCCTTTCCTTTTTTAACTCTTTTGATACCTACACAAACCTTTCCCAAATCACTCTGAGATTGACTCATCTTAAAGTATTTATATTTATATCTAAACCTTCTGTCTTAATTTTATGAAAGAACACTTTGTTAAGTTATTTTCTAATAACAGAGAGTTAGTTATTTTACCAAATCCCTTTCAACATTCTTGACTATTTTCAAGAATAGTTGAAACACATAGGGTACTTCCTTAAAAGTATGGTAACAAAAGGGTTAAGAATATAGGATGTGATATGCTGATGATTTCCTTGTTATTTTCAGCACGTTGAGTAACCACAAAGTGGCTTGTTCTTTGGTTTATGGCTTATATTTATTAGATAATTTTCGCTTTATTCCATATATGTAGATGAGTCATACTTAACCAAGCCATTAATAACTGTTGAGGTATCAGGCTAAAATGTTCATCATCATCATCGTTTAATGTCCATCTTCCACGCTAGCATGGGTTAGACGGCGTTAAAGGTTCATGTCAACAGCACTCTACTATGTCCTCTTTTGCCCACAAATATGACAAGTGAAAGTATTAATCCACTTAAATGTAAATAGATATTTTAAGATAGGTGAGTCTGTCTTAATCCACCTAAAACATTCACACACACACATACACACATATGTATACATATATATATATATATATTAGTTAGGTGTGTTACTACAGTTAGAGGTAGTGTGCTGTTCAAAGCACTCAATGATGTTATGAGTTGTCTTTGTACATATAAACTCACATGTCTGAGGAGATGTCGAAGAAGAGTCAGACCCCGTTATTATGATTTTACCCTGAGCTGATCAATATCTAAATAATTGTAATATGCTAATAAAGTTTGTACATATGCTGCAACTCTGACTTCGATTCTACTTACTATATAAATATATAATATATAGAAATAAATACAGTAACATGTGTGTTTAAAATTACAAGGGCTGAAAGACCACCTTAGTATGATGAATATTATCTATGAAACAAATGAAAAATACAAGATAAAAAAATAAATTAAAATGTACAAACCATTTCAATAACTATTAATCTCCTGGACAGATTAGGGATGTAATCTGTTTTGCCTTGAAATTTGTGTTTGTAACAGATAATCCTAAGGCATCTTCAGCAGGAGACAAGATTATATGTGACAAACACCTAAGGTAAAGTAGGTAACTAAATAACACACGAGGGAATAAATTACCTCATGTGTCAGGCAGTTCAAAGTGGCGTGAGGGGATTGTAAAATGGCTAGAAATAGTAGCCTAAATTCACTCAACTTGTAAGCTCAACAAAACAAGGAACCAAAATTCAAATAAAAGGCAGTTAAACACTCATATTAATACCCTGTAATTAATAAGCTCTAAGTATAAAAACCAAGCATTTTATAATATATAGAAATAAACACAGTAAATTGTTTGTTTAAAATGATGAGGGCTGAAAGACCAACTTAGTATGACGAATATAATCTATGAAACAAGTAATCAGTATTGATTGATCAAGCAATCGACTGACTGTGATTTAATCAGACATAAGCACTCCATGGCATGGGTAACATAAGTTACTACCTATATGGTATCGGATGAAGTATCAATATTATAAAGAAGAGATAGTGTCACATATACATCTTCAGTTTATTACATCATGAAATAAACTGAAGATGTATACGCAACACCATCTCTCTCTCGCTTCTCTTTTATAATATATATATACACATATAAAAATGAGAAAACTTGTTGCTGGAACAGCCATTAAAATAGCTAAATGCTGTCAAAGACAGTGATGGGCAAAAACATCACAGCTTCAGGTCCACTATCCCATTAATTTCGTTTTCTTTGTTTTCTTTTCTCCTTCTATCAGTGCTGTTTGTTTTATCACACACACATGGAGGCACATGGCTTAGTGGTTAGAGCATTGGCCTTGCAATCGAAAGGTTATGAGTTCAATTCTCAGACCGAGTGATGTGATCCTTGAGCAAGACACTTTATTTCATATTGCTCCAGTTTACTCAGCTGTAGAAATGAGGATGATGGGGACTGGGATCCCTATCATTCCACTGTAAAGTGGACGTGTAGGTGCCACGGAAAAAAAAGCACCCAGCACTCACTGTAAATGAGGTTGGTGTTAGGAAGAGCATCCAGCTGTAAAAATCAAGCCAGAATCAGTTCCCGTCCCACCCTTGCAAGCAGGGAAAAGCCAGCTCCTTTCAACTGAATAAGCTCTACAATTAAGGAGCCGTTTATATATCTAAAATTAATTAAATTAAATTAAATTAAGGGAGTCATGTCCAAGACATGCGCCATATCCACCGTAGAATAAGCTTCCAATGAATAGATCCGAGCATTTTATATCAACTAGAAATTGCTTGACATACATATATTTAAAATGAACACATGAAACAAACACAGGGATATAAACGGCTCCTTAATTGTAGAGCTTATTCAGTTGAAAGGAGCCGGCTGCTATTTATAGCTGTCGATCACCCTATTCACGCCAATGTGGTGACGCTAGCATGTTGTTAGTAGTTTTAGAAATGCAACACATGCGATGGCTCACTCACAGAATTGCATTAGATGTGTAAGCACAGATCGTTAAATCTTCCCCCTTGCTGAAGATCCAAGATTTGACTACTGTGACTTTATGGATTAACGGTGAAATATATTTCTTTAATGGAATATATACAAGGAGGATTAATCATTTTTTAAAAAGGTAATATTTGAAGCTCTAGTTAAACTTTAATTACTTACCTACATAACTATGTGTGATTACATACTTTACAAATTATCCCCTGTGATTGTTTCATGTGTTTATTTTAAATATATGTATGTCAATCAATTTCTAGTTGATATAAAATGCTCGGATCTATTCATTGGAATCTTTGAGCTTATTCTACGGTGGATATGGCACATGTCTCGGACATGACTCCCTTAAGTTAATTTAAGTAAATTAATTTTATATATATATATATACATTTGTGAAATATAAACAAATGTTTATAGCATTTGTCTTTCTCAAATTGCTGCTTTCTTTAAAACTATATTTTTAGTGTTCACATGTGAGTGACATTATGAATTGTTTTAGCCAAATACAGCCATAATGAATTATAATGTTATTTTTTATTTGTATCTATTTTACATACTTCTCTTTCTATTCTTTTCACCCCCAATCCACACAGAGTAGTGGAGCCTCTTCAACTGGGACAATAAACATCCTCTTTAGTGTTGGTGCCATGAAAATGCACCAGTAGACTCTGTAAGGGGGTTGGGGAATGAAGGGCACCCTGCTGTAGAAACCATACCTAAAAATGGTTAGGAACAACCTTCGGCTGTATCAACAGGATGACAACTTCTCTAGTGTTGGTGATCTACATGATAAATGCACCCAGTACATGCTGTAAAATTGTTGGAGATTAGAACAGCATCCAGCTGAAAAAAAGTTTGCCAAGCAAATGGTTGGGAGACCACTTCAGTTGAGTCAAAGAGATGACAACCTCTTTACTGCCAGTACTGTGATGAAATACACTTAGTAGAACATGGGACCATTTGTAAATGAAATGCAGATCCCTGGCTTGATTGGGAGGTCAGTAGCCCCACTTCAGTACTGACTCAGTCAGAAGACCTATCCAGCTCTAGCAGGGAAAGTGGATATTAAATGTTGATGATTATTATTATTTGGCAGTATCGGTAGAGGGTCGGACGCCATGCTTTCCAGCATAGTTACGTCCCTTTATGATCTGAGTTCAAATCCCGCCAAGGTTGACTTTGCCTTTCATCCTTACGGGGTTGATAAAATAAAGTACCAGTAATGCACTGGGTAATTGCTGGCCTTGTGCCTAAAGTAGAAACAATTATTATATATTCATGCGTTCAAATCCTGCCAAGGTTAACTTTGCCTTTCATCCTTACGGGGTCGATAAAATAAAGTACCAGTAATGCACTGGGTAATTGCTGGCCTTGTGCCAAATGTAGAAATAATTATTTAATTTATAACAAGTATTTAACAAGTATTTAATTTATATTGTAGAAAAATAGCTCAATCGGAATATTATATTTTTTTTTATTTTTGTAAAACTCCCCTTCATTTCATTATCTTTTTATATTATTTAAAACTACATTATCCATTGTTTAATGTTCTTTTTCAGACATTTGGGTGTCGTTTGAGGGTGATTTGACTCCTCTTTATAGCATGCTGAACAACTGCTCAGAGGCTCCATCATTGGTTAAAAACAAATTTAACCTATAGCTGAAGAAAACGTAATGTGGTGTCCCAGTGACCCAAAATCACATGCTTGGGGTGAGGGAGTTGATATGATAGAGAGCTTATAATGGAAGAAGTAGTGGGACACAAGTTAGATTTTTTTAAAGTAGTACTGGAACAAACAGAAAGAGATCCTGGAATTAAAACCAAAAGGGGTCATTAGAGCTGACATATCTCTACATGCTGAGGCTACCCACCCTCTTAGGAAATGATTAAGACATAAGCTGAAGGAAGTAGGGGACAGTAATTTCTGTGGACATGTCAATCAGTGTCTGGTATGAAAGAAGGAATGTTGAATATTAAATAAAGGAAAATTGGGGAGAATGACAGCAGCAACAATAAACTGTATGATGATGATGATGAAGAGGAAATGGAAGGGATAATAGGGATGAGGTGTGATAATAGATGTAGTGATGACAAGGAGGAAGGCAGCATTGGTGTTGGTGGCGGTGGTGGCAGTGGTGGCGATGGTAGTGGTGGCTGTGGCAGAGCTTATGTGGTTTTTATAAAAAGGAAATAAACCAAGATCTTGTGGTTGGTCTCTTGGTCTATATACAAGAATCAAAGGTCGGAACAAATTCATGTAATGCTCAGACAGTTACTCTTGTTTCTCTCTAACAATACCCAATAGAAATTTTAGCATAAGTATATTTTTCTTTTCTCCTTTATCTGTTTTCAGTCATTGGACTACAGGCATAATTGGGCTCCATCTTGAAAGGATCATATCAAACCCAGTGCTGAATTTTTCAACACTAATATTTAGTTTATTAATCTCTATTTGCCAAACCACTAAGTTAATGGTTTGACATGCACGCACACTCAAACACAGACACACAGACCTACTTCTGGCTGACTAACAGACATACACACTCACACATACATACACCATGACACTGATGCACATGCATGCATACACACACCTAGAGACTCACTCTTCTAGACAGGCACACACTCACCTGACAGGCACACACACATATACACACACACACTTGATAGGCACATACACGCACATATATACACACACATATATCCTAATAATGCATTCTAAAAACACACATATGTATAAACACTGGCAAAAACACATGCATATTATAACATACACGTGCAGATACTTGGCACACAGGCATAGTCTGCATTTGCACACACATACATAGACACACATGCACATATCTAAACAGATACACCATTCATACACACACATACAGTCATTCTATTTCTCTTTGGCATTATATAACACACACAAAAAAGTCATATACACACTGGATACATGCACATATACACACACTGACACAGCTAGATCAACACATACCACAGACACACCTGAAACAGAGGAACGCACTCACATGTATCTCAACCACACATACCAGCACCAATGATAGACTTGGTTGCTCTGCCACCACTACTGAATACACACCCTAATGGAAGAACACATAGCCCCTATACTCCTGTCCATTTTGCTCTTCTTGTTGGGCCCCTCTCTCACTTTTTCCTAACCTCATCTTTCTCCTCACATCACTTTCGTTTCTTTTCTGATGAAAGACATTGGAGATGCTTCTTTTGTATGAAATCATCAGAATTTCTGATGATTTCATACAAATGAACCAGTTCTAGTCCTGTTGTCATATACTGGATTTTACCAACCTTCCAGGGGTCAGGGTAAATTTTCAATACCCGAACTACTTGATCGTTTTTTTTTGGCTATGCGAATGATTGTTTGACCATCGTCTCAGTGTGTTTGGCCTTTAACGTCTGTTATAGCTCTGGTTCATCTGAATCATTGAGCACTTGCCACACATTGTTTTTCGTTATTTCGTGGGCCGAAATGCGATTCTCGATAATTTATGTTTGTTTATATATATATATATATATATATATATACATATATATATATATATGTATATTATTATCCTCCTCATCATCGTTTTTACAACCACTTTTCAAGGCTTGTACATATATGGAACTAAACCAAAAACCATGAAATTGTGAATAGTACCCCTTAACCACAAGGCTCACAAGCTTCACTGCAAAAATTAAAAAAAATTTAGACCCATTTTTTACATCTCTCCATGAATGGGAAAATATTAGAATTGTTCTTACAAGTTTCATTTCTAGATTAATATTTACCAAAAGTACTCAATACATTGGTAGAGTATAGGCATCATTAATATATATAAAAATAATTTTATAGGACTAGAACTGTTTCATGTGTATGAACATTATTAGGATTTCTGATGATTTCATACAAATGATACAGGATGCCCTTTCTAATATCAGCCACTTTACTGAGTGCACTGGGTACATTTTATCATGGCACTAGCTCCAAAAAGCTTGTTATGTTCTTGATAAAACTGAAGAGTCCTCTCAACACTTTGTTTCACATGGTTTCTATGGTTGGAGGCCCTTCTTCCTGCCAACCACTTGCAGAATATACTGGGTGCCTTAGACAGGTTTACATACTCAGGACATGACAGAAAATCGGTCTTCTCATATGCATATGTATATGTGTGTGTGTGTATGCTTATATGAACATGCATATGTCATCATCATGCTGACTTTTCCATGCTAGTATGATATATATACATATATATTCTCTGTAGTGGCTGCTAGTCACTTTCTTTTGTCTATAAGGTTATTTCACCTGAATTCTTAGCTATTACTTCTAGCAAACAACAGTGTTCACGGTTATTTTCTGCATTCAAGATGTTCTATATTTTCTAAGAATGTGTATGTGTTTGTGTGTGAGGTCATGTGCACTCACAAACTCACATAAACAAACATACAATTGAACACATATACCTATAGAAAAAGATGAAGGATTGTAGCAGTAAATCATCAAAGCTGAAAATATTTCTTTCTAACACTTTCAGTTTTAAAGGGGCCTCTCTTCATTTATTTATTTATTCATTCATTTTTTTTTCTGTGGAACTAAATTTTTATAACTGACTATGGTTTTTTCCATACAGCAATCATGTGTTCAAGCTTTAATATCAAAGAGAATGAAAGCGTTTAGTTGACATTTTCTAAGATTTATTTTCTACAAAATTTATCCTAATTATTCACTTGTTATGACAAAACTGTAGCAATTGTTGTTAGTTTTGTTGTGTTTGTTGTTGCAGTTGTTGTTCTAGTCTCAAAAGCATTATATAACCAATAACACACAGTGACATTTTCCTGCTGTGGTGGTGGTGGGGGTCATAGATACTACCTATCCAATGAAATAACTCGGCAGTATAATTGATAGTTAAACAAATCTATTTGTTGATATAACTAAAAAAAACGTGCCATCATTTACATTTCCACCCACCTTAAATCTGTTGATTTATTTTGAAAGACACCAGATTGCCAAGAGTTTGCTAAAGTAAAACCAGCTGAGGGGTCAGAAGATCATATCCCATCACCTTACACTGTACTGCTGCTATGGCCAAGATATTTAAAACTCTATCAATAGCTGTCTCTATCAAGCAATAGGTAGCAGGCATGGCAGGTTGATATAGTTTGCTGGTTTCTGGTTGCTATAAGCAGTGGCAGCATAGTGAAAATGCTGAGCTTTTCATTTTGTTGGTTTACTTATAGTGACTTCACCATGATTATAAATAAAAACAGGGAGGTGAACAACATTGATTTCTAGATGTTAAAAGAGCAAAAATAAGGATACTTCAGACTAAAAAGTATTAACTAAATGTATGATATTGAGTGCCCAGACGTTTTTTCCCTGAATATTTTGTCATCAAACCTTTTGCCAAATCGGTTTATTATCTTCAACATTTTATTTTTCAAGGGATACTACATTTCTATTAAAATAAAATTTGTTTGAAAGAAAGTCTTATTTGTATTAACTTTAATTTCATTTTAGTAAAATAAATTTATGTAGCCAGCAACAAAACATCTAGTCATGATGATATTTTCATCTACATATATGGATTAAAGCTTTTGCTTTTTGTTACTTGAATTTAAGTGTTGCTACTAACTTCAGTTGTTTGGTTAACTACAATAAGAACATGTTCCTATAAGAACTGCATGCTTCAATAATTCACAGACAAATGTATGAGTTTACAATAAAAGAAAAAATAAACAAGATAACAGAGATAAACATGTAACGTAGGTGAAAAGTGGAATGGAAATGAGTACAAATATAAAATGAATTGACATAATGGGGTATGCAAGTATTTTACAATAGGGGTGCCTGCTACATGAAAATTTAATTGGGTGATTCCAGGACAAATCGCCCAATGAGCAGCACCGTCATGTTTTTAATTTTGCTGAAACTTTATATAGCAATAGAGTTTGAGCAAAACACATTATTCCCAATGAATAGTACAGGCCAGGTCATTGACCTTGTATTTTTCAAATAGCTATAACATTTTCCCAGTGGGTTGTAGCTATATATAAATATACATATTTGGAATCTGGATGATCCGGAGATTCTAGTATTGCCCTTATTTTTGATGGAATAGAAAATAAAATAAATATTCAAAATTATCATTTGACTGCCTGGATACTGGATTTCAGAAAAAATGTTCCTCTATCATTACTCTCATGTAATTAGCTCTAAAACATTCACACGTATGCCATTATACAGATCAAAACATGATCTTAGTAGTAACCATTTTTTGTGCATTTGTCTTTACTATAAATTATATGAGAAATATATATAACAGTGTGGCAATGAAAACATTTAGATTTGTTTCATTTTCTTTTGAAATGATACACCATATGCCTGCATTATATGAGAAATAACTAAAAAAGGTTGGCACAAAAAAGAGTGTCCAGCTGTAAAACATTAAATGTCTATGAAGCCTATCGCGGGGCACACAATGTTAAGTTCTACTTTAGCAAAAAAATTATCTTTAAAATATATAGGGTTAAAAGGTGCTCATCCTTCTTAACCTGAGTTCCCACAAGTTTCTTCAGAAGAGTTGACTATATCATTATCACTATTTTGGCATGCCCGTTTCACAAATTGCAGTGAGTCTCATTCTTAACTCGGCTCTGTCAGTCATTGCTTGTGGCAGGTCTTCTGGATTTTTAAGTCTCAGGTTTGGTCTCAATAAGTGGCATATTAGGCAAGTCTCATTTATTAGATCCAAAGCTTGACCTGTGAGTAAAATTGAGTAGACAAAAACTGTTTGGAGGCCCATTAAACGGACTGTATCTGTAACTCGTGCTACTGAAAACACTTCATATATATAAATATGAAGTGTATGCGAAATGAAAATCAGGTAGACAACTGATCAAGGTAGCACCCGATGCATGTTTAAATACTGAGTTGGTATAGTAGTTAGTAAACTCCCAACTGGTGACCCATTCTGTTTTGGCTATACTGCAAGCTTGTTTTTCATGTTATTTACCAATTTTGTTTATTTAATTCCTGGTCAACCCCAATGGTTTACCACAGGCTAACCAGCAACTATAATATATCAACTAATCAGCCAATCAATTAACCAAACAAACAAAAGAGCTGAAGATGTAGTTTCTATGTATTTGCTCAAATCTGCTAAAAATAGCTGTTAAATCTTCCTTACTGTCCTAAAAAAATGCATTTTGTAGTTCAATTATGTCTGAAAAAAAAAATGCGATGGTTATTTCTGGAACAATTTTTATTATAGGCCTTATTAGTTAGTATCAACCTTAATCTGAATAGGACAGACCCTCAAAGTAGTTGTTTGTTCTGCAAGAGATATCAGTCAAATCTGTCTGAAGTCATATCCTACTGTCATAAAATAAGTGGACATATTTAATAAAGTAATTCTAGAAACACTATATCTAAATAAACTACAGGATGATCACAGGTCTTCTCAATATATGCTGACCTGGACTTAAACAAGAGAGCCTCCTTATTATTGTTTTACCTGCTTGAATTAACTGCCAAATCTGTTATAAGTTTTAAAAAGGATATATTTGATAATGTGATCATAACTGAATAAAAGATGGAATGGTCATAGATGGAACGTTTTTGACTATGTCTCCTATTTCATGGTTGGCCTGGGTACAATAACTGCATAACAACTAAGTAACTAACAAACCTCTTCCAATTCCTTTAGAAGAGGCGGGCTCCTATGGTGAGAAGATCCATCTGCTGCCAACGCCCTTCCAACAGAGGGCTGGGGATGCCGTGGCTGACGATGCGCAAACACATGCTCAGGGTGTGGCATCTCTACGTATTCCTCACCGGGCAACCGGTGTGGGCCCCGTTCGTGAGGCGAGCCTTCACATGACTTGTCTCGCTGACCGAGCTGCAGTCCTGGGTCAAGCAAAGACCGAGGAAAATGGGCGACTGGCACATCGAATGTGCTCAGGCGCTCACAACCCTTTGGCAGGTGGACCCGGCGATCAGTGGAGACTCCACTTCGTCATCATTCTATAGAAGGTTGATCCGCAGCAAGTGCGACGACGTGCTCGGTGAAACTCTGGGTGTAGAGGAAGACGAACTGGCCAGTCTGTTCAGTAGGACCTTCCGCCCGGGACCGATGGACAACTTCCAAAAGTCCCTGGCCTGGCAGTGCTACCAAGGAGCTCTACCAGTTCGAGACAAGCTCTACAGACATGGGTGCCCAGGCAGGGACCCTGCAACAAAGATCTGTCCGAGGTGCGTGCAAGATGAAGAAACCGTCGCGCACACATTCATACACTGCCCGGGCGTCACCGACCTGTGGGGCTGTGTAGAACGACTATTTTCGCGGGTGGGACCAATCCGGTTGACCACTGAGTTCATTGTCATGATCAAACCGCCACCCTCCTTCAAACATTAAGGAGAGGCGGTTTTCCTTTGTGTGATAGCTATGGCGAAAGAGGTTGTATGGTGGACAAGGTTGAAAGGGTTGAGGTCAGACACCTTTCTCTCTGGCCAACAACTGATTCTTTTTTTCAAATACCACTTTGGAAGAAGAATCAGGATGGAGAGAGAGGTGCTGTACCCCAGCAAGTTTTATGAAAGGTGGGTGAAAGTGGCAAGAATGGCTCGAGTGAATGGGCCTTCTCTCTATATCAGCCTGTAGGTTGAGGAAAAAGAGGAGGAGAGGAAAGGAGTACAAACTCTTTGTACTCCTGGAGATGAGGGTTGCACATTTTTTTTCGGGGGTATGTGTTACCCATATGAAATATCTCCCCCTATTGGGGAAAATCGACTAATTTTTAAATTACATTTGTGATAATATTTTACACATTTTTATTGTATGTAAACTTCCCCCTTTGTATTTGTCCCCTTCTTTTGTGCCCCTGTGGCTAATAAAGAAACATATCTACTTACACATAACAATTTGTTAGACACACTCATAGTCTTATGTACTTTATATAAGCTCATTTATTGGTAAACAAGCTACTTCAGAATTAACCCAAGAGTATTTGCTTTGATCATACGGACTAACTATATGCAACTACCTGAGGCATATATATATATATAACTGACTAATTACTACTGTTGTTGACTACAAACAGCATTTTATATTCTGAGATGTTCTTCAAAAGATAAAAACGTATCAAAAACAGCCGAATAACATTATGATTATAATGATGATAATAATAATAATAATAATAATAATAATAATAATAATCAAGCTGATGAGGATGATTTATTTTTTATTGCCACAAGAGAGACAGATGAAGGGACATCACAGGGATAAGTTTCAGAAAAGAATGAATGAAAAGACAATATATAAAATAATTCAAATATCATTATTATTATTGATACAGTGTGGGTTTTTCTTTGGAAATTTTATAATCATTATTATTACTATCATCCTCATCATCATTATCATTATTATTATTATTATTAATCCTTACGGGGTCGATAAAATAAAGTACCAGTAATGCACTGGATAATTGCTGGCCTTGTGCCTAAAGTAGAAACAATTATTATTATTATTATTATTATTATTATTATTGATCTTTGAGTCTCAGTCTTTGTTGTTATTTAACTGGAAAGTTTGTTGGAATGAATATCAAGCCACTACCTGCAGCCTCAGATATTCAGGACGTATCGGAGGGTTCTTGCTGTTCCCAGGAAGCATGCATTTTGAAGTGTTCCAAAAAACAGGGCTGGACTGATCTTCTTTAACTATCCTTGGAAACTCTTTGAGATAGTACCTAGTGTGCATATAACAATCGGGACGACCTTGATTTCATGGCAGTTCCCTATCCTTTTTAACTCCCACTTTAAATCCTGGTATCGGTTAATTTTCTCCCTCACCTTTTCTTGCACTCACATGTCAAATGGGCAGGCATGATCTTTTTTTCTTGTCCAAAACCACCAGGTCAGGCCTATTGTGTTCCAGTTTCTTGTCCGTCTGTATCCTAAAATCCCATAGCACCTTCACCTGATCATTTTCTATCACCGACTCTGGCTCATACAACTTCTCCGAATGTGGTAAATTGTTTAGTTTGCATAGATGTCAGTGGATCACCCTGCCTATCATATCATGTCTCCAGCCTTTATAGTGAGTCAGGGCTAGGTGTTTACACTATTATTGTTATTGTTCTTTGAGTCTCAGTCATTGATGTTATTTAACTGGAAAGTTTGTTGAAATGAATATCAAGCCACTACCTGCAGCCTCAGATATTCAGGATGTATCGGAGGGTTCTTGCTGTTCCCAGGAAGCATGCATTTTGAAGTGTTCCAAAAAACAGGGCTGGACTGATCTTCTTTAACTATCCTTGGAAACTCTTTGAGATAGTACCTAGTGTGCCTATAACAATCGGGACGACCTTGATTTCATGGCAGTTCCCTATCCTTTTTAACTCCCACTTTAAATCCTGGTATCGGTTAATTTTCTCCCTCACCTTTTCTTGCACTCACATGTCAAATGGGCAGGCATGATCTTTTTTTCTTGTCCAAAACCACCAGGTCAGGCCTATTGTGTTCCAGTTTCTTGTCCGTCTGTATCCTAAAATCCCATAGCACCTTCACCTGATCATTTTCTATCACCGACTCTGGCTCATACAACTTCTCCGAATGTGGTAAATTGTTTAGTTTGCATAGATGTCAGTGGATCACCCTGCCTATCATATCATGTCTCCAGCCTTTATAGTGAGTCTGGGCTAGGTGTTTACACTATTATTGTTATTGTTCTTTGAGTCTCAGTCATTGATGTTATTTAACTCGAAAGTTTGTTGAAATGAATATCAAGCCACTACCTGCAGCCTCAGATATTCAGGACGTATCGGAGGGTTCTTGCTGTTCCCAGCAAGCATGCCTTTTGAAGTGTTCAAAAAAGCAGGGCTGGACTAACTTTCTTTAACCATCCTTGGAAACTCTCTGAGATAGTACTTAGTGCACCTATGACAATCGGGACCACTTTGACTTCATGGCAGTTCCAAATCCTTTTTACCTCCCACTTTAAGTCCTGGTATCAGTTAATTTTCTCCCTGTCCTTTTCATGCACTCTCGTGTCAAATGGGCAGGCTATTGTACATCTACAATCAGGCACAAACTTTTTTCCTTGTCTAAAACCACCAGATCAGGTCTATTGTGTTCCAGTTTCTTGTCCGTCTGTATCCTAAAATCCCACAGCACCTTCACCTGATCGTTTTCTATCACCAACTCTGGCTTATGCTCATACCACTTCTCAGAATGTGGTAAATTGTTTACTTTGCATAGGTACCAGAGGATCACCCTGCCCATCACATCATGTCTCCAGCCCTTATAGTGAGTCTGGGCTAGGTGTTTACACTCGGATACAATGTTAGCCACAGTCTCCTCTCTCTCTCCACAAATCCTACACAGTGGGCTAGCCTCCTCCTTGTAAATATGGTGTTTCACCCACTTCGTTTTGAGTGCCTGCTCTTGCGCAGCCATTAGCATTCCTTCTGTAGCCTTTTTAAGGTCTCCTCATTTTAACCAGTTTTTAACCATTATTATTATTATTATTATGAGTTCAAATCCCGCCGAGGTTATCTTTGCCTTTCATCCTTACGGGGTCGATAAAATAAAGTACCAGTCATGTACTGGGTAATTGCTGGCCTTGTGCCAAAAGTAGAAACAATTATTATTATTATTATTATTATTCCGCTGAGGTTCACTTTGCCTTTCATCCTTACGGGGTCGATAAAATAAAGTACCAGTAATGTACTGGGTAATTGCTGGCCTTGTGCTAAAAATAGAAACATTATTATTATTATTATTATTATTATTATTATTATTATTATTATTATTATTATATCAATTCTGCATAAACACTGATTTTGTACTGCATAAACACTGATTTTGTACTCTTTTACCACTCATGTAATAAATAAAGAAATTATAATTATCATTATTATTTTATTAGTTTCAATTAAATTTGTCAATTAAAAATTCAACGATATGTACATAACAAACACACACACACATAATTGTGTATAAATTTAAAGGTCTAGACCCTGAAGTCATTATGGCTATAATAGAAATAATATTTATACTCTGTGTCTGTGAGTGCATATATATATGTGTGTGTGTGTATATATATATCATCACCATTGCCATTTTAATGTTCACTTTTCCTGCTAGCATAATATATTGCTATTTACATATATATATATATATATATTTTTTCTTTTTGTCGATCAACTTTCGTCAAATCGGACTGAGGAAACAATGTTTCCGTTGGTCTTTCCAATTGCTAGTACTATCTATCAGTCGCAACTCCGGGTAGAAGGAGCAACGTGAAATAAAGTGTCTTGCACAAGGACATGAAGCAATGCCCGGTACAGGAATCAAACCGACAACCTTACGATTGCAAATAACCAATCAGCCATACGCCTTCATATACATATATATATATATATATATATATATATATATATATATATATATATTAATATATATATTAATATATATATTAATTATTAAAATAACAGATTAAAGTTTAATCAAAGAATCGCTGCTTTCACCCTTAACGGGATCTTCTGAAACTAACAAAGTCAATCTGTAAACGCAGAAGTGGATATTTCAAAAATCGTTGCAACCAGAGGAAGACAGGAAGACGATGCTTTGGTTCGTGGAAACGTTCCCTGCCAAAGAACGGGAAAAAACGAATATAATACATCATTAATAGGAGTGGTGAAAAACAATTACACACAAAGAGAGAACCACGTTTATGGTATAAAAGAAGTCGTAGGCTAATGTTCTCTTAGGTGGTTCATAGAGACGTTCTCTGGCAATGAACAGAAAAAACGAAGATAATACGTTATATGTGGAGCGTGGAGAACAATTGCACGCAAAGACCAACCACGTAAATGGTATAAATGAAGTCGTAGACTTATATATATATATATATATATACATATACATATAAATATACATATATATAAGTCTACGACTTCAGCTATAAAAATATATACTCGAAATTAAAAAAATATACTCAAAGTTAAGAGAAAGAGATAACATATATATATATATATAGAAATTACATGAATTAAAGTTCTGTTCAAATCATTTATTCGCTTACAATTGTTTCTTCCAAACCGAGGTTTGGAGTCTTCGGAGCAATTTTTCAATGATTATTTACATACATGACCTCCTTTTCAACACAAGAGACATACAGAAACATATGTATATATTGATGCACAGTGGGTTGACATCCATTATAATATTTAAGCAAGGAAGTTTACATTCAATATATATATATATATTTCATTTCATTTTACGTCCACTTTTCCCTGCTTGCAAGGGTGGGACGGGAACTGATTCTGGCATGATTTCTACAGCTGGATGCCCTTGCTAATACCAACCTCATTTACAGTGAGTGCTGGGTGCTTTTTTGCCATGGCACCTCCACGACCACTTTGCAGTGGAATGATAGGAACCCCAGTCCCTATCATCTCATTTCTAGGTGAGTAAACTGGAGCAATGTGAAATAAAGTGTCTTGCTCAAGGAAACAACACATCACCCGGTCGCAACCTTTCGATTACAAGGCCAATGCTCTAACCACTAAGCCATGTGCCTCCATATATATATATATATATATATATATATATATATATATATATATATATGTGTGTGTGTGTGTGTGTGTGTGTGTGTGTGTGTGTGTGTGTGTGTGTGTGTGTGTGTGTGTGTGTGTGCGTGTGTGTGTATGTATGTATGTTATCTCTTTCTCTTAATTTTGAGTATACATTTTTGACCGGCCACCTACCTGGTGGCAAGGTTGTAAAAGAAAAGAAATTGTCATCCCTTGAATCGCAAGAATGTTTTGCAAATGTTGAAGGTGCCAGCTATCGCAGCCATTTGTAGACTATGGATTAGGGAGCTGCACTTTTTGTCCGCAAATCCAAGTTCAGTCATACTTTGGTCCAAACGGGTTGGTATATAGCCTGTAGGTCCAATAATGATGGGTATGAAGCTAAAGGTGTATCTTGGATACTGGATTTGTAAACTCCTCATCAATGGTCTCTAGATGTCCTCCTTCTCCTGTATTTTTCTGACAACGTTTACATCAAGTGGGCAGCTGATCTCCATAACAGAACACGTTTTCAATGTGTGGTCCCAAACAACAATATCAGGCCAGTATGTATGTATGTATGTATGTATGAGAGATGACCCCTTAGCCTTTGTCAAGGCAGAATTCTAGAAGGAAAACTCTGATATAACACCTGCAACCCTGATGGTATCCAATGATATTGACTTGTTCTTCTTTTTGGTAAATATCATCTTGGTTAAGAGAGTGGGACTGGCTTTGTGCAGTGCCTTTGTTCACTATAAAAGCTTCACGCCACAGGCATTGCTTTATATCTGGAGATCTCTCTACACTTGTCGTCACATGGCACCAAGGGCCCAGCACTATGTGTCAATAATTGTCACAGGTGTAGTGTTTGTACCAGAGTTCTCAAGTCGCTGGCTGGATTAAAAAGTCACACTCGTTCAGCGCATCGGTAGGGGTTCTCCTACATGGCTATAAAGTAGTGGCCGTACTCGAAAACGAGTTGGCAGCCACCATGTATGTATGTATATGGAGATATGCCCTGCTTAATAAGGAAAAGCGGACGTAAAATGATGATGATGATGATGATGATATACATGTATATATATATATATACATCATCATCATCATTTTACGTCCGCTTTTCTTTATTAAGCAGGGCATCGCTCCATATATATATATATATATATATATATATATATACATGTATATCATCTTCATCATTTTACCTGCTTAATAATTACCTTATTAAGCAGGTAAAATGATGATGATGATATACATGTATATATATATATATATATATATATATATATATATACATGTATATCATCATCATCATCATTTTACGTCCGCTTTTCCTTTTAAGCAGGGCATCTCTCCATTCGTCACAGTCCCTTGTCATCTCCTCCATGAGCTTCAGCGATCTGAAGTCTGCTCTCACCACCCTCCGCTCATGTTTTTCGCGGTCTTGCTTCTACTGAGATTTCTTCGCACTTCTTTACCCAGCGGTCATCCTCCATGCACATCACATGTCCATACCAATGCAGTCTTCTCTCCCACACACTACAGCTTATCGCTCTTGTACACAGCTTCTCTCTCAACTCGTCTATGCTTGGTCGTTCACGCACATTGACATTGCACATCCATTGGAGCATGCTTGCTTTATTTCTCTCCAACCATTGCATATCTACCACAGTTGCTGCTCATATCTCACTACCATGCATCATCGCGCATCTCACACAGGCATCATATAACCAGCCTTTCATTCGTAGGGAGAAACCCTTCTTTGTTAACAGAGGAAGCATCCCCCTAAACTTCTTCCAGCCCGTCTTTATTCTGGAAACTATGGCCTCGGAGCACCCTCCTCCCTTACTAATCTGATCACCTAGGTATCGGAAGCTATCAACCACCTCTATAGATCCTACCTGCATTTGAAAAATGTGTCTATCACTGCGACTTCCACTGTCAAATTTCCCTGTATATCTACTGCGTATATAGTTTTCCCTACCTGTTGGTTTGCCTGTTATCCCACTACATCTCTCATGTACCCAAGATCTGCATTGTGTACATTTTATAGAATTTATGCCAACTCCTTTCCTACATATTGAACATGGCCATTTCTCTGATGGAATCAGAGTTTTGTCCTCTTCCCTACTTATCAACACCTTTGTCTTAGCTAGGTTCACTCTCAGTCCTCTTGATTCCAGCTGCTGTTTCTATAGCTAGAATTCATTCTGTAGCTCCTCTATGATTTAAGTGTAATGCTCAGCTACTTCTGTTACTTGTATCAATGTAGGATTCATTGTTTGTGTTGTCATTGAGTTTGATATCAGTAAGTGTTGATCATAATAAGTAAACAAGAGTGAAGTATCAATTTAACATCATATACATATTTCATTCGCTTGTGATGTACATTTCACAATTGATAATCTCAAGCTATGATTAGTCACAATCGGGCCCAATTCTGGAATTGATAGTTCATCAGACATTCTGTCACATAACAATTGGGAGGCGCCTCTGAAATGCATATAACTTTTGGTTATCCAATGAATTAAAGTATGGAAATATAAAACCTTGTTTTCATATGTATTTACTAAGATACCAATACTCCATTGAGTACTAGTTTATGATTCCATATCTTAGTTAAAAATGTACAACCAATGTGTTTAAGCTTGATTATACCATAGTTAGGTGTAGTTCCTTCTGAATAGTATTGTAGTCAATTAGTATAACTATGTTGATAATTAGCATGCTATTGTCATTTTTGGAAAAGAATGCCAGGCTTATTTGATCATCTATGAATGTATTAAATTTCCATTGTGTTTTACATTGTTATATTCTAAGTAAATGGATGGTTGATATAAGTATCACAGACAGGGCCCTGCAGTTGGGGGGGGACACACACACACACACACACACCAGTGATGGCCATAACAATTTATTTGTGCTTTCAGCTGGACTTTATAGTTTTAGGATAGTTAGAATTTTTTAATTTAATACCTGTATGTATAACTTTTCAATTCCAATTACTTGCACCAAGCTAACTTTGATATGTAAAATTGGAGGGTTTGCTGTGTATTATAATTTTTTGTATAAGAGCCCTCCCTAAAAAAAAAAAAAAAAACCTGAAGTACTCCAAGCCCCCTAAGGTCTAAATCCAACTCTGAACACAGATCACTTTTTTTCTTTTCATAGTTGAAATTTCCTGGTCAAGCATCTATAGAATAGCTTTGGTACTGTATTCTTTATATTTGGCTGGAGCTTGTGTAGAACATCTTGATAAAATGTTTGTAAATTATTTCAGAAAATATATGATGCAGAAAATATATACACTTTTGAAATTTTGGATATTCTTTTCAATATATTTTGTGCTGATGGTCTGTTTCTACATCATGAATGTTGTTGATCTTGTTAGCCTTCCGCTCATCTCTTGTCATTTTACAGCACTTTTCCTTTATTCTAATTCACATATAGCTTAGTGGTTAGGGTGTTGGTAATAATATCATGGGTTCACTTCTTGGATTGAGTGATGCATTGTGTTCTTGAACAAAATACTTTATTTAACATTGCTCCTTCTGCCAGGAGTTGTGACTGGCAGATAGTATGAGCAATGATGATCAGCACATTTCCTTTTAACCAATATTGAGCATTAACTTATTGTGAAGCTCTTCATCTTTTTCTCTGCAGTTTGAAGCCAAGCTACTTCTTTGTCACTGAGAATTTCTTCATACATTTTATTTTTAATCTACCTGTTGTATATTTGAAAAATTGGCTCTTCACTATGTACATGTTCCCAATTGCTCTCACTACAAGATCAGCTTTGAATCAAAGGTTGGAAAAGAACAGCAACAATCAAACACCTGTCAGAGAGATCTGAGAAAAGCTCAATGTGGCTATGGGCAAAGAGGAATGACAACTGGAAGTAAGTTAGGATACATCAAGTTGCTAACGTTGATTGCAGTTTAAATAGATGTGAAGTGTTAGTTCTACCAATGGTCTTTGTGTAAACCACAGGAATGAGAAACAAGATCAAATGCTGGAGGAGAAAAAGTAGCAGGAGGACAACAAGGAGTCATGACCTAGGTGGGCCCAGCTCCCTAAGAGTGTTAGGAGGAATCAAGGGCCAAAACACTTGCTTGATAGTTCTTCCTCTAAAGATTCTCCTGCTGTCTGTTTGCCCCATCACAAGTCTCAGCCTACTTCATACTGACTTATGTAATACTTTATTATCCCCCCCCACTCCTCTATCTATCTATCTGTATGTGTATGTGCTTGTGTATGGAGTCATATGTAAGACTGGCTGAATGACTCGACATTGCCTGAGTTATTGCTGTTCTTATTCAGATTAGTAAACAATAAATATGAAGATATATATTTTTCTCATAATTATTTCAAAATATCTATATTTTATTAAAAAGATATCAATATTGTAATGATAATAGAATTTAGAAATAAAAATCTGTCAATCTTGAAGCACTTTAGGGTAAACAATATTCATTATGTAATTGTTTGTTGGTGTGCAAATGAATAAATTGTTGCTGCTTCCAACTCTTGACCAACCATGATTTTTTCTCTAAATCAACTTTTCTTAATTTTCTTCATCACTTTTCTTAATTTTCTAATGTCTCCTACACTCTATACATACTTCATTATCCCACCCCCCTCTCTCCTTCTGTGATGATCTCATTCTAACTCCATTATTTTATCAGGTTACCTCTGTAATTTCTCTTCCTTTTCTTTTTATCACCCCATGCTAGCGTGGAAGATGGACGTTAAATGATGATGATGATGATGATCTCCTTTACATGAACAATCTTTTCTCTCTTTTGTTTTTCTACATCTCCCTACATCGCTGTGTGTTTTTCTCCACCTACCTGTCCATTAGTTGGCTATCTGCTGTCTCTCTCTCTCTCTCTCTCTATATATATATATATATATATATGTGTGTGTGTGTGTGTGTGTGTGTGTGTGTGTGTGTGTGTGTGCATGTATGTGTGTGTGAACAACAATAATTTTGATCAGTAAACAATAATTGTTTCTAGCTCAATAAGCAATAATATCAATCATTTTGTCTGGCAATCGCTCGATGACAAATTAGTTGCAAAAAGAACTGATGATGAGAGCATAACACCAGTTTATATTGCCGAGACAAACGTATCCAAGGCCATGTGCAGACATATAGAAATAAAAGGTACAAGGAATGTTGGAAGGGAAATGATGAACTTTTAGCTGATTGACCTTTGCTTTTTTATTTCACATTCCTTCAGTGTGACAGAAAATGGGAAAACTAACAAACAAAACTATTGATTGTTATTGTTTTTTGTTGTTGCTATATAACCTTAGGATCAGGCCTAGTTGAGTAGGTCTGTGATTAAAATTGTTCCAGCCATAACTATTATCTTTTTGTTTATCTAGAACAATATTGTCTGATGTGTTCTTCAGCTGGGTGTTATTTGAGATACTTATTCTATCAAAATAGTCAAATACATATCAACCCAGTTGATTAATTCTTGGTGGTGTTGCTGAAATCAGTGTTAATATTATTTTTGTTGTTATTGTTAATGCTGGTGTTATTTTATTTTGATTCTTATTATATTTATATTTCATCTTCTTGTAACTGTTACATCATTTTTAATATGATATTTTTGTCCTAATAGGTTGTTGTGAAGAATGAGGCAAGATTTATTTTTCCAAATACAGTCAAAGAAAGATCAATGTATGCAATGAAGATTTAAAAAAAAAATTAATTAAATCAAATTAGATTAGATTGAACTGTCCAAATGTAGAAAATAAGAAAGAAACCCATAGGAAAAAATACAAAAGACAATTGCAAATTAATGTTTCAAACACCAATTTTAAGGACTCTTTTCAACCACCTGGCCATTACATGTCTTCAGCATCTCTGGCAGTATACTTAATCCATCTCTTGATTTAACACCACTACCTACCCCATGGATGCATTCAGTGGTGTCCCCATTTTACAAGATCTCTGATTTGAATATAACTTTCTCCACCTGTACCCTAAGGGGTCTTGAAAAGGAATATGAAAAGTGTATTTTCTTTACTGAATAAACATTGATAAAATAAACTAAAAAGGATGAAAACTACTTCACAAGACATGCACACATGTACACACACACATATCACCATCGTCATCATTTAATATCCATTTTTCCATGCTAGCATGGGTTAGAAGAGTTGTTCCATTGTGAGCCAAGCCAGATCAGATGACAAGATCATACTGGACTGATTTTGGCTTGGTTTCTACAGCTGGATGCTCTTCCTAATGTCAAACACATTTACAGAGTGGACTGGGTGCCAGGGTCAGAGTGGATCAAAGGAGGGGTGTTAGGACATCTGAGGTAAGGGAGAGTAGTGTGTACTAGATGTTATGCTTCATATATATATATATTATAAAATAACAGGAGGCTGGACTGGTGTAAATAACAGGAGGCTGGACTGGTGTAAATCCTTGAAAAGTTTATTATACTATGATGATTTCAATGACTGGGTTCAGTATGAATCCAGTGACATCATCAGGTAATTCAAAATATAACGAAGGAATATAACAGGTAAAATCCATGGTGCTGAAAAATATAGAACCATTCTGGTCAATAGTTTAACCCTTTCTTTACCATATTTCTAAAACATAGAACCATTCTGGTCAATGGATTTTATCTGTTATATTCCTTCATTATATTTTGAATTACCTGATGATGATTAATACTGAACCCAGTCATTGAAATGATCATAGTATAATAAACCTTTCAAGGATTTACACCAATCCAGCTGCCTGTTATTTTATAATAATTAACTCCGTACTCACACCACCAACTACACAAACGAAGACGGGTGATTGCATTACGTTGAGTGCTTTCCATAATATTACATCGAGGTTGACCACACGGAATGACCAGTTCTATCCAGTGGTGAACCAACAAAGCCAAATATATATATATATATATATATATATATATATATATATATATATATATATATATATATATATATAAATAAATCAAGGAAGAAAAGTGACATGGTTTGCTATACAATAAGGGCTTTATTCACATTGCTGACAATTGTTTCTCTGAACTGGTAGGTCTAGAGATCGCTACCCGCCTGTTTTTGCGTCAATCGATCACCAATACTTTGTCTAACCAGCCTATTCATCAGAGCATGCGAGAATGAAGGAAATACACAGGCATTTGAAAATAGCGATTGTGTAAGAAAAGATAGGATAAACAGCTTCGATATCACAATGGGATAGAACGATTCAGCGCAAATCACTGATGTCGTGGGGTTATTTATAGCACACAACCTACATAAAGAATTCAGTAACCTCCAAGGAGGGATTTATAGAGATGACACGCTCCTTATAGCTAGGAACTTATATAACCAGAGCATAGAAAGATTAAGAAAAAACATTAGAACATTCTTAAAAAAACTAGGCCTAAGTATTACCTACGAACTGAATTATAAAAAGGCAAACTTTCTAGATATGACTCTAAATCTAAATACGGGATGAATAGAACCCTTCCAGAAAATAATGAAAATCTGGCCTACATTAGTTATAACTCAAACCACCCCCGATCCATAATCAGATCCATAGCATGTAGTATATCCATTAGAATATCCCGCTTATCCTCAAACCTAGACATTTTTAATGAACATGCTAACTATTATAACGCGGCATTACATAGGGCCGGACACAAAGAAAAGCTACAGTTTATAACGGACTCAACAAACCCACTAACACTGACACCAACCGCTCACACAAAAATAGAGGTAACCGGACTAGACATAGAGGTAGGCAAATAGCACCTAGAGTAGGTGGTCCAAACACGAATAATGTAAACCCTAGAAACTATAGAAGAATTAGAGAAAGAAAATATCTGTGGTTTAATCCAATCTTCAACTCCTCTGTAAAAACTAGACTACCTTCTACGTTTTTTAAACTAATAGATAAGCACTTCCCTATATCACATCGATATCATAAAATCCTCAATAGAAAAACTATAAAACTCTCATACTCTACGGCTGCAAATATAGAATCCCGCATACGCAAGATCAACTACAGAAATACCTCTAGGGAAACCGCCCCACCTATATGCAACATAGCACCAAATTCTAAACATAAACACATCACCGTATCACAACTGCAAACGCATACGAGCGCGCCGCAGCAAAACCTCAACGGGCATGAATCACAGCCCACTTATAGTAGTGTACAAAACAGCACTGTGGAAGCTGCACGGAATATCACGTCAAACTGCAATTGTCCCCTACCATATAGGTGCCCATTGGCGAATAGGTGCCTTGATTTGAGCCTAGTGTACATGTGTACGGTGAACTCGGGCAACTCCATTTAGCATTACATTGGATCCACCGCGGGTACGTTTAAAAAAAGATGGTATGTGCACAGACATTTGATGAAGAACCGTGCACTAATAAGTTCTACAACCCTCGCCAAAAAATCTGGGAACTTAAGGACAAAAACATCGACTACAATATCAACTGGTCGAGGTTGTTGGCCGCAAGGGCATATAGTACCGGTATGTCCTATTGTAGGTTCTGCGACCTTGAATTACTGTATATCCTTAGGAACGATAAAAGGCTACTCAACAACAAAATAGAAAGGTCAATTTTCTGCAGACACAGGATCGCTACTAAATTCACAAGATTTAAGCCACCGTGATTCGAACCAACATAACTTAGCATTTAACATATGAAATCCGCACACTCACATAGACCACTACAGAACTATAATATTCTTTAAACAGCTTCTAGCCTCCTTAATTCTATACCGCAGTAATGTCTGCAAATATCTTATTAACCCATAAATATATCTCTTCTCGGCTGCTGTCAACACCACCTCCGCACTCTTGATTTTCAACAGATGAACTTAATTCTAAGTACATTATTTGACTACTACCACAGTCCTTGAAATATCACCTTCCTCCTGTTGTTATAATGAACACCCCCAAAGTATCCGTAATAGTATTCATCATGTTCTCTCTATATATACCTTGCTTTCTTAATCTCTGCATTACCTTATTGCCGATATTGTTGTTGTTGTCTTATTCATGCATGATTTGTTATTGATGCTGTGAAAGCTAAACAACCCCCATGATTCGAACTAACAATCCCTTCATCATATATAGACCACTTAAATAATGAATCCGCTTTACACCACATAAAAATCACTACAATGAAAATATTTTATCTGTCAGATAATAAATAAATCTTACGGTCAGTAAACCTACAGTAAAGTAAATGGTCCATTGTTTCAAGCCCCTACATTGTTTCAAGTCTCTACACTATGTATAATATACCCCATGACAGCTTTCACATGTCAATTTCATACACCTGTTTCGTATCAACTCGTTTTACATGCTAAAGTCATCAGTATACTCTATTTCTTACTTAGATTGATGTTGTGATCGTTTTAACTATTTACTATCTAGGTAATTTATTTGAGTATTGTTATTATTATTCTGATGTAATGCCACTACTATATATAGAAGCCAGGCCTGTATATTTCCTTCATTCTCGCATGCTCTGATGAATAGACTGGTTATAACAAAGTATTGGTGATCGATTGACGCAAAAACAGGCGGGTAACGATCTCTAGACCTACCAGTTCAGAGAAACAATTGTCAGCAATGTGAATAAAGCCCTTATTGTGTAGCAAACCATGTCACTCTTCTTTCTTGATTTATTATTACTCCAAGTGTAAACTACATAGAAATCACCGCGTACTCGCAGCATCATCATGGAAACGTCTTGTTGAGTCAAACTTAGCCAAGTATTAATACTATCCACTACTCGGAGTACCCTAACTGGACTACATGTAAGTGGACTACCTATAACAATAATTTGTTATCCCGTATATATATATATATATATATATATATATATATATTTATTTTATTTTTTTTTTTTTTTCATGTGTGTGTGTATGCAAAAAATAAATGGAAACAACACAGTACAATGAAAAAATATATTAGTTTAACACTTGCTAAAGTAGGAAAAGTGTCTTTACGTTTGGACATTAGTCCTTCATCAGAAGATAGAATGAAAATTAGAAAAATAAAGAGTGAAAAGATGAAAGAACAGAAAAATCATGTGTGTATTCCATCAGCCATTTTGGAGATATATTATGAATATTTGTGATGTTTTCCTATTGTTGTCATTATTCCTTATCTTCATATTCAGCTTTCAGAGAAATAGACAGAAAAACAGAAAGATTGAAATTATTAGAAAGTGTCAGAAACAATGAGAGTTCAGAAATATTCTTGGTTTCTCATATTTACATCACACGTAAGATGATTTCAAATAAATGAATAAATAAATAAGCATATAGATAAATTATATATGATTTACTAAAGTAATGATTAGCTATTTAGTTTAATATTACCTTTCTAAAAACTGTTGGTAATATTGATTTCTGGTATCGGTCTAAAGGCACAAATCTATAGAGGTGAGAAAGTAGTACAGTTTGTTGAATTGACTTCCAATGGCTGACTAACAGCAATGATATCTCTTCTATTTTTGTATATGTACAATAAAGGTGTATATGAGAAAGAGAGAGGAGGTGACGATTTAACTAGAAGTACCACATAAAATAGATGGCTCATGCAATGGAGTAATAAATCTCTCTCTTGGTATGATGCTTTCCTCCTTCTTTCATTCTTTCTCTCTCCCCCCACCCTTCCCTTCCTCTTACTGCTTCTTTTCTTTGCTTCTCCCTTCTACTTGCCACTCTTACTCGTCACTTCCACTTATTACCGCCTCCGCAGCCAGAGTCTTTGTTGTTGCCTTTTCTTCATGGAGCCTGCTACTGAGTGGACACATTTTATTTTTCTCCTCTCCCTGACATGTCTGTCTGTTCTGTCTGTGTATCATTCCTGACACAAACATCATACCAACAGAGATATCTATTTCTCTATTTTACGTGGCACTTTTAGTTAAATAATTGAAACGACGGGCGGTCTAAAAGCTGATGAGTTAATTCAAATGTTTGTGTGATCTTTTCTCATCCATTTCTTCCTTTTCCCTTTCCTTCCTATCACTTCTGTGGACCAACACACTTCTAGCTGCTTATTTCTATCCATTGGGGTAAATTTTACCTGATGCTGCCATTAATGGCATTTTGCTGTTTTAACAGATTCCTTGCACCTCTGGGTTTAGGAGGTTTATCTGGGATTTTTTGAAGGAATTTGTCCCCAAACTTCTTGAACTTTATGGGGTCTGTTTCTATTTTCATGTGCTTTGGTGTAATGTTAAAGAGAGCAGGGCCAATTGAGCTGAAATGATTGTGCCGTATTGTTGTTATGAAATGCGAGTTTGATTTTTGTTGTGTATGGTTAAACACAGGGCCCAAGCCTTGGATATAGTTTAAAGGTGATGCCAAAATCATTTGGGCAATGATGATGGAATATTTTCCACATCATATCAGATAATGTAGCGCACATAGCAGGTTTGGAGAGAATAAAATTTGAGTTTTTCTAGTCGACCCCAATAGTCAAGGTCTATCATGCCATCTATCTTTTTCATGATTGACCTTTGAGGAGCTTCAATTTCATGATACTTTGTTTCGTGTGGGGAGACCACAGTGGACAACAATATTCAAGGTGGGGTTGGGCAAAAGTGTAGAAGAGAAGGATAACAGTCAGTATGGATATCTCTCGGCTGGAAGGTTCTGAGAATCCAGGAACACATTCTGTGGCCATGTTAAATTTGCTGTTTATATGAGCTTATGTTATTGTCCACAATTACTCCCAAGTCTCTGATGTTGTTGGATGCCAGAAGAGTTTCACCTGAAGAAAGGGAGTATGGGATTTGCAGGGCACCCTCTTTTCCAAAGTGGATTAACTCAACTTTATCCTCGTTCAGCAGCATATTGTTCTTTTCCGCCCATTGTATAACAGCCAGTAGATCTGATTGGAGGCATGTCTGGTCACCCACACCATTGATGACCTTCTGCAGCATGGAATCATCTGCAAAGATTCTTATGTTGCTGTGCTTAATGATGTCAGTATTGTCATTAATATAGGTAATGAAAAGAAGTGGGCCCAATATATCCATCTATATATATCTTTTTTTTTCAACCTGTTAGTTTTTTCGTTACTTTGGTATTGTGTGTTAGATTTTGCCTACCACAATGTTCAATTTGTCAAGCTATTTAAACGTATGTTATTACTCTAAGGACCTACCCTTATCGAGTGCTTTGCTAACTCATTCATATTGTAGGTCGAATTTGCTTGCCCACAGCCAAAGATTCGATTTTACTAAGCCTCCACTTATATATATATATATATATATATATATATATATATATATATATATATAGGAAAATGTTCAAGACCCCGGCGGCAGAGCTCGGGCCGTTTCGACGGCTATTTCTAGACGGCTATGCCCAGAAATAGCCGTCGAAACATCTCGAGCTCTGCCGTTGGGGGTCTTGAACATTTTCCTATTACCCACTCTACTACCCTAAGTATTGAGTACTCTAGTGTGTTATGGTCCACCTGGTTCCTTACCACACTTCCCCTTCATTATATATATATATATATATATATATATATATATATATATATATATATATATATATATATATATATATATATATATATATATATATATATATCCATATATATACTCTTTTGCCTGTTTCAGCCATCCGGCTGAGGCCCTACTGGGGTCACTCTTGTTGCTACACATTCTATCTCCAGCCTGTGTTGGTTGGCCATCGGTGCAAGAGGGACCTCATTGCTGCTGCCCTTAGGTTTCCCTCGTGCCGTGCTGTGGGCTCATCCAGGATCCTGGCTAGAGGGTGTCAAGTTGTTTCTTGAAAACATCCACACCATGCAGATCTCTCAAATCCCTCGGCAGCTTATTCTAGATGTGGAAGACGGGACCTTTAGCACCACACAGTGATGTCCTGTTCGGGGTTTGGTCCAGCTCCCAATGCCAAAATTTGATGCTAGTCCATCCAGGATTTTCCATATGTATATCACTGCATATCTCTCCCGTCTTCGTTCCAAGAGTAGAGGTTCAGTTCTTTTAGCCTCTCCCAGTAGCTTAACTCCTTCATCGTCACAATTCTCTTGGTGTAGCTCCGTTGGATTGCCTCAAGCTCCATGGTTAGTTTGACACTATAGGGTGACCACAGCTGGGAGCAATAGTTCAGGCGGCTTAGGACAAATCTCCTCCATAGTATCAACATTATCTCACGGTCTCTTGTCTAGAAAGTCTTCAAGATCCAGCCAGTGAGTCGTCTGCACATTATCGCCACCTTCATGATGTGGGAGGAAAAAGATGCATCGTCGATCATGTCTATTCCCAGGCCTCGTATCGATTTCGACATGGGAATTTCAATCCCCCCTGGTCCAGTGTAGCTGTGTTGCACTGTATTTGTGTTTGCAGGTTGGTATTGTAGGGCTTGAAATTTTTCCAGCATTAAACTGCATGTTGATGTCCTCAACCCATTTGTATATGGCATCCAGATCTTGTTGTAAAAGCATAGCATCAGCCGGGTTTTTTATTGCCTGTGCTACCTTAGCGTCATCAGCATAGCTAGTTAGGATGTTGTATGTAATACAGAGGGCATCTCTGAGAGAGCCACCAAAAACAGTAGTGATCCCATCACTGTGCCCTGGGGCACCCCACTTGTTATTGATGTTTCCTTTGAGAGGGCCCCATTTGCTGCAACTGTCTGGCTTTTAATAAGTCATGCAGCCACTCACCTACTTTTCCAGTTATGCCGAGTCTGTGTTGTTTGTGACATCATTCCGTGGTCGACTTTGTCAAAGGCCTTCGCAAAGTCAAGATATATCACGTCCACATGTGCGCTGTCTAGCAGTTGTTTCAGTACCCAGTCGTAGTGATGTAGCAGCTGTATAAGGCAGTTTCTTCCTGGGCGAAAGCCATGTTGCGTGCTAGTCAGGCGATCATTTTCGCCGAGGAACGTGATCAGTTTCTTTCTGATGACTTGCTTCATGACCTTACTTATATGTGACTGGCCTGTACCTCTTCCTCCTTTATGGATAGGGCATATTGTGCCTTCTTTCTGCTCTCTTGGTAGTCTACCGCTAGCCAAAGAGCTTCTGAAGAGGGTCGTCAGTGGAGTTGTTAAGGCACACTTACATGTTTTTAAGAGGACTGCTGGGAATCCATGAGGTCCAGCAGCTGAGTTTGTTCTAATTTTGTCTATGGCAGATACCACATCCTCCTCTGTTATGTCTATGTGGTTGATGGTCACCATTTCTTCATGGAGTGGCATCAAAGAACTCCTCTGGCTTTGTTATTTGCATGTGCCTCAGTGGACGTGTGAACACACTTTTGTACTGTTTATTCAGTATTTCACTTATCCCTTGGGGATCCTTGGTTAATGAACCATCTTTATGGAAGAGTGGCCCAATCTTGCAGTGTACCGAGGCAGTCTCTTTTGCAAATTTAAAGAAGGCCTTAGGATTTATTTTAATATTCTCTATGGCCCGGATTTCTCTCTCTGGCCTCTCCTTTTCATGGGAAAGTTTGAGTGCAGTTTCAATGTCAAGTAGTGCACGTTTCAAATAGGATTCCTTCTTGTTTTTTTTGTTGTGCATTTAACTGGTTTGAGAGCTTTGTTCTTCGTCTCATAAGGATTTTCCTGTTTCTGGGAAAAAGATGTTTGTGTCCATTGGCCTTTTTCTCCGGGACAAACTTTTGGCATATAGTTTGTAGTGTTGTCATGAAGTGTTGAAAAAGTGTGTTGGTGTCTTGTGTGGTGATGTCGCTCCATATTTGCTTCCGGATCTCTTTCTTGATCTTTTTCCAGTTAGCCTTGTAGAAGTTAAGGCTGGAGAGGTTCCTGGTGCTTCTTGATGGTTGCGTCTCTGTTGACTCTCTCGGACCACATAGCATTAGTTCTACTAAGTTATGATCCGAGGAAATCGTTGGTGTCACCTTTACATTGTGGATGAGCACTGCATTGTTTGTAAAGCAGAGATCCAGAACATTCTCGCCTCTTGTTGGGAGGAGTACTGCTTCTTCCATGAACAACCTGTGTGTGAGGGCCAGCAGGGACTCCGTCTGTCTCTGTTCTAGTGATGTCATTCCAGGAAGGAGGGTCCCTCAGTCCATTTGTCCTTTGGCCGGTTAAATTCTCCCAGCAGCAGAATGGGCTAGTTTGTCAAGGACCTCTTCTATCCTTCTGAGGCTATCCTCAAATGTACCCTCATAACTAGGAGCATCGGGTAGCCGATGTGTGACACATATTACCGTTTTTAGTTGCTTCATATGTACTATCAGTGTGTCACAGACTGAGTTTGAATGTGTCAACAGTACAATGGGTGTGACATCTTCACGGATATACAGAGTAACCCCACCATGAGTTCTCTCCTTCCTGTCTGAACGAAATACAATATATTTTGGTATACTGCTTGTCAGTTGCTATACTGCTTGTCAGTTGCGTTTCGGTTAGTTCCATGCATAATGCTTGATTGCTTATGGCTTAGTCTCCCAGGTAGGAAATTTTACTCATGTTAGTGAGTCTCACCAGACCTCTAACATTCAACAACAGCACTGGTGTGACATTTGGGGTGTCAGCAATGGCTTTCGGTGTGGCACCTGGCCTGGTGTCAGCAGCGGCCACTCTGGGTCCCTTAATTGTGGTGGTCTCGAGTGCTGGTGTGAGTAACTCTGGCTCTGAAAACGCATCCAGGTCAGTTGTCCCACAATCCTCTCTGCCATCTTAAAAAATTTTGTTGGCCCTGCTGCCTCCGTCCGTATCTCATCTGTATATGCATGCCTTCTCCTCTTTGTTGGTGCGGCACGCACAACATCAGCATACTTCTGGGGCAGCTTGCATCAGTTTTGGTTTTGGTTTTGGTTTTGGCTGGGGCATTTTGTGTGAGTAGGTTAGGCATAGCTCACTTGGGGCCTGGGGTGAGCGAATCTACAGCATCTCCCTGTTTCTCCATGCCGCAGGTCCTGTTCCTCAAGAACTTGCATGTAACCTGTGTTTTCTTGCTCCCAGTGTCTTGGCACCTTCTGTTCTTCCTTTGGGCAGTTGTCCAGTAGTCCCTTTCTGCTTGGCTGTTATCTTTCGGATAGTGATTTTGCTTCTCACCGCTTGGCTGTTGTTTGCCCAGCCTGTCTTCTTTGACTGTGGCGGCGGGTATCTCATTTGTTTTCAGACCAATGTTTGTGCTTTCTTCCTTTTCTTTTTCTTTCTCTCCATTTTTCTCTCTATTTATGCCAAAGTCCTCAGGAAGCTATGGCTCTTCAAATTATCTGCAATTTTTTGGTTGGTGGCGACCCATCAGCCAGGCTCCATCCCTTGATCAACACCTCTAGTTCTATCTTTGACCAGTTTCGCTGGCTTTTAATTCCATTTCTTTCCTGCACGCAGTACATTTCGCTGTAGAGGGGGTAGAGAGTTAATGGAAAGGGTAGGGAAAAGGTTAAAGAGAGAAAGAGAGAGAGAGATGAATCCAGTGAGACATTCAAGGAGCGATTGAGAGGAAACAGAGAGAGAGAGAGAGAGAGAGAGAGAGAGAGAGAGAGAGAGAGAGAGAGAGAGAGAGAGAGAGAGAGCTTGTGCGATCTAGAGAGAGAGAGAGAGACAGAGAGAGAGATAAAGAAAGAAGAGAGAGAGAGAGACAGCGTGAAAGAAAAAAAACAGCAGCGGAGACTTGAAACAGTCCAGTGTTAATTTTAAATATTAACTTTGCCTTTCATCCTTACGGGGTCGATAAAATAAAGTACCAGTAATGCACTGAGTTTTTGCTGGCCTTGTGCCAAAAAGTAGAAACAATTATTATTCGAGACACCTTGAAAACACTTGTTCTTGATTTAAACATAAATAAGCAAAAAACAAACTGAAAATGCCAACAAATAATTATATGAATATGGAATAAAATATAAAATGAGGCCAAAAAATAAATTAAATTAATTAAATTTAAATAAGTTAAAAATATAGAATCGCGAACGATTTAGGTAAGATATGATTTTAACTGACTTTCAGTACTTAGACATCGGTTTGTTTACAAATATATTTTCAATTTAAAATAACGGGTAACGTATATATAACGTATATGTAATCCCAATAATTATTATAATATCGATATATAAAAACAGGAAACAATAACAAATATATATATTCACTATATTGAAAATAAAATAAAAATTAAATTACTTAACTAGCTTTTTCTATTCTGTTACAACAAAACATGTGTCTCATCGGAGTAAGAGAAACGAAGATATCTAAGAGACCGAAAATAAACGTCCTAAAACGAGATAATCAAAAAAATAATCACGTCTTAATATATGTACTTATATTTTACAAAGGCTGTTGATCAAGGTAATAAATTAACTGAACTAAAAATTCAAGATTCTTGTCGATTTCGATGTCTGTATCTTCAAAGCAATCCAGCCTATATATATATATATATATAAATAGTATAAAAAAACGAAAAATCAGTGATACATCTAGACTCAGTTTATTGCGTGTTACAATTGTTTCGCCGGCAGGTAGCTCGAGACATGATCATTGTATAGATCTGGCTGCAGTTTCCCTCGGACACGGGTTGTTCGTTCGGAGCAAATTTTCTCACTGGGGTGTTATCGTAAAAAAAAACACCTTCAAAAAGCATCTTCCATTCTTGTCATGCCATTGGCTGTTGTTATTCTACGTCATTTTAAGTTCTGGTCATTATTTACTGCTACAGGGGTCATCAGCCATTTTCCGTCCGACACACTTCAATGGAGTCATGGTGGGATCGGTATCTCAAACGTCTGTTCACACTCCAGAGTATGTACCCACACATACACACACACATATACACACACACGAGCAGGCACAGACACATGCGCGCATACACATGTGTGCGCATACATGTGTAGACACACCTACCCCCATGCACATATATACAGGCACACACTCTCCCTCTTTTCCACAAACCCAGGCACACCCACTTCTAGATACCGACCGCCACAAGCCTATTAGCGCCTGCCTAAACCGCGCCATACATCCCGTCCCACACGCAGGCAAACGCGCACACGCGCGCAGACACACACGTCTGTATACACATACGATTATATACACCCGTATACAAACACATAGACAAACCATGTCCTATGTGGGTGTACGTACGCGCCCACACACACACACCCAGTGACAGATACTAACACCATATATATATATATATATATATATATATATATATATATATATATATATATATTTATTTATATGTGTGTGTACATAGACACACACACATATACATACGAATGCATACACATACGTATACACATATACATATATGCATACTCACATATACATACAGATACACATGTATACACGCACATACACATAGAAACTTATACGCACATATGTCCATATGTGTACACACACCCACGCAAACATACACATATACACACACATACGCGCGCACACATACCTACGCACAACCTTATATACACATATATATATACATATATATATATACATATATATATATATATATATATACACACATACATACAAAATACACATAACTACATACACACATAACTACATACACACACATGTATACATAAAAACTCTACATGCATACGCACACACACATATATACATACATACATATATACATGCACACATATATACATTTACATACATATACATACGCACCTGGACGGCCACATGCAGACACATGCACATATGCATATTTTCTTACACACACATGCTTCCACGTATACATTTGTAAACAAAACTGTAAAATAAAAATACAATATATAATAAAAAACACAATATACCATAAAATAACGGTAAAATAACAACATAAAATAAAATATCAATATAGTATACTATACAATATACATATATATATATATATATAGATATACATACATGCACACATATTCATACATACATATACGGATATATACAATGGATATATGATAAAATAATAATAATAATAATAATAATAAAATGAATATATAATCCATCCATACACATTCCTATGGTATGTACACATATATATACACACGTAAATACACATACATATAGAGACCCACATATACATATATACGCACACACACATATATATATATACATACGCACCCACATACATACTCATACGCAGCTATACGTACATATATATACATATATATATATATATACACACTCAGCCACAAATGTACGTGAGAAAATTTGCTCCGAACGAACTACCCGTGTCCGAAGGAACCTGCAGCCGTAGAATCACCCAGATCCATACAGTGATCATGTCTCGACTACCTGCCGGCGAAACAATTACAATTGTAACACGCATATATATATATAGGTTGGATTGCTTGGAAGATACAGACATCGAAATCGACAAGAATCTTGAGTCCAGATACATCACTGATTTTTCGTTCTTTTATACTATCCACACTCTACTCTGTATGAATATTGAGTGCATACCGCCTATGGAAGCACCATAGCTACCATTATACACAAGTATATATATATATATATATATATATATATATATATATATATATATATATATATATAGAGAGAGAGAGAGAGAGAGAGAGAGAGAGAGAGAGAGGTTTCTTTACTTGCGACAAGGGCGCACAAGAAAAGGGGACAATACAAAGAGACATGCTGGGGATTTTACAGTCGTGTAAAATATATAAAACAAACAATTACAACAATCGAAATCCCCAATAGGGGGGAAGCACCACAAATGGGTTGTTTAATACCCCGTCGATAGAACAACCCTCAACTCCAGGAGCGGGTTGTGCAAGTGCTCCTTTCTTCCTTTTGCTCTCTTCTTTAACCTACAGGCTTATAAACAGAGAAAGCCCAATCATTCGGGCCATTTTTGCCACGTTCACCCACCTTTCACTAAATTTACTGGGGTGCAGTACCTCTCTCTCCACTCTGATTCTCCTTCTAAAGTGATACTTAAAGAAGGGAATCAATTGTTGTCCGGAGAGAAAGGCATCTGTCCTCAGTCCTCTCAATCTCGTCAACCATATAACCTCTTTCCCCATAGCCCCTGTACAGAGGAAAACCGCCTCTCTTTCGTTTTTGAAAGAGGCTGGCGGTTTGATCCTTACTATGGACTCGGCAGTCAACTGGATTTGTCCCATACGCGACAGCAGTTGTTCAGCATAGTTCTACAGGTCGGTTACGCCCGGGCAGCGTACAATTGCGTGCAGAGCGGTTTCAAAGTTCTGCGCGCATCTTGGACACGTCCTCTTGGAAGGATCCCTGCCAGAGCGTCCGTGCCTGTAGATCTTGTCACGAAATGGTAGAGCTCTTCGGTAGCACTGCCAGGCCAGGGACCTCTGGAAGTTGTCTATAGGTCCCGGGCGGAAAGTCCTACCAAACAGACTGGTGAGCTCTTCGTCTTCGACGCCCAGAGTTCTCTCCGAGAACGTCGTCGCCCTTGTAACGTACAATCCCTCTATAGAATGTCAAAGTGGAGTCTCCACTGATTGCTGTGTCCGCTTGCCAGAGGACTGTGAGCGTCTGAGCGCATTCAATGTGCCAGGCGCCCATAGTTTTGGGTCTTTTCTTGACCCAGGGCTGCAACACCGTCAGCGAGACGAGCTGCGGGAAAGCCTGTCTCACAAACGGTGCCCACACCAGTTGGGGGTCGGTGAGGAATACGTGGAGATGCCTCAGCCTCAGCGCATGTTTGCGCATCATCAGCCACGGCATTCCCAGCTCTCCGTTGGAAGGGTGATGGCAGCAGACGGATCTCCTCACCAGCGGACCCTACTTCTTCGACAGAAACTGGAAGAGCATGTGTTCCATCTTTGCGAGGTGTTCACGGGGACAAGGGACGACAGTCAAGTAGTAGATGACGGACACTATGAAAGTGTTCGCCACCTCCGCTAGACCTTTCAGAGACAGTTTGCACTCTGCCCACTTCTGGGTGAGCGCAAACACCTTGGCCGTCACCTCGTTCCAGCTTTTCTCCACCTAGAGGTCTGGACCGAACCAGACCCCAAGCAATTTCACCAGTCTGTCCGTCCAGCGTCCAACGACGCTGTCGGACGTCATTGGTTTGCCTCTCCAGGTACCGAGTTGCAAACCGACAGACTTGTCCGGGTTTAGTTTTGCTCCCCTCAGCGTTTCGTATTCTTTCAGTAAGTTGCCGATCACCCCGATTTCCGAGGTGTTCGACACCATTACCGTTACGTCGACGGCATAAGCCGACGCCGCGTTGCGCAGTCCCAGTTCTAAAGGGATCTCCTGCAACAGCTCCATTTTCCACAGTAGTGGCTCTACAGTCAATACATACAGAATGGAGGAGAGAGGGCACCCCTGTCGAATGGAACGGGTGATTGCGGACGGCTCCGATAGGTAGCCGTTCACCTTGACCCTCTAGTAGATTAGATGCTGGTGTGCATCGCCTCGATCCTGCCTCTGAAAACGGGACCGAAACCGGCCGCCTTGAGAACCGCTTCCAAGTATAATAAAATATATAGAACTATTATAACCATCTTTATTTCATCTTTATATATATATATATATATATATATATATATATATATATATATATATATATATATATATATATATATATATATATATATATCCATATATATCTATATATATAAAACAAAGAATGTCTGTAGAATGTCTGAGAAGTACCCAACCGTCTTTTTTCAAACTTTACACATCTAATACGTATGGCCCTGTGAGTGTTTTGAGCGAAACGAATTTTCAAATTATTTAGTCCTAGGGATCGAATTAGTGAAGTGGCCAATGTCTGTACATAATGAGGGAGTGAGGAGAAAGAAACGGAGAATCGAAGTGACGAAGTGTCTCTCTACTCCTCCTTCCCATTCGTCACAGCGTTTTTCGATAGAGGGGAGAAATGTGAATGAGTTATAAAGAAAAAGAGTGAGTGAAAGAAACAGACAGACTAAAAGAGGGGGATAGTGGGAGAAAAAGAGCGAGAGAGAGAGCGACAGACGCTGGGTTTGATACATCACAGTGGAAGATGGAAAGGAAAGCTATAACTAATTAACATGTGTGTGTTCGTGCAGCGTTCCACTAAGAGTTAAATCTATTAACATGTGTGTACGTGCACACGTGCGTGAGTTTGCGTGCGTTTGTGCGTTTGCGTGCGTGAGTGTGTGTGTGTACGTGCGTGTGGCGTTTCACTTACGCCATTTTTTCAGTGACAACATATTCACTCACTTACACTTATTCCAACCGCTGCTCTTACTGTTACCTCTCTCCCTATCCATACCCCGGTTAAGACGGCACTCGTGGCTTAGCAATTACATAGTCAACCGTTCGGAAATCACATGCATCGGTTTTTAATTCACTGACGAGTTTACTCCTTACTCTACCAGTGAGTTTCAGTGTACTTCGTCCTGCTTTTAGGTCATGCCTCGAAGGAAGAGATACTCCATTGGCCGAAAATCTGCGAAAGCAGCAACAACAAGAACAGGGCAGGCAAACGAATCGTCAGTGGAATCTGCTATTCGACGGTCGCAAGATGCTAAACGTGCTGCCACCAGAAGAACACTTGAAACAGACAACCAACGAACCATTCGCCGAACCGCTAATGCCGCATCAACTTCTGTTGCACGAGCTGCCGAGACGGAAGACCAGCGTAAAAGACGTCGGAGTACGGATGCTGCGAATACTGCTGCTGCGCAAGCTACACAGACCTCGCAAAAACGAGACATTCGACTACAATGTAATGCTCAACGAAGGGCCTTTGGGCAGGGTATTTCAAGGCCGTGTTGCTCACGATGGTCCTTAAAAGCATTCGAGTACAACCCTGACTTTGATTACAGTGGCCATCCACACATGCGAATTGGGAGTATGCCAAAAACATACTCTAAAAGTAGCCCGGAGAAACACCTGGCTTGTGTTGCGCAAACGGAAAAGTAAAATTACGTCCCCTGGAGGATCCACCACAACCGTTGAAGCTCCTATATTCAGGCAGTACTGCGGAGTCACGGCATTTCCTGACTTACATCCGGAGGTATAACTGTGCTTTCCAAATGACATCTTTCGGGGCGAACATTGTAAAGGAAGGCGGATTTATGCCCATATTTAAGGTGCAAGGTCAGGTGTACCATAGAATCGGATCCCTCCAACCTGCCGCCAATCAAGAACCTCAATTTCTTCAGCTGTACTTTGTTGGGAATGTCAACGAACAGGCAGCCATGAGGAACTCCTTTTCACCTGGTACCAACATCGAGCTTATAAGGAAACTGCAAGACATTCTGCACACAAAAAACAGCTTTGTCATTAGCTTCAAGTATGCCTTGGAAGCAGATACCACAGCCAATTTTAATGTGGTAATTGATGCCTCGAAAATGTCATCTGGGGAGTATCCGGGTCGGTATAATTATCCTGCATGCAATGAAATCGCTGTACTTATGCATGGGGTCAGTATAATCCACGAGACATTTTCCTCAAGCGTTGAGATAGCACTCTTCAGCGAATCAGCGAAACACATAGGTCTTACGGCGCGCTCCAGTATCCACTTCTCTTTGTAAATGGTGAGGACGGCTATCAGTACGGAATTCACCAGCATAATCCAGTAAACATTCAACACTCCGTCAAAAAGCCAGTTTCATGTATGGATTTCTACTTCTACAGCTTCATGGTTCACCACGATTCCTTCAATCACCTGCACCAGTCAAGAGACCTACTACAGCAATCCACCGTTGATATATGCGCAAAAATGGAATCGGAGAGACAGCTCCCAGCTGCGTAGGAAAAGTCTGCATTCTCCTCTCCACCTTCACCGGAAGTCTGCACGAGAGAACGCAGGATGCTATGACCTACGTACGGCATTACAGCAGGCCCGATCTGTTCATTACATTCACTTGCAATCCAAAGTGGAAGGAGATCGGGACAAAACTGGTCCAAGGGCAACAGGCCAAAGACAGGCATAACCTCCTGGCCCGAGTCTTTCGGCTGAAGCTTATCAATCTCATGGAGCTCATCAAGAGAGAGCAAGTCTTTGGCCCAGTAAAGTGCGACATGTACACCGTAGAGTGGCAGAATAGGGGCCGACCGCACGCCCACATCCTCATTTGGCTGTCAACAAACATATCTTCAATGACATTGACAGCATCATCTCCGCAGAGTTTCCTGCTCTGTCTATAGACAAAGACCTCTATGACATAGTGAAGACAAACATAGTCCATGGTCCATGTGGGCGGGGTTTCAATTTAAGCTCACCCTGCTTGAACGACAATGTCTGCAGCAAAAGATTTCCCCGAAAGTTCCTCCAAGTAACCCAGACTGGCGTTGACGGATACCCACTGTACAGGCGACGCCAACAGTTGGACAGCACGAGGTCGACAACAGATGGATAGTGCCATACTGCCCATTTCTTTCCAAGACCTTCGGTGCTCACATCAATGTCGAGTTCTGTAATTCCGTCAAGTCAATCAAGTACATATGTAAATATGTGAATAAGGGTTCAGACGCTGCTATGTTCGGTCTTCAACAAGACAACATGCGTGATGAGGTCACGCAATGCCAAGTTGGCCGTTACATCAGCAGCAACGAAGCTTTCTGGCGTATTTTCGGCTTCCCTGTACACCAAAGGCACCCTGCAATTGAACAGCTCGCAGTCCACCTGGAGAACGGTCAAAGGGTGTACTTTACTGACGTTAATGCTGCTCAAATGGTGGAGGAACCATGGGAAACCACCCTCACTGCATTCTTCAAACTGTGTCAGGCCGATTCATTTGCTCAAACCCTGCTGTATCCTCAGGTGTCGTCCAATTACACATGGAATAAATAACAATGGGTTCGCAGAAAGGCAGGTCAGCCTGTTGATGGACATCCTGGCATAAAGTTTGACAGTTGCCTAGGGAGAGTTTACACAGTACACCCGAACCAGCATGAGTACTTCTACCTCCGTCTTCTGCTACATGACCTTAGAACTGCCGACGGTTCCATGTGCAGCACTTACAGGGAAGCTTGCTTCAAGCGCGGCCTGCTAGAAGACGGTGCGCAGTGGGATGCCACTTTATTCGAAGCTGTTGCATCTCAATCGCCTATGCACCTACGATCTCTATTTGCAGTACTGCTGCAAACTTGCGAACTGAGTAATCCTATTTCTTTGTGGCTCAAGTATAAAGATGACTTATCCGAGGACTACAAACGTCAGGCACAAGTGCAATACCCTGAGATGGAACGTACCAGCGACGAGGTCTTCAATCTAGCGTTGATTGACATAGAGGATAGAGTTGCATCACTCGGCAGAAATTATTTGCCCTCATATGGTCTGCCCCAAACAATCCGCACAGGCTCAAACGTACTTCCTACAGCTCTTCTCCGAGAAACGTCCTACGACGTCGATGCTCTTACCAAGTACTCCTTGAAACTGAGCCACAACTTCTTCCGGACCAACGTCGTGCTTACACCATTGTTGCCGACCATGTGCGCCACAGAAAAGGAGGTATGTTTTTTCTGGATGCTCCTGCAGGGACGGGCAAAACATTTTTAATGAGACTCCTCCTTGCAAAAGTCAGGATGCGCAAGGACATTGCGGTTGCTGGTGCCTCTTCTGGAATTTCTGCCACTTTGTTGCACGGTGGCAGGCCCGCACACTCCAGTTTTAAATTGCTTCTCAATTTAACAACGTCAGAAACGCCTACTTGCAGCATCAGCAAGACCTCCGACTAAGGCCAAGTCCTAAAACGATGTCAGCTCATTGTGTGGGATGAGTGCACTATGGCCCATAATCGAGCTCTGGACGCATTAAACAGAGCTCTAAAGGACATCAGAGGCTTCCAGGCTCCCATGGGAGGTGTTACGCTTCTGCTTTCGGGTGACTTCAGGCAGACTCTTCCCGTCATTCCCAAAGGCACAAGAGCAGATGAGGTCCAAGCATGCCTGAAGTCCTCTCCTCCGTGACGCCATGTCAGGACACTGATTCTTACAACCAACATGAGAGCTCAATTACACGGCGACCAAACGTCCGCGGAATTTGCACAGGATATTTTGAAACTTGGCGACGACAAAATACCTCTGGAGGCTGCAGGAGAGCTGGAAGTGTGGCCATTTTAGACCTCAATTAATTCTGCGGGGGAGCTGAAAGACAAAGTTTTTCCAGATTTGAGAGACAATTACCAGAACCATGCATGGTTGTGTGAAAGAGCAGTGCTAGCTCCAAAAAACTTCGCTGTTAACAAAACCAACGACCAACTACTGCACTCCCTTCCTGGTGTTCTTCACACTTACAAATCTGTTGACACGATGCCAGATCCCAATGAAGTGGTGAACTTTCCGCCGGAGTTCCTCAATTCTTTGCAGCCCCCAGGACTACTGCTTCACATGCTTCTCCTTAAAGTTGGCATCCCAGTAATGCTGCTGCGGAATTTGGAACCACCAAGACTGTGCAACGTGACACGGCTGGCTGTAAAAAAATTGATGGCACATGTAATCGAGGCAACAATCAATTCTGGATGCAGAAAAGGTGATGATGTCTTCATTCTGAGAATTCCTCTCATTCCCTCGAGAGCAGAAATTCCGTTCACCTTCCAAAGACTCCAATTTCCGCTTCGGGGTCAGTTTTTCCCAAGTGAGCACTCAATGTGTAGTTTCATGTCGGTAAAGTGTTGTAGAACTAAGCAGTGTGTAATTATAATAATAGAAGTACAATTTGTTATGTCTTCATTTCGTTTATTGAGTAGTCACGTGCGTTTCTGTATTGATCAGCTCAAGGTTTGATCTGTATCGATCTAGCCCGACTCTGGAATCAATAGCTCATCAATTCCAGATTTTTGCTAGATTAATATAGATCAAACCTTGAACTGATTAATAGTGAAAGCGCGTCACTACTCAATAAACCTAATGAAGACATAACAAATCATCCTTTTATTATTATCATTATATATATATATATCATCATCATCATCGATTAACATATAACAAACAACACAATATAATTATTCCATTATCTAAGGTTTCATGAAATTAGACAATTCTAACAGAAACGTCCTGTTCCCTCATCAGATGAAATATTTATGTTAACCTAAATATTTCATCTGATGAGTGAACTGAACGTTCTGTTAGAATCTTCTAATTTCATGAAACCCTAGATAATTGAATAATTATATTGTGCTGTTTGTTATATAATTAAATAGCTTTGTATTATACTTAGAGCACTCATCTTATCTTTACCTTTTCTACGGAAATACATAACAGACATATATATATATATATATATATATATATATATATATATATATATATATATGTATATGTATATATATATATATATATATATATATATATATATATATATGTATATATATATATATATATATATAAATATTATATATATATATGTATATATATATATAATCTTTATATTTATATATGAAGTACAAAAATATACTTCTTCACACAACAATTTTCTGTTGTATCCTTCATATCTTATCTATTTTTATTTAATTAATATATTTTGAAAATCCTCTTTACCATTTACACCTAGAATTTACATAAATTTTTGCTTTAGGAGAAGATATTTCGGAGAAGTGCCAACAAATTCTGTGTTGTATTTTTGATATTATGCTGATTCTTTTTTCCTTTTTTTTTTTTTCACTTTTTTATCTACAAAATATTTTTGTAGTAAATTGTAAGATTTAGTTTCTTTTTCTTTTCTTTTAATCTTGTTTCCATCACTTTCATCTTTCTTTATCTCCCCTTTTTATGTCACCCCCTCTCTCTATATCTCCCTCTTTTTTCTTCACTCTATCTCCCTCTTTCTATTTCTTTCTTTCCCTCTCTCATACCCTCACTTTCTTCCTCTCAATTTTCCCCCCTTTCTCTCTCTCTTTCCCTCTTCTCTCCATCCCACTCCCTCTCCCACTCGCTCCCACAAATATACATGCACATAATTGCTTTTCTTAATTTTAATAGATGTAAAATCTCAGAATGTTATATTAAGTCTTTGTCATCTGAGTTACTTTTTGTAGCATTCATCATCATTAGTTTTACATCCCCTTTTCTAGGCTAGGGTATGTTGAATGGGTCCTCTGCAACACAGCATCCCACCACTTGCTACATTCCTCTAATTTTAGGAAGGATATAATTGATCATATCCATTACACCTCTTGACTGTGACCTTATTTTATCAATCCTGGATAGATGAAAATTTAAGTTGACTCCAGGAAGATTTGAACTTAGAATTTAAAGGAGCATAAATAAATACCACAAGGCATTTTGTCCAAAGCTTTAACAATTCTGCCAAACAATGAAGCAGGTCGGTTTGATCCTCATCCTAAAGCTGCTGAAAAAGATCTTCATGAAATTGAATTTCTCGGTGAAATTGAATTCATCCATATTTGATTCCATATAAACATTCATTCATTTTTAATATCTCAAATTAGATGAGAAAAAAATCCAAAAAACTATAGAGATATTCAGTATTGGAATTCTGTTAAAAATAGAAATGGTACATCTAAAATAGCAGCCAAATACAATTTAAATATGAGCAAACAGCATTAACCAATATTATAATTATTCAGATAATATTGGTTAATGCTGGCCTTGTGCCAAAAGTAGAAACAATTATAATTATTCAGTGAGAAATTAATACCACCTTACAGCATTAAGATCAACAATTACTATTTTTGGAAAATTTCTTTTTTTTTTTTGTTAACTTTTTCCTATTTTTTCAGAGAGGGAGAATGTCATTTATTCTTTAAATTTTCTAATTTTTCTTGATTAATTTATTTTATTAGATTATTCTTTTCAAAATTAACTATACTAGTTCATAGCAGTAGGAAATTTATTTTAAAAAATTTCAATAGTTTGTTATTACAATTGATATTTTTTTGTTTCTGTTTTCTTCGCTTGTGTCTTGAAATACATGATGCAAGGATGTATTTCAAATTAAACTTCAATTGCCTTAATTTGGAATGCTATAAAAGAAACAACTAGAGTAACAACTTGTTGATGATGAATATATAATGATGATGTTTCTTTCAATTATTTTCTTTATATTGATTTCTGCTACTACTACTATAATAATAATAATAATAATAATAATGATAATAATAATAAAAGTGTTTAAATGTCGAACCTAAACAGTTCAAATAAAGGTGAAGTGGAGACTGGAATGTCATGTGACAGACTCTCACCCAGCAGGTGCTCCCTGGCTCAGCAGCAGGGACCTGGCTGTCAACCAAATACTGCTGGTGTCGGAGGAAGAAGAAGAAGGAAAGGGACCAGAACCAATTGGACGAAAGAATTGAATAGAACTGTTATGCAATGTTACCTGAAGAGTAACCCCAAGGAGAAAGGCTATAGGAAACAGATGCATAACATCTGGAACGATATTGGTCTATTTAAATTAGATGAACAAAAATTGGCCGGGCAGGCTCGGGTAATAAAAACTAATAGGTGGATTAGCGAGCTGGAAGTGGAGGAACTGAGCAGAGAGATTAGGTTGGAAATGGAGAGTGGAGTATGCCAGGCAAACGAGCCAGTGGGAAAAGAAGGTGAAGAGGTTGAGAGAATGGAGGAACCATCCGAAGCAGACAATGATCTGAATGCTGAAATAAATAATACCTGGAACAAAGATACGGCCATTGGGAAGATGAATGCTGACGGGCAAGGACAAGATTTGGTTGATATAATAAACTAGTGGTAGATGAATTGAACAATGATAGTGGGAAACCTATGAACATAAGATTTGTAGACAGGAAAAAGTTAAAAGAAACAACAGCTAAGGTAAACAAAGTCATCCCATACCTTGAGGCAAGGAACCTTCACCAGTGCAACACCATCCTCAAAGCAACAGAAAATGCAGTGAGGAAATTACTTGGCATAAAAGTGAGAGGAAACAACAAACAAGAATGATCAGAACCTTGGTGGAAGAAACGACTGAATGGTCAAATCAGGGGAATGAGAAAAGACATTGGAAAGCTTGAGTCCCTACTGAATGGGACACTAAAAAACATAGACACTAAACATGGACTGGAAATAAAGTACAAAACTAGGAGGAAAAAGCTAATTATTATCATAGAGGAACTGAAGCAAGGCATTGTAGCAAAGAGTGCAAAAATTAGGCGATACGAGAGCAGAGTCAGTCAGTATAGACAGAACCGCATGTTTGACAACAACCAGAAGATGCTGTTTGGACAGCTTGAAAAGAAAGAAAGAGGCAACGACTTGATCCCTGAGGCAGAACAAACTAAGACGTTCTGGAGAGGAATATAGAAGCAGGATGTTAAACATAATGACCAGGCAGTGTGGATTGAGCCAGTACAAAAGGAGATTAGTAAACAGGCACACCAACAAACTGATTTGAGTATCACAGTTGAAACTCTTAAGGGGCAGGCCAAAAAACTAACCAACTGGAAATCACCAAACCCAGATGGTGTGCAGGGGTATTGGATTAAAAATATAACATCCCTCCACCCGAAACTGACAACCATGTTCAATGACTGATTGATGTCAGGTGAGGTACCAGAGTGGTTGACAAAAGGTACCACAGTTCTGGTAATGAAAGACCGAATCAAGGGTAATGATGTTACCAACTATAGACCTATCACATGTCTGTCCGTAATGTGGAAACTGTTGACAAGCATTATGTCTGAGGAAATCTACCATCACCTCCACACAAACAACTTGTTACCGTATGAACAGAAAGGATGCCGAAAGATGTCCCGTGATACAAAGGACCAGTTACTTATTGATAAGATGGTAATGAGGAAGTGCAAGAGGAGACACACTGGTCTTGCCATGGGATGGATAGACTACAAAAAGGCATTTGACATGGTGCCTCATTCTTGGATCACCAAAAGGCTAGAGATCTTCAAAGCGGCAGATAACATCAGACAGTTGTTGGGCAAAAGTATGAAGTCCTGGGAAACAGAGTTAACATCAGCTGGAGAATCCTGGGGAGACGTGAGGATCAAGAGAGGTATCTTCCAGGGAGATAGTTTGTCCCCTCTGTTGTTTGTCCTTGCCCTGATGCCCCTGACCATTATACTGCGAAAAGTGAGAGCAGGATACAAGTTGGGAAAGGGAGAGCTTACCATCAATCACCTCCTCTTCATGGACGACCTTAAGCTCTTCGGGATGAGTGAGTAGGAGTTGGATGTGTTTTTTGACACTGTCCGTATTTTCAGCAGTGATATATGTATGCAATTTGGTATTAGTAAGTGTGGAGTCCTTGTGATGAAGAGGGGTAAATTGAGCAGAAGCAACGGAATCCAGGTACCAACAGGTGAGATGATAAAGGAAATTGACACTGAAAAAGGATACAAGTATTTGGGTGTTCTGGAGGCTGATGACATCAAAAACAAAAAAATGAAGGAATTGATAAGATCTGAATACATTCAGAGAGTAAGGAGCGTATTAAAGTCACACCTGAACAGTAGGAATGCCATAAGTGCAGTAAATTCCCGAGCTGTGTCTATTATTAGGTACAGTGCGGGAATTCTGAGATGGAATGTTGCTGAACAAAAAGAAATGGATAGGAAGACTAGGAAGCTATTGAATATCTACATGTTCCACAAGAGGAGTGATGTCGATAGACTCTACATAAAGAGATCGGAAGGCGGAAAAGGTCTTATCAGCATAGAGGACTGTGTTCAGATGGAGAAAAACAACCTACACAAATACGTGACAGATAGTAAGGAGCCAATGCTCAGAATTGTACTGAAGGAGAGGACAATAGACCTGGGGTTGTCCAAGGAGGAAATAACAACAAGGAGAAAGAGCAGCCTTCATGAAAAATCCCTTCATAGTACCTTCTTTGAGAAAACTGAATTCAGAGATCCAGAAACATGGAACTGGTTGAAAAGAGGAGACCTTAAAAAGGCTACAGAAGGAATGCTAATGACTGCGCAGGAGCAGGCCCTCAAAACGAAGTGGTTGAAACACCATATTTACAAGGAGGAGGCTAGGCCACTGTGCAGGATCTGTGGAGAGAGAGAGGAGACTGTGGCTCACATTGTATCCGAGTGTAAACACCTAGCCCAGACTCACTATAAGGGCTGGAGACATGATGTGATGGGCAGGGTGATCCACTGGCACCTATGCAAAGTAAACAATTTACCACATTCTGAGAAGTGGTATGAGCATAAGCCAGAGGCGGTGATAGAAAACGATCAGGTGAAGGTGCTGTGGGATATTAGGATACAGACGGACAAGAAACTGGAACACAATAGACCTGACCTGGTGGTTGTGGACAAAGAAAAAAGATCGTGCCTGATTGTGGATGTGGCCTGCCCATTCGACACGAGAGTGCAAGAGAAGGAGAGGGAGAAAATTAACCGATACCAGGACTTAAAGTGGGAGGTAAAAAGGATTTGCCATGAAGTCAAAGTGGTCCCGATTGTCATAGGCGCACTAGGTACTATCTCAAAAAGTTTCCAGGGATGGTTAAAGAAAATTGGCCCCGCCACGCTTTTTGGAACACTTCAAAAGGCATGCTTGCTTGAAACAGCAAAAACCCTCCGATACGTCCTGAATATCTGATGCTGCAGGTAGTGGCTTGATATTCATTTCAACAAACTTTCCATTAACTAACATCAATGACTGAGACTCAAAGAACAATAATAATAATAATAATTGTTTCTACTTTAGGCACAAGGCCAGCAAATACCCAGTGCATTACTGGTACTTTATTTAATCGACCCCCGTAAGGATGAAAGGCAAAGTTAACCTCAGCGGGATTTGAACTCAGATCATAAAGAGCCGTAACTCTTTGCTGCAAAGCATGGGGTCCGACCCTCTACCAATACTGCCAATTCCCCGCCTTTAATAATAATAATAATAATAATAATAATAATAATAATAATAATAATAATAATAATTATAATAATAATAATAATAATAATAATAATTATAATAATAATTATAATAATAATAATAATAATTATAATAATAATAATAATAATAATAATAATAATAATAATAAATCGGGGAAATGAGAAATGACATAGGAAAGCTTGAGTCACTACTGAATGGGACACTAAAAAACATAGGCACTAAAAATAGACTGGAAATAAAATACAAAACTAGGAGTAAAAAGCTAAATATTATCATAGAGGAATTGAAGCAACGCATTGTAGCAAAGAGTGCCAAAATCAGGCGATACGAGAACAGAGTCAGTCAGTATAAACAGAACCGCATGTTCGACAACAACCAGAAGATGCTGTTTGGACAGCTTGAGGGGAAAGAAAGAGGCACCGACTTGATCCCTGGGGCGGAACAAGCTAAAACATTCTGGAGAGGAATATGGGAGCAGGATGTTAGACACAATGCCCAGGCAGAGTGGATTGAGACAGTACAGAGGGAGATCGGTGAGCAGGCACAGCAACAGACTGATTTGAGTATCACAGTTGAAACTCTTAAGGGGCAAGCCAAAAAACTAACCAACTGGAAATCACCAGGCCCAGATGGTGTGCAGGGGTATTGGATTAAACATTTAACATCCCTCCACCCGAAGCTGACGGCCATGTTCAATGACTGCTTGGTGTCGGGTGAGGTGCCAGAGTGGTTGACAAAAGGTACCACAGTTCTGATAATGAAAGACCGAATCAAGGGTAATGATGTTACCAACTATAGACCTATCACATGTCTGCCCGTAATGTGGAAACTGTTGACGAGCATTGTGTCTGAGGAAATCTACCATCACCTCCACACAAACAACTTGTTGCCGGACGAACAGAAAGGATGCCGAAAGAAGTCACGTGGTACAAAGGACCAGTTGCTTATTGATAAGATGGTAATGGGGAATTGCAGGAGGAGACACACTGATCTTGCCATGGGATGGATAGACTACAGAAAGGCATTTGACATGGTGCCTCATTCCTGGATCACCAAAAGCCTGGAGATCTTCAGGGTGGCAGATAACATCAGACAGTTGCTGGGCAGGAGTATGGGGTCCTGGGAGACAGAGTTGACATCAACTGGAGTATCCTTGGGAAGCGTGAAGATCAAGAGAGGTATCTTCCAGGGAGATAGCCTGTCCCCTCTGTTGTTTGTCCTTGCCCTGATGCCCTTGACCATTATGCTGCGAAAAGTGAGAGCAGGATACAAGTTGGGAAGGGGAGAGCTTACCATCAATCACCTCCTCTTCATGGACGATCTTAAGCTCTTCGGGAAAAGTGAGAAGGAGTTGGATGTGCTTGTTGACACTGTCCGTATTTTCAGCAGTGATATATGTATGCAGTTTGGTATTGGTAAATGTGGAGTCATTGTGATGAGGAGGGGTAGGTTGAGCAGAAGTAACGGGATCCAGATACCAACAGGTGAGATGATAAAGGAAATTGACTCTGAGGAAGGATACAAGTATTTGGGCGTTCTGGAGGCTGATGGCATAAAGAACAAAAAAATGAAGGAATTGTTAAGAACTGAATACATTCGGAGAGTAAGGAGCGTATTGAAGTCACATCTGAACAGCAGAAATGCCATAAGCGCAGTAAATTCCCGAGCTGTGTCTATTATTAGGTACAGTGCGGGAATTCTGAGATGGAATGTTGCTGAACAAAAAGAAATGGATAGGAAGACTAGGAAGCTATTGACTATCTACAACATGTTCCACAAGAGGAGTGATGTCGATAGACTCTACCTAAGGAGATCTGAGGGTGGAAGAGGTCTTATCAGCATAGAGGACTGTGTTCAGATGGAGAAAAACAACCTATACAAATACGTGACCTATAGTAAGGAGCCAATGCTCAGAGCTGTACTGAAGGAGGGGACAGTAGGCCAGGGGATACCCAAGGAGGAAATAACATCAAGGAGGAAGAGCAGCCTTAAGGGAAAATCCCTTCATAGTACCTTCTTTGAGAAAACTGAATTTAGAGATCCACAGACATGGAACTGGTTGAGAAGAGGAGACCTCAAAAAGGCTACAGAAGGAATGCTAATGGCTGCGCAGGAGCAGGCCCTCAAAACGAAGTGGTTGAAGCACCATATCTACAAGGAGGAGGCTAGCCCACTGTGCAGGATCTGTGGAGAGAGAGAGGAGACTGTGGCTCACATTGTGTCCGAGTGTAAACACCTAGCCCAGACCCACTATAAGGGCTGGAGACACGATGTGATGGGCAGGGTGATCCACTGGCACCTGTGCAAAGTAAACAATCTACCACATTCTGAGAAATGGTATGAGCATAGGCCAGAGGCGGTGATGGAGAACAGTCAGGTGAAGGTGCTGTGGGATTTTAGGATACAGACGGACAAAAAACTGGAACACAATAGACCTGACCTGGTGGTTGTGGACAAAGAAAAAAGATCGTGCCTGATTGTGGATGTGGCCTGCCCGTTCGACACGAGAGTGCAAGAGAAGGAGAGGGAGAAAATTAACCGATACCAGGACCTAAAGTCGGAGGTGAAAAGGATTTGGAACTGCCATGAAGTCAAAGTGATCCCGATTGTCATAGGCGCACTGGGGACTATCTCCAAAGGTTTCCAGGGATGGTTAAAGAAAATCGGCCCCTTCACGCTTTTTGGAACGCTTCAAAAGGCATGCTTGCTTGGAACGGCAAGAACCCTCCGATACGTCCTGAATATCTGAGGCTGCAGGTAGTGGCTTGATATTCAATCCAACGGACTTTCCAGTTAACCAACATCAATGACTGAGATTCAAGGAATAACAATAACAATAATAATAATAATAATAATAATAATAATGATTTCTTTATTAACCACAAGGGTTTACATAAAGTAGACATTAAGGACAGTGCAGGACAATACAGCACGGTACAAATGGGAATTTCTGCGTGTAAAAAACAAAAACAGAGGATGTAACAAAAAAATAACAATGAAAAATTCCCCAATAGGGGGGAGTCTTCGGAGGGACATTTGTGGAGAAAGCCCAGTAAAAGGCCACAGTGACCCTGACCACTAAGGCCCTCTCCCAGTTTTCCACCTTTAATTTACAGATACATACTCAGAGTAGGCCCATTCACTCGGGCCATTCTTGCTTCTCTCACCCATCTTTCAACAAAATGCTGGGAAGAGAGCACTTCCCTCTCTACTCTGATTTTCCTTTTCAAATGAAATTTGAAAAAGTCAATCAGGGCATCACCGAAGAGGTAAGTGCTCGTCTTCAGCCCTTTCAAACGTGTCCACGATACTATCTCTTTCGCCATAGCCACCAGACAGATAAAAACTGCCTACCCTTCCCGGCTAAAGGAAGAGGGCGGGGCAATCCTCACGATGGACTCAACTGATAGCTGGATCCGTCCTACACGTAACAGCAGGTGTTCGACATAAACCTACAAGTCAGCAATGCTCGGACAATGGACGAGTGCGTGCAGGACGGTTTCGACGCCCTGCGCGCATCTCGGAGATGCCCGGCTGACGGCACATCAATTCCTGTAGAGTTTATCCCGAATTGGCAAAGCTCCTTGGTAGCACTGCCAGGCCAGGGATTTTTGGAAGTTGTCCATAGGCCCGGGTCCGAAAGTCCCTCCAAAGAGATTGGCTAGTTGATTTTCGTCGATGCCTAGAGTTTCTCCAAGTACGTCGTCGCTCTTCCCCTCCACTAATCCTCTATAGAACGCCAAGGTGGAGTTTCCACCGATCACATTTCCCGATTGGTCGAGGGCTGTGAGCGCCTGAAGACATTCCAGTCTCCAAGCGCTCCCTCTCGGTCTTTGCTTGACCCAGGACTGCAGCTCCGTCAAGGAGACGAGCTGGGGAAAGACGTGTCTAGCAAACGGCGACCACACCTGATCACCGTCGAGGAAGAGGTGGAGGTGTCGTAGCCTGAGCGCGTGTCTGCGCATCATCAGCCACGGCAAGTCCAGCCCTCCACGTAGCGGGTGTTGACAGCAGATGGGCCGCCTGACCATCGGAGCGCGTCCCTTCCACAAAAAGCGAAAGAGCGAACGCTCCAGCGCAGTCAGGCGGACAAGGTACGACGGTCAGGCGATAGTAGATGACAGACGCGATGTACGCGTTAGCCACCTCCGCTCGACCTTTCAGGGATAGCTTCCTCTCCGCCCATTTCTGGGTGAGAGAAGCCACCCTGCTCGTCACCTCGTCCCAGTTTTTGTCTGTCTGGAGGTCCGGACCGAACCAGACCCTTAGCAATTTAACCGGTCCGTCCGTCCAGCGCCCGACGACGCTGTTGGACGGCATGGACCTGCCTCTCCAGGTGCCGAGCTGCAGGCCCACTGACTTTTCCTGGTTGATCATTGCTCCTGTCACCGCTTCGTATTCTCTTAGTGTAGTGCCGATCGCCTCGATGTGTCTGGCATTCGACACCACTACGGTGACATCGTCCGCATATGCTGACACGGATCTTCCGCATCCTAGTTCGCTCGGGACCCCCCTCAACGTCTCCAGTCTTTGCAGTAATGGCTCGAGAGTCAATACGTACAAGAGGGGCGAGAGGGGAAATCCTTGGCAGAGCGAGCGCATGGCGGACCAAAAGGTGACCGTTCACTCTCACCACAGAGCAGATGTCGCTGTGCATGGCAGCGATCCAGCCTCTGAAGACGGGCCCAAAGCCAGCCGCTCTAGGGACTGCCGCTAGGTAACGATGGTCGACCCTATCGAAAGCTTTCGACTGATCTAAATTGATCAAGGACCCACCCGTGCCAGGTTCCCTAGCTACCCTCTCTACGATGTATCGCATGAGGTGGAGGTTGTCGTGGATGGATCTGTCGGGAATGGCGCACGTCTGCGCCTCTCCCACCAGACCACCAACGACAAGCGCCAACCTCTTTGCTAGCACCTTGGCCAAAATCTTGAACTCTGTGTTTAGCAGAGTTATGGGCCTGAAATTATCTATGTTATCCCCCTTGTTCGGATCCTTTCTCAGCAGCGCCACAGCTCTTCGGCTCACAGAGCTGGGAGTTCTCCCGTTCTGTTGCCAGTTGCAGTAGACGTACGCCAAGAGGTCTCCGAACAAGTCTAGCATCTGTACGTAAAGTTCATAGGACAGACCATCCAAACCAGGCGATTTACCCCTTGTGCAGCCAGTCATTGCCTCCCGTACTTCAGCGGCTGTTATCGGCATTTGGCAACACTCTGCCTCAGTGGCCGAGAGCAGCGGCAGTCCGTCGAGGTAGACACTAAAGTACATCCCTTAATCCGGCCCGCCGCTGCCCCCCGAACAGTTGTGCGAAGTGTCGCTGAAAAGCTTCACACATTTGCCCGCGATCGAGTAGCATGCGCCCGTCGTGGTCCACCAAAGACCGGATCGTGGCTTTGTTGCAACGACGAGCCTCCGCCACTCGGGCCCATTGAACTGCTTTCGTCCCCTCGTGTCTGAGAGCACGCACCCTAGCTCAGACAACGCAGCCTTCGTGCTTTGCATTGAAGAATTGGTCAAGGGCCAATTTCGCCGCAAGTACGTCGGTCGCGATGACTTTGCTAAGCGCCTCGTCGAATTTTCTAACTAATTCTCCCTCTACTCTATTTTTCTTTATTGCTAAAGCCTTACTAAACATAATGGACTCTATTCTAATTGCTCTTTTCAGAGCAAACCACCACTTGTTGTTGACGATGGCCCCCGTCAACGCCCGCTTAACTAGTTCGCTAATCCGGTCTCTCTAGGCCTTGCGCGCTGGTAAGGACGCGTTTAGCTTCCAGTAGCCGGGTCCTCGTCTATGAACCCTATATAGGTCAAGCACACATATCACGAATTTGTAGTCCGTGTAGCTGACTATCTTGAATTGTGGACAGCCTATGCTAGACCTATCTATTTCCCTACAAAATTCTCTATCTAGATATGATCTGGATGCCCCCATTCGATATGTCCAAGTCCACATTGGCACATTCGGGAAATCCAATCGGTACCTGTCAGACAGTTCAAAACGCCTGAGCAGGTTGGTGAGACTCTTGCACCCTCCTCCCCTATCCACTAATCCCACACAGTCTCAGCGTGCACTAAGATCCCGTTACAGTCGCCCACTAACATTAAAGAGCGGGATGTTCTAAGAAAGGTCTCCAGACGCCGGAAGAAATCAGGCCGCCCTGCTCCTGTCGTGGCATAGACGGCCACTAATCTGAAAGCTTGCCCGTCTCCGCTGGTCACGTCCAGCAGCACCAACTTACCTTCTGGGTCCAGGAAGATGGCCGGTATGGCAATGCCTAAACCTCTCCGAAAAAGCACGGCAACTCCTCCCCCCGATCCCGGACGGCTGGGAGATGCGTACACATCGTAGCCGCCGAAGATCGGTGCGAAGGCCCGTGCTTCGGAGATTCTGGTCTCGCTGATGGCCACTACATCTATGTTTAGTGACCTGAGGTCGTTGAGCAGGTGGCCTTGCTTCCATGACGACCCCAAGCCACGCGCATTTATGCTGCCTATTCTGAGTGAGGTCATGTTGAAATGGAGAGGAAAAGAAGGGAAAGACCACTTACCTTACTTCTCGTAGAGGAAGGACGGTTTCTCCATCCTTTTCACTGCTTGTGACCTCCTCAGGAAGGATGTCCTTATAAATCCTCCTGGAGAGTGCTTGTCGGAAGTCTCCGATGTCTTTGGGGAATTTTTGTTTTAGTGTAATGTACGTTTTCTGTGTGATGCGAGTGATTTGTATGTATGGAGGTGGTGTGAACTTTTGGTTGTTGTGTAGTCTTTTTCTGTGATGCTGGTGTTGTGTTGGATGTAGTGTAATAATTGGTTGTTGTTCAAATTTAATTGTTTCTACTTTTGGCACAAGGCCAGCAATTACCCAGTGTATTACTGGTACTTTATTTTATCGACCCCATAAGGATGAAAGGCAAAGTTAACCTCGGCGGGATTTGAACTCAGAATGGCAAGGGTCGTAACTCTATGCGTCAAAGCATGGCGTCCGACCCTCTACCGATACTGCCAATCCACTGGTTGTTGTTCAAATTTAATGCTGTCTTGTGTGTATCGTTTTGGTAGTTTTGTTTTGTTTGTGTTTGTTGTGGGTTTGTTTCTGTTTCGCTTTTTGGTGACCTTTGTGGTGTAGGTAATGGTGGTTTTGGGGTTAATGATGGTGATGGTGTTGGTGTTTGGGGTGATGGGGTTGGTGATACTGGTGTGGATGGTGGCATATCTGTCCTAACTTTTTTGTTTGATAGTTTATTTGTTTCCCTCTGTATTTTGTTTTTGGAGGGGGAAGGAAGAGAATTTTTTCTTTTTTGGTTTCTGTTTTTTTTCTTTTTTCCTGATACCGTTTCCCACTCCTCGTCGTCCCAATCTGTCTCCAGTTGTGATAGGCCGGGGAGTGGAAAATCCTCCACTGGCGTTAGTTTTAGTTGTGGCTGGTGTAGGCGCTGGTGCTAGCTCTGGCGCGTTGGGTGGTGGTGGTGTTGGTTTTGCTACTGCTGCTGGGGTTGTTGCTGTTACAGTTTCTTCTATTGTTGCTGCTACAGTTGTTGCTGCCATTTCTGCTGCTGGTGGTGTTGATGGTTGAGTCACTGGGGTGGGTAAGAGAGGTAGCATCAACCTTTTAGCCTGAAGGCAGAAAGCCCTTAGGTGGGTTCCTTCACCACAAACGACACACGTAGGCCTTCTGCCCTCGACGATTACGGTGAGGTGGCTGCCGTCAGTGAGGTCTATTACCTCTGGCATCTCCTCAATGCTTTTTTGGTCCGCTTGGATCAGGAGCTCCATCCCAGATCCGGACTAGTTCTCCTGCTTTTCTTTCGCTATTTCGATTATCTTGGTGTTGGTCTCGATGCCGGCGAGGACGACTACCATTAGCCAGGGGATTTCGATGGCCGGTGCAACGTGGGTCACCCTGATCTTCACGAGTCTCTGGCCACAATAGCTTGGGACGAGTGTGAATTCGTCACTTCTTAATGGGGCTATGGACTGTTCTCTGGCCTCCTGTGGTGTTTCAAAGAACACGTCCACGGTTCCATATTTCTGCCCACGTCTGATGTGGGTTTTTTTTGCCCACACGTGTCCCAAAGGTTTTTGGATTTGGGACTCGGATGCCCGTTCCACTCGGCGCGATTTTATGTTAATCGTCTGCTAAGACACGGTGCATAGGCGCCGATGCTCCATTTTATTAGATGTGTGTGTGTGTGGGGGGGGGGGGGCTGACCCTGCACCCATCTTTCTTTACCATTTTTTGGCTTCTTCTAATTCCTCCTGAGTTACCTGGAATGCTTCGCACTTTCTTGCTACTCTGGCAAAAGACAGGGTTGTTTTCTTAATTTCATTGTTGCTGTTGTTATCGTTATTTTTGTTATTGTTAATTTTAGTTTCAGTTGTGGTGGTGGTGGCGTCAGTGGTGTTCGGTGTGGAAGAGTTCATTTTGGTTGAATTCATTTCGATATCACGAGTTAATTTATTTTTTTATTTTGTTTCTGTTGTCGTGATGGTGGTGGGGGGTGGTTGTCGCGGTGTGTGGGGGGGGGGGTCGCGGTGGTGGTGGTGGCGGCTTTAACTCCTGCAGTCATTGGTAATGGCGGGAAATGAATGTCTGCCTGAGACAAATTTAAAATAATGCTACTGCTTATATTTTTAGTGTTGGCAAACGTAGTAATATTTACAATGGTGGTGTCGCTGTGAGGTATTAGTTTGTAAGGACGGAGTGACCCTGAGTCGTCCATGATTTTTCAAAGAAAGATTTTTGTTTGATAATTATAAAAGTTTAAATTTTGGGCTCAAGTCCCCAATCTTTTTGGGTGTCCTTTTCAGATAACAATATATGTGCACTTATATACAGTTAACAATAAAAATTTTCCATAAATGGCAATTTTAAACAACTGAAAATAACAAACCTTTGCGGAGCTCACGATGATACGATTTACTACGTAGGTCGCCAATAATAATAATAATAATAATAATAATAATGCTTTCTTTATTAACCACAAGGGTTGACACAAAGTATAACATTAAGGACAACACAGGACAATACAAATGGGCATTTCTGCGTGTAAAATAACAAAAACAGAGTGTGACAATAGGAAACAATGAAAAATTCCCAATAGGCGGGAGACCTCCGAGGGTTGCTCGTGGAGAAAGCCCACAAGAAAAGCCACGGTCATCCTGACCGTTCGGGCAGGTGCCCTCTTCCAGTTTTCCTCCTACAATGCTACAGGCACACGCTCAGGCTAGACCCATTCACAAGGGCCATTCTTGCCTCTCTCACCCACCTTTCAACAAACTGACTGGAAGTCAGCATTTCACTCGCCACCCTGATTTTCCTCTTCAGGTGAAACCTCAAATACTAATAATAATAATAATAATAATAATTATTATTATTATTATTATTATATCTACTTTTGGCACAAGGCCAGCAATTATTCCAGTGCATTACTGGTACTTTATTTCATCGACCCCGTAAGGATGAAAGTTAACCTCGGCTGGATTTGAACTCAGACCATAAAGGGCCGTAACTCTTTGCTGCAAAGCATGGCGTCCGACCCTCTACAGATACTGGCAATAATAATAATAATAATGATTTCTTTATTGGCCACAAGGGCTGACATCAAGAAAAACATTACAGATGGAACAGGACGGTACAGGACGGTACGATGTGGGTTTTGTGCGTGTAAAGATTTTTATTATTTATATAAGCAAAGAAAAAAAGACATAGAAACATATATATATATAAACAATAAAAATGAAAATTGAAACAATGAAAAATTCCCCAATAGAGGGGGAAACCTCCGAGGCTTACTTGTGGCGAAAACCACACAAAAGACCCCGGCCACTCTGACCACCAGGGCAAGCGCCTTCTCTCAATTTTTTTCCCATTCCTCAAACTACAGGCGTATATTTCAGAGCGGTCCCGTTCACTCGAACCATTCTCGCTACATTCACCCACCTTTCAACAAACTCCACCCTGATTGTCCTCTTCAAGTGAAACTTGAAAAAGTTAATCAGGGATTCGCCGAAGTGGAAAGTGTCTGTCTTTAACCCTTTCAACCTTGACCATCACACAATCTCTTTCGCCATGGCCACCAGGCAGATGAAAACCGCCTGCCCTTCCTCCTCGATAAGCAACAAGTCGAAAAATTACAGAACAGAACATAGACAAAAACAAACGCAACATCAAAAGGAAAAAAATGTTAAAAGTTTTGAACGCAACACCCCTACCTCCCTCGTTGTTATGACTACGAGCTTAGCGTAGCTAAAGTAAAAAACAGCAGCAGCAACAACAACACTAGTAACCGATGTTACTGGCCTTGAAAAACAAAAAGGAAAAAAGAAACTAAGTCAGACATTCAAACATTGCAATGAAACTTTTGTTTATTTTTTTATGTTTTTATTTATTTATTTGTTTATTTATTTATGTTCATCTACAGCGTGATGGTGCCACGCTAAAATCTCGGGGGGTGATGAAATCACCGGAGGTTATGTAACCATACATTCACCAATCCTCGATATGAGTGTTTAAATGTCGAACCTAAACAGTTCGAATAATGCTGAAAAGGAGACTGGAACGTCATGTGAAACACTCTCACCCAGCAAGTGCTCCCAGGCCCAGCAGCAGGGACCTGGCTATCATCCAAATACTGTTGGTGTTGGAGGAAGAAGAAGGAAAGGGACAAGAACCAACTGGACGGAAGAATTGAATAAAACTGTCATGAAATGTTACCTGAAGAGTAACCCCATGGAAAAAGGATGCATAACATCTGGAACGAGATTGATCTATTTAAATTAGATGAAAAAAAATTGGCCGGGCAGGCTCGGGTAATAAGAACTAATGAATGGATAAGCGAGTTGGAACAGGAGGAACTGAGCAGAGAGATTAAGTTGGAAATGGAGAGTGGAGTATATCAGGCAAACGAGCCAGTGGGAAATGAAGGTGAAGAGGTTGAGAGACCTGAAGAACCATCTGAAGCAGACAATGATCTGAATGCTGAAATAAATAACATCTGGAACAAAGATACGGCCATTGAGGAAATGAATGCTGACGGGTTAGGGCAAGATTTGGTTGATATCCTAAACTTAGTGGTAAATGAAATGAACAATGATAGGGGAAAACCTATGAACCTAAGATTTGTAGACAGGAAAAAGTTAAAAGAAACAACAGCTAAGGTAAACAAATTCATCCCGTACCTTGAGGCGAGGAACCTTCACCAATGCAACAATATCCTCAAAGCAACTGCAAATGCGGTGAGGAAGTTACTTAGCATAAAAGCAAGAGGAAACAAAAAACAAGAAAGATCAGAACCTTGATCGAAGAAACAACTGCATGGTCAAATCAAGGAAATGAGAACAGACATTGGAAAGTTTGAGTCCTTACTGAATGGGACATTACAAAAGAAAGACAGTAAAGATAGATTGGAAATAAAATACAAAACTAGGGGGAAAAAGCTAAATATTATCATGAAGCAACGCATTGTAGCAAAAATTGAAAAGATTAGGCAGTATGAGAACAGAGTCAGTCAGTATAGACAGAACCGCATGTTTGACAACAACCAGAAAATGTTGTTTGGACAGCTTGAAGGGAAAGAAAGAGGCAACGACTGATCCCTGGGGCGAAACAGACTAAGGCATTCTGGAGAGGAATATGGGGGCAGGATGTTGAACATAATAGTCAGGCAGTGTGGATTGAGACAGTTCAAAAGGAGATTAGTGAACAAGCACACCAAAAACCTGATTTGAGTATCACAGTTGAAATTCTTAAAGGGCAGGCCAAAAAACTAACCAACTAGAACTCACCAGACCCAGATGGTGTGTAAGGGTATTGGATTAAAAATATAACATCCCTCCACCCGAAACTGACAACCATGTTCAATGACTGCTTGGTGTCGGGTGAAGTACCAGAGTGGTTGACAAAAGGTGCCACAGTTATGGTAATGAAAGACCGAATCAAAGGTAATGATGTTACCAACTATAGGCCTATCACATGTCTGTCTGTAATGTGGAAACTGTTAACAAGCATTGTGTCTGAGGAAATCTACCATCACCTCCACATAAACAACTTGTTACCGGACAAACAGAAAAGATGCCGAAAGATGTCCCGGGGTAAAAAAGACCAGTTACTTATTGATAAGATGTTAATGAGGAATTGCAAGAGGAGGCACACTGGTCTTGCCATGGGATGGATATATTTCAAAAAGGCATTCAACATGGTACCTCATTCTTGGATAACCAAAAGCCTAGAGATCTTCAAGGTGGCAGATAGTATCAGACAGTTGTTGAGCAAAAGTATGAAGTCTTGGGAAACAGAGTTAACATTGGGTGGAGAATCCTTGGGAGGCGTGAAGATCAAGAGAGGTATCTTCCCGGGAGATAGTTTGTCCCCTCTGCTGTTTGTCCTTGACTGATACCCTTGACCCTTATATTGCGAAAAGTGAGAGCAGGATACAAGTTGGGAAAAGGTGAGTTTACCATCAACCACCTCCTCTTCATGGATGATCTTAAACTCTTTGGGAAGAGTGAGAAGGAGTTGGATGTACTTGTTGACACTGTCCGTATTTTCAGCAATGATATATGTATGAAGGCGTGTGGCTGAGTGGTTAGAGAATTGGATTCGCAATCGTAAGGTTGTGAGTTCGACTCCTGGACAGGGCGATGCGTTATGTCCTTGAGCAAGACACTTTATTTCAGTGATAATAATAATAATAATAATTGTTTCTACTTTATGCACAAGGCCAGCAATTACAATAATAATAATAATAATAATAATAGGAGAAATACAATAATAGGAGAAATACATTAGGAGAAATACAAAAGATAGTACTAATGGGAACTGCCCATATAATAAGGAAGATTCTGTCAATATAAGTACATCTCAAGTCTAAACACCTAAAGATTCATGTGTGTGTATGTATGTTCTTTCTTGAACATGGCGGACCTTGTTGTCTCTTGGGGTCACTGGTTGTGACTTGGTGATAACTCGTATGAACATAAAGCAAAATAAATGCAACTGTAATAATAATAATAATAATAATAATAATAATAATAATAATAATCAGCCCCGTTTTTTGGAACACTTCAAAAGGCATGCTTGCTGGGAACAGCAAGAACCCACCAATACATCCTGAATATCTTAGGCTGCAGGTAGCAGCTTGATGTTCATTTGATCAAACTTTCCAGTTAAATAACTGTTTCTACTTTAGGCACAAGGCCAGCAATTACCCAGTGCATTACTTGTACTTTATTTTATTGACCCCGTAAGGATGAAAGGCAAAGTCAACCTCGGCGGGATTTGAACTCAGATCGTAAAGGGACGTAACTATGCTGGAAAGCATGGCGTCCGACCCTCTACCGATACTGCCAATCCACCGCCCTTCCACTTAAATAACACCAATAACTTTCCAGTTAAATAACACCAAATACTGAGACTCAAAGAATAACAAAAATAATATCAGCTTTAATTTCTTCTTTCCTTTAAGATTTCATTCAGGCCTTTCACATTGTTTCAAATTAAGATTATCTGGGCCTTTAACTTTTGAAATATTAAAATTTATTTTCGAAAAGATTTATAGACATTTTTTTTCCTCAATACAAAAAAGAATTATTTATCATTTTATGGCTTTTTTTCTTTTCTTTTGGGTATTAAATTCCAAATTATTCTCTTCAAGAGAAATATAAACTCATTCTCTTTAATATCAGTTGCAAATGTTCAAATGCCATTTATACAAATTACAATCAAAGAAATATTTCTCTTGAAATTAGGAACATTTTTTTTCTCAGTTAGGTCTTTGTGACCTTTTTCTTGGCTTGGTCATAGGAATCCAGACATTATCCTTAATACAACAAATAAAATTAGCATGAATAGTCGACATTACCAACTTAAAATTGTAATGATACAACTGAATTGTAGCCATAGAAATTTGAAACTTGTTAGCATATTTATTAAACCCAATGGCTGAATGGCTTAAATTATGTCTGGGTCAACGTAACCTTTCATGCTACCAGAGCAGGTAAAATAAGCATCCGTTTTATCAAGTGGGAGAGTAAAATTATGCATCAGACAGTGGTCATTGCTTTGTGTAAACAGAAAATTATAGTTTTCATTTCTGACAACCAAATGTTTTAGTAGCATATTGTGAAAATTAAATGAATTTAAAATAATAATTAACTGACATGTAAACATAAATAACAAAAATTCTGTTAAAGATGAGTGAAATAGTGGATAATATTTCGGATTTCAGCTGAAAATTATGCCTAACAGAAAAACTATTTGATAAAGATAAATTTGAATTGATTATATGAAACAAAATTGACTACAATTTCTCAAAAAGTAAGAAGAAAAACATTAGACAAATTCTGTGATTATTTAATCACCTTTCAATATAATTATCACACATAAAATTCAAATCAATTATCAGTCAAAAGAAATGGTAAAACCTTCATGAGTTTAAAAATAAATAAAAGAAGTAGACAAGGGTAGTTCTGTGGTTATGGATTTTGACTATTATAAAAACTTCACTCTAACCTGGTTACTAGATACTTCTCTTCAGTAAATTTCTATTTATGTATTTAACAGTAGTAAATTGATGTTTATAATAGTAAAAACAATTTAATAGAAAAAGAAAGAAAATTCTTTAGATTCAGAAAAAAGAATGAAATGTAAAAAAAAAAATACAAAAAGAAAATGGAAAAGGAAGGGAAAGGCAAAGGCTTTAGTGTCACGAAAGAATGGAGAGGAAGAAGGGTGAGTGTGATAGGGCTCTGGGCCTAGTGCATGGCGGTGATGGGGCTGGGTCCCATGGACAAGACCACGAAAGCATTCTTATTATGAAAGGTAAACAATTACCAACAATAACAAATAATGAAGAAACTTATCACCTTCAATCTAAAACTTTTAATAGAAGATTGTGATTAGTTAACAAACATTAAAGGTAAAACCATCAATTTTTACAGACTATCCCAAATCCTAAACAGCAAAATAATAAGCAACTTTAGAGAATATTAATATACTAATTAAGACTAATCTCAGTGAAACACAAACTCAGTAACTTTTGGATATTCCTTTGAAACATACTCTAAAACAAATACCAAGTTTCATGAGAGATTACTTAAACATATTAAGCTACCTTTGAGGGTTGATAAAAATAAAGTACCAGTCAAGTACAGGCTCAAGTACTGGGATTTTACCTCCCCCACTCCAAATTATTGGCTAAGACATTCTTATTGATATATTTTTACTATAATTCCACATCAAAAGAGACCATCAAATTCTGGCTTAAGAAATTTTTAATGGACTACTTGAATAAATAGAGAAAAATATACATCATTGAAAGAATTATATTCGTCCAGCAAAATAATTATTTCTATTTCAAAGGAAACTGCGATTGGAACAAATTTACTCCAACTTAATTAGCATATCTAAAGACCAAATATACAAACAATCCAGATTAAGATATGATGACAACTTCCATAAATATTTATTGGACACTTGAAAATAGAACTTAGATGATTTTTTTTATCTGTGGATTCAGTCTTGCCCAACTTAATGAGTTCAAAACTCTAATTAATAATATAAAAATTAATATTCCATTTACAATGGAATACAATGAAAAATAATTACCTTTTGGGATCTATTAAAGGTGACGCAGACAAAGAGAAACTGACATCTACTTCATGCCAACAAATTCAAAACAGTATATGTTATTTACTTCTCTCCATCCAAAACACATAAAAACAAATATACGATTTAATTTGGCAAGGAGAATCTGTATAGTTGTGTCTATTTTTGTGAATTAGGATAAGCAAATTCAAGAATTAAAGGATATATTATTCAAAAGGCAGTACCTAGTGACATTAATTGATAGAAAATAACACACACAGACACATAGACACAGGGATGCATATACAATGGGCTTCCAAATGATGTATTAGTCAATCAAAAAGTATGACAGAAAACACTTTGCCAAAGTGCCATTGTGGTATCAAAACCTGGAACCATTTAGTTGTGAAGTAAACATCTTAACCTCACAGTTATGCCGATGCCCAATAGTAATATTTGAACTTAGAAATATGAGGCACTGAAGAGAAATATCATAAAGCACTTATTATGCCTTTAGACTCCTAAATTATTATGACATTCTTCATATAATTTTATATATAAACCAATTTAAGAAAACTAATAACACTTTAATAATTAGTTGTCATAAAATAGAGCAATTGATAAGCAGAATCATTAGAGAGTCGGACCAAATGTATACATATTCTAAGTTTGAATGTTGCATCAACTTTGTTCCTCCTCCTTCCATATTCAATGAAGTATCTCTCTCTCTCTCTCTCTCTCTCCCTATATATATATATATATAAATTGCGTTGTTATGGACATGTATATGCGTATGAAGGATGACAACTGTATAAAAAAGGTACAGAGCACTCAAAGTCAATGGTAGCCTTGGAGTGGAAAGATGCAAGAAGACTTGGGATGAGGTGAAAAAAGCTGACCTTGCCCAATTACACCTCTCAAAGACAATGACACAGGACCGAGATCTCTGGTCTTATGCAGTAATACAGAAGACCCACCTTCCCATGGGTACAGGCTGAAACTGAAGCATATATATAGTATGCACCAGCCCAACCTCCCATACATCTCCCATGAGGACAATCTGAAACATACATCTAGTGAAGTCTCCAGACCACACAGTGGTCATGATGGCAACATGACAAAATGTGCCCAGCCCACATGGTAAAGGGGTCGTGTAGGTGTCACGACAAAAAACACCCAGCCCACATTGTAAAGTAGTCATGTAGGTGTCATGACAAAAAACAGCCAGTACTCACTGTAAATTAGGTTGGCATTAGGAAGGACAACCAGCTGTAGAAACTAAGCCAAAACCAGTTCTACTTGAACAAGACATAGTCACCTAACCTAGCATTGCTCACAACAGGACAACTTGTCTAACACATGCTATCGGGGAAAATAGGCATTAAATAGTGATGATATGTGTGTGTGTTAACTATTTCTGTAGAAAAGATAATGGAAAGAAGAATGCTGTATGTATTGTATAGAGATATTTAATTACATAATAAACAACACAATATAATTATTTCATTACTGAAGGTTTCAAGAAACTAGATGATTCTTGTAAGAAACATCCAGCTCGTTCGTCAGACAAAACAATTCCATTGATCCACTAGACTGATGTGTACATTGTTTTATTACCTGCCAAAGAATGAAGGACAAAGTTGATCTCAATGGTATTTTAACTCATCATGCAGAGTTTCTTATCACTCTACACAGTGAATTAGCAAAGTGCAATGAATCAAATACAAACAGACAACTCTAGCAACACATTGGATGGACACATTTTAACACATATATAAAATTGACATACTAATCCACCCCCCACCCCCCACATATTCTTACACATATATAACATTGACATACTAAAGCTCCTACATATACTTACATGTATATATAACATTGACATACTAATACCCCCCACATATACTTACACATACACATTGGCATACTAATGCCACCACATATGCTTACACATACACATACTAATCCAACCACATATACTTACAGATACACATAAACATGATCATCATCATAGTTTTACATTGGATTATCTATTCTTGCATGGGTTGAATGTGTCTTTTCCACGAAAGTATCTCTCCACTCATCGCACTCCGTTACCATTTCCTCTGTAAACTTCACCAGTTTGGGATCAGCACTCACAGCTTCTGCTCTCATCTTCCTTGGTCTCTCTCTACTATACCTTCCTCCCACTGAGATTTCTTGGTACTCCTCACTTAATGTTCATTATCCATACACATAACATGTCCATACCAACATGGTCTTCTGTCCTGCACACTTCATTTGATTCTTCTTATGCACATGTAAACCAATATCTATGCACACAGGTACCCACTCAAACACCCACAAATACACAAATACCCACACAAACACCCACATATAGACACAGACTCACACAAACACCTACATAAACACATACATATACACATACACGCATACAAACATCCATTGACCCAAACCAAGAAATAAAATTATAAAAAATAAAACAAAAAATATTATCGATTCCTGATTTTTCCAAAAATTCTTGTTAAAATAAAATTATTTTAGTGAGTTACCACGGAATACAGAGGATAGTAGTGGTGGTGGCGGCAGTGGTGGTAGTGGTGGTGGTGGTGTGCAAGGCAAGAAAAGGAATACCATTTATCAATTTAGTCAATAGTTCCATTATTTAAATGTTTTTGTTCATTTGATTCTCTTTACTTTATTATTGTTAAGGGAGGGGGACAAATATAGTGATACAGTTTATAGTCGATGGATTCCTATCCAGTATATTTTCTTTCTTTCAATCTTTGTTTCTTTTTATTCTTTGGTTAATTTATTCTTCATCTCTTTCTTCTTTCTTACATTTTAATCCTTCAATATTGCACAAGAAAAGTGCAAAAGTTTTTCATATTTCAGTCATTCATGAGTCTCAGTCATTGATGTTAGTTAACTGGAAAGTTTGTTGAAATGAATATCAAGCCACTACCTGCAGCCTCAGATATTCAGGACATATCGGAGGGTTCTTGCTGTTCCCAGCAAGCATGCCTTTTGAAGCGTTCCAAAAAGAGTGAAGGGGCCAATTTTTTAAAACCATCCCTGGAAACTTTTTGAGATAGTACCTAGTGCGCCTATGACAATCGGGACCACTTTGACTTCATGGCAGTTCCAAATCCTTTTTACCTCCCACTTTAAGTCCTGGTATCGGTTAATTTTCTCCCTCTCCTTCTCTTGCACACTCGTGTCGAATGGGCAGGCCACATCCACAATCAGGCACGATCTTTTTTCTTTGTCCACAACCACCAGGTCAGGTCTATTGTGTTCCAGTTTCTTGTCCGTCTGTATCCTAAAATCCCACAGCACCTTCACCTGATCGTTTTCTATCACCGATTCTGGCTTATGCTCATACCACTTCTCAGAATGTGGTAAATTGTTTACTTTGCATAGGTGCCAGTGAATCACCCTGCCCATCACATCATGTCTCCAGCCCTTATAGTGAGTCTGGGCTAGGTGTTTACACTCGGATACAATGTGAGCCACAGTCCCCTCTCTCTCTCCACAGATCCTGCACAGTGGGCTAGCCTCTTCCTTGTAAATATGGTGTTTCAACCACTTCGTTTTGAGGGCCTGCTCCTGCGCAGTCATTAGCATTCCTTCTGTAGCCTTTTTAAGGTCTCCTCTTTTCAACCAGTTCCATGTCTGTGAATCTCTGAATTCCGTTTTCTCAAAGAAGGTACTATGAAGGGATTTTTCATGAAGGCTGCTCTTTCTCCTTGTTGTTATTTCCTCCTTTGATATCCCCTGGTCTATTATCCTCTCCTTCAGTACAATTCTGAGCATTGGCTCCTTACTATCAGTCACGTATTTGTGTAGGTTGTTTTTCTCCATCTTAACACAATCCTCTATGCTGATAAGACCTCATCCACCTTCAGCTCTCCTTAAATAGAGTCTATCGACATCACTCCTCTTGTGGAGCATGTTGTAGATAGACAATATCTTCCTAGTCTTCCTATCCATTTCTTTTTGTTCAGCAACATTCCAACTCAGAATTCCCGCACTGTACCTAATAATTGTTTCTACTTTTGGCACAAGGCCAGCAAATACCCAGTTCATTACTGGTACTTTATTTTATCGACCCCGTAAGGATGAAAGGCAAAGTTAACCTCTGCGGGATTTGAGCTCAGAATGGCAAGGGCCGTAACTCTATGCGTCAAAGCATGGCGTCCGACCCTCTACCGATAATGCCAACCCACCGCCCTAATAATAGACACAGCTCGGGAATTTACTGCACTTATGGCATTCCTACTGTTCAGATGTGACTTTAATACGCTCCTTATTCTCCGAATGTATTCAGATCTTATCAATTCCTTCATGTTTTTGTTCTTGATGTCATCAGCCTCCAGAATACCCAAATACTTGTATCCTTCTTCAGTGTCAATTTCCTTTATCATCTCACCTGTTGGTACCTGGATTCCGTTGCTTCTGCTCAATTTACTCCTCTTCATCACAAGGACTGCACACTTACTAATACTAGATTGCATACATATAGCATTGCTGAAAATATGGACAGTGTCAACAAGTACATCCAACTCCTTCTCACTCTTCCCGAAGAGCTTAAGATCGTCCATGAAGAGGACATGATTGATGGTAAGCTCCCCCTTTCCCAACTTGTATCCTGCTCTTACTTTTCGCAGTATAATGGTCAGGGGCATCAGGGCAAGGACAGACAACAGAGCGGACAGACTATCTCTCTGGAAGATACCACTCTTGATCTTCACGCCTCCCAAGGATTCTCCAGCTGATGTTAACTCTGTTTTCCAGGACTTCATACTTTTGCTCAATAATTGTCTGATGTTATCTGCCGCATTGAAGATCTCTAGCCTTTTGAAGATCCAAGAATGAGGCAACATGTCAAATGCCTTTTTGCAGTCTATCCATCCCATGGCAAGACCAGTGTGTCTCCTCTTGCAATTCCTCATTACCATCTTATCAATAAGTAACTGGTCCTTTGTACCACGGGACTTCTTTCGGCATCCTTTCTGTTCGTCCGGTAACAAGTTGTTTATGTGGAGGTGATGGTAGATTTCCTCAGACACAATGCTTGTCAACAGTTTCCACATTACGGACAGACATGTGATAGGTCTATAGTTGGTAACATCATCATCCATGATTCGGTCTTTCATTACCAGAACTGTGGTACCTTTTGTCAACCACTCTGGTACCTCACCTGACATCAAGCAGTCATTGAACATGGCTGTCAGTTTCGGGTGGAGGGATGTTACATTTTTTATCCAATACCCTTGCATACCATCTGGGCCTGGTGATTTCCAGTTGGTTAGTTTTTTGGCCTGCCCCTTAAGAGTTTCAACTGTGATACTCAAATCAGTTTGTTGGTGTGCCTGTTCACTAATCTCCTTTTGTACTGTCCCAATCCACACTGCCTGGTCATTATGTTTAACATCCTGCTCCCATATTCCTCTCCAGAATGTCTTAGTTAGTTCTGCCTCAGGGATCAACTCGTTGCCTCTTTCTTTCCCTTCAAGCTGTCCAAAAAACATCTTCTGGTTGTTGTCAAACATGCAGTTCTGTCTATACTGACTGACTCTGCTCTCGTATCGCCTAATTTTTGCACTCTTTGCTACAATGCGTTGCTTCAGTTCCTCTATGATAATATGTAGTCTTTTCCTCCTAGTTCTGTACTTTATTTCCAGTCTATTTTTAGTGTCTATATTTTTTAGTGTCCCATTCAGTAGGGACTCAAGCTTTCCAATGTCATTTCTCATTTCCCTGATTTGACCATTCAGTCGTTTCTTCCACCAAGGTTCTGATCTTTCTTGTCTGTTGTTTCCTCTCGCTTTTATGCCAAGTAATCTCCTCACGGCATTTGGTGTTGCTTTGAGGATAGTGTTGCACTGGTGAAGGCTCCTCGCCTCAAGGTATGGGATGACTTTGTTTACCTTAGCTGTTGTTTCTTTTAACTTTTTCCTGTCTACAAATCTTAGGTTCATATGTTTCCCACTATCAACGTTCATTTCATCTACCACTAAGTTTAGGATATCAACCAAATCTTGTCCTAGCCCGTCAGCATTCTATTTCCTCAATGGCCGGAACTTTTGTTCCAGGTATTATTTATTTCAGCATTCAGATCATTGTCTGCTTTGGATGTTTCCTCCGTTCTCTCAACCTCTTCACCTTTATTTCCCACTGGCTCGTTTGCCTGGCATACTCCACTCTCCATTTCCAACCTAATCTCTCTGCTCAGTTCCTCCTGTTCCAGCTCGCTTATCCACCCATTAGTTCTGATTACCCGAGCCTACTCGGCCAATTTTTGTTCATCTAATTTAAATAGACCAATCTCGTTCCAGATGTTATGCATCCGTTTCCTATAGCCTTTTTCCTTGGGGTTACTCTTCAGGTAACATTGCATAACAGTTCTATTCAATTCTTTCGTCCAGTTGGTTCTGGTCCCTTTCCTTCTTCTCCCTCCGACACCAGCAATATTTGGTTGACAGCCAGGTCCCTGCTGCTGAGCCAGGGAGCACCTGCTGGGTGAGAGTCTGTCACATGACATTCCAGTCTCCACTTCACCGTTATTCGAACTGTTTAGGTTCGACATTGAAACACTCTTATCGAGGATTGGTGAATGTATGGTTACATAACCACCGGTGATTTCATCACCTCCGGTGATTTGATCACCCTCGGTGATTTTAGCGTGGCACTATCACGCTGTAGACGAACATAAATAAACAAACAAACAAATAGGTAAAAAAACCCAAAATAAGCATAAGTTTCATTGTAATGTAATGTTTGAATGTCCGACTTAGTTTTTCTGCTTGTGTGTTTGTCTGTTTGTTTTTATTTTCTTTACGTGTTTCGTTGCTGCTGTGCTGTTTTGATTTTGATTTTTGAATTTTTGACGGGGGTCATCAAATCAGTCTATTTATATCTTTTGATGCGTTCCTCATTTAGTGGGAATACTATGATGCCTGTCTTAGCAGGAGGTAGTGGGAGAGAATAACGGCGGTAGCGATAATGAGGCAGTGGTGGTGGTGGTGATGTGCTAGTAGTACTTAGCAGGAGGTAGTGGGAGCGAATAGTAGCGGTAGCGATAATGAGGCAGTGGTGGTGGTGATGTGATCGTAATACTGTAGTGATGGTGTTGAGGTTGAAGTAGAAATAGAAGTTGAGGTAACTTGACAAGAGCTTTTGGCGTGGTATTGGTGGCGGTGGAGGTGTTGTTGGCGAAATTATTTGCCACTCTGTCCACTTAGCCATTTTTCTCTTTTTCGACTATAACATTTCTGATTCAAAATTAAATATTAAATATTGGGGCCCTATGCCGTAATGTGATGCGTTGTCGCCTGCTGAGGGTAAAAAACTGTAATCTTATATTTCATTTGTAATAAGAATTATTCTATCACAGTTGTTTTAAATAAGTAAAAATCAAAAACTTACGGGACCGATTTCATAACGATATATATCAACCATGTGCGTTTTCTTCCCTATTATTATTATTATTGTTGTTTTTTGAGTCTCAGTCATTGATGTTAGTTAACTGGAAAATTTGTTGAAATGAATATCAAGCCACTACCAGCAGCCTCAGATAATCAGGACGTATCGGAGGGTTCTTGCTGTTCCCAGCAAACATGCCTTTTGAAGCGTTCCAAAAAGCGAGGCGGGACCAATTTTCTTTAACCATCCCTGGAAACCTTTTGAGATAGTACCTTGTGCTCCTATGACAATCGGGACCACTTTGACTTCATGGAAGTTCCAAATCCTATTTACCTGGTATCGGTTAATTTTCTCCCTCTCCTTCTCTTGCACTCTCGTGTCGAATGGGCAGGTCACATCCACAATCAGGCACGATCTGTTTTCCTTGTCCAAAACCACCACGTCAGGTCTATTGTGTTCCAGTTTCTTGTCCGTCTGTATCCTAAATTCCCACAGCACCTTCCTCTGATCATTTTCTATCACCGACTCTGGCTTATGCTCATACCACTTCTCAGAATGTGGTAAATTGTTTACTTTGCATAGGTGCCAGTGAATCACCCTGCCCATCACATCATGTCTCCAGCCCTTATAGTGAGTCTGGGCTAGGTGTTTACTCTCGGATACAATGTGAGCCACAGTCCCCTCTCTCTCTCCACAGATCCTGCACAGTGGGCTAGCCTCTTCCTTGTAAATATGGTGTTTCAACCACTTCGTTTGAGGGCCTGCTCTTGCGCAGCCATTAGCATTCCTTCTGTAGCCTTTTTAAGGTCTCCTCTTTTCAACCAGTTCCATGTCTGTGAATCTTTGAATTCCGTTTTCTCAAAGAAGGTACTATGAAGGGATTTTTCATGAAGGCTGCTCTTTCTCCTTGTTGTTATTTCCTCCTTGGACATCCCCTGGTCTATTATCCTCTCCTTCAGTACAATTCTGAGCATTGGCTCCTTACTATCAGTCACGTATTTGGGTAGGTTGTTTTTCTCCATCTGAACACAGTCCTCTATGCTGATCTCCTTCAGATCTCCTTAAGTAGAGTCTATCGACATCACTCCTCTTGTGGAACATGTTGTAGATAGTCAATAGCTTCCTAGTCTTCCTATCCATTTCTTTTTGTTCAGCAACATTTCATCTCAGAATTCCCGCACTGTACCTAATAATAGACACAGCTCGGGAATTTACTGCACTTATGGCATTCCTACTGTTCATATGTGAATTAATACGCTCCTTACTCTCCGAATGTATTCAGATCTTATCAATTCCTTCATTTTTTTTGTTCTTGATGTCATCAGCCTCCAGAAAACCCAAATACGTGTATCCTTCTTCAGTGTCAATTTCCTTTATCACCTCACCTGTTGGTACCTGGATTCCGTTGCTTCTGCTCAATTTACCCCTCTTCACACAAGGACTCCACACTTACTGATACCAAATTGCATACATATATCATTGCTGAAAATACGGACAGTGTCAACAAGCACATCCAACTCCTTCTCATTCTTCCCGAAGAGCTTAAGATCGCCCATGAAGAGGACGTGATTGATGATAAGCTCTCCCTTTCCCAACTTGTATCTTGATCTTCACGCCTCCCAAGGATTCTCCAGCTGATGTTAACTCTGTTTTCCAGGACTTCATACTTTTGCCCAACAACTGTATGATGTTATCTGCCACCTTGAATATCTATAGGCTTTTGGTGATCCAAGAATGAGGCACCATGTCAAATGCCTTTTTGTAGTCTATCCATCCCATGGCAAGACCAGTGTGTCTCCTCTTGCAATTCCACATTACCATCTTATCAATAAGTAACTGGTCCTTTGTACCACGGGACTTCTTTCGGAATCCTTTCTGTTCGTCCGGTAACAAGTTTGTTTGTGTGGAGGTGATGGTAGATTCCCTCAGACATAATGCTTGTCAACAGTTTCCACATTACGGACAGACATGTGATAGTTCTATAGTTGGTAACATCATTATCCTTGATTCGGTCTTTCATTTATTATTATTATTATTATTATTATTATTATTATTATTATTATTACAGTTGCATTTATCTTGCTTTATGTTCATACGAGTTATCACCAAGTCACAACCAGTGACCTCAAGAGACAACAAGGTCCGCCATGTTCAAGAAAGAACATACATACTCACACATGCATCTTTAGTGTTTAGACTTGTGATGTACTTATATTGACAGAATCTTCCTTAGTATATGGGCAGTTCCCATTAGTACTATCTTTTGTATTTCTCCTATACGCGGGTTTCCTGGGATTTGCGATAAGTAATCATTAGACCCCTTAGGTATCATTCCCAGAGCGCCTACAACCACTGGTATTGTTTTAGTTCTCAATTTCCACATTTTTCCAATTTCTATCTCCAGGTCCTTATACTTACTCAATTTTTCAAATGTTTTTATATATACATTCTTGTCTATTGGAACGGACATATCAATTAGCAGGCATACCCTCTTTTTAAAGTCCTTCAATATTATATCAGGTCTATTTGCATCTATTTTTCGGTCTGTTTGGATGCTAAATTCCACAAGATTGAGATGTGATCTTTTTCAAGTATGGGAGGTGGTTGATACTCCCACCAATTCTTTTGATGGGGCAGGTCAAAATGCTTACACATTATCCAATGTATGTATTGTGCAGCTCTGTCATGCCTGTTTAGGTATTCGGTTGGAGCTATAGGACTGCACATTGAAATTATATGGTCAATGGTCTCTGGTTGTTTTTTGCATACACGGCATAATGGGCTGCATCCATTTTTTATTATGTTGGCTTGGTAATTTCTTGTTGGCAGACACTGATCTTGTGCTGATATAATCAGTCCTTCAGTCTCCGATTTCAGTCCAGAGGATGCCAACCACTGATGGGTTAAAGTTTTGTCAACATCAGGATTGTTAGCTCGCTCTGGGTATTTCCATACAGAGGCTTTTCTTGCCATTTCTTAGCCAGTTTCTGTAGCAGTTCTTTCTTTGCAGTTACTTTTACCTGCTTTGCTTTTTCTGTGTTTTCCATTTCAGCAGTAAATGGGACTTCTGAAATTTGTAGTCCATTACTGTATCTTTGTGCATCTTTTGTAATGGAATATGATCTTTTGATGCTTTCGTGTTTCAAAACGAGTTTGATCATCCAATCATGTGATTCCCTTAAATATGTAGATAATCCAATTGTTGCAGTTTTCAACGCAATGTCTAACTGGATTAACCCACGTCCTCCTTCTTTCCTAGGGAGATATATTCTATCTATATCTGCCTTAGGGTGATGCATTCTGTGTATGGTTAAGAATTTTCGAATTTTTGTATCGAGCCTACGGATCTCTGTGCTTGACCAGTTGATGACATTGTAACTGTAGGTTACTACTGGTATGGCAAGCGTGTTTATGGCATCGATCCTATTCCTTGCATTCAATTCCGTTCTTAAGATTGCTCTTACTCTGCGGTAACATTCCTTCCTTATCCTTTCCCTCATTGTCGAGTGCTTGATTCCGTCTCCTTCACAAACACCTAGATATTTGTAAGTTTTTTCTTGATCAAGTTCTCTTATCACGTTCCCCCGATTCAGCAGCTTTCCTCTGGTAAACGTTGCTTTGGCGCATTTATCTAGTCCAAACTCCATTTTAATGTCATCACTGAACTGCTCCACAGTGGATAATAGCCCTTGCAATTGTTCATCATTTTTTGCAAATAGTTTCAGGTCATCCATGTAGAACAAGTGATTAATGGTTTTGTCATAGACTTTATATCCATGTTTTGTTTCATTGAGCATTTTACTTAATGGTATAAGTGCGATGCAGAATAAAAGCGGTGATAAAGAGTCACCCTGAAAAATTCCACAATTAATATTAACTTCTCCAGCTTCCAGTGATTTTGTTTCACTATTCAAAAGGAGTGTCGTTTTCCATGTCTTCATACTGAATGACAAAAACCTCCTGACAACGGGGGATATTTTGAAAATCTCTAAACATTTTTCAATCCAACTGTGTGGCAAACTATCGAATGCTTTTTTATAATCTATCCAAGCAATCGATAGATTTTTGTGTCTATTATGACAATCTTCCAGTATCATTTTGTTAACCAGAAGCTGATCCTTACAGCCATATGAGCCTCGTTTACACCCTTTCTGCTCATTGGGAAATAGGTCATTTGTTATCAGGTGGTCATATGTGTATTCAGTTAGGACTGATGTTAAAATTTTATACATTGTGGTCAAGCAAGTTATCGGTCTGTAATTTTTAGGATTGTTTCTCATCATTCTTCGGAAGCAGGAATGTAATGCCGTTAACTAGCCATGATGGTATCTTTTCTGGCTCCTTAACTATTTCATTGTAAAGTTGTGCTAACAGCTCACGAGACTCTGTGAAGGCATTTATCCAAAAGTTTTGTATTTTGTCTTTTCCTGGGGATTTCCAGGAAAAGACAAGCGCAACTGTTCAACTGTTATATTTTCCCATATTTGTTCCTCAAGGTGAGCTGTATCTTTCATTTGTCTGTCTATCCATGGGGCATGTATGTTATGAACTTTTTCTTCGGCCCAGATCTTTTCCCAGAATTCTTGCACTTCCAGCTTGGGTGGTATTGATTTAGCAGTTATTGTTGACTTACCAATTTTTCTGTAGAAGTTTCTTTGGTTGTTTTTGAACATATTATTGTCCTTATAGAATCTAGATCGTTTTTCAAAGCGCCTTATACGAGCAGCTTTGGCCGACACTTTTTGCTTGATTATTTCTATCAGCATGTCTATGTCACTTGTTGATTTTATACTGTACTTTTTTTCAATTTTTTAAGTTTAGTTTGTTTAACATGTTCACCTACTTTATAGTTTGTTAACATTTCTATGTCAGATCGGAGAAGGTTTATTTGGCGATTGATGTTCTCTTGCCAAGTAGATTTCTTGTGGGAATTCCTTTGTTTTTTCATCTTCACTCCACATAAGTGAGTGGTGACTTTAGCCGATGCATAATAGAGATGATTTAAATCAGTAATGTTTAGTTTGTTTGTGATGATAATGTTTTTGAGAATTATGTTAGTCTTGTGTATTATCTTTTGGTTCGGTTTGGAGTTCTGGATCTTCGGGAGGGTGTCTCGTTGCCCCATGTCAGATTCTTTCATTTTCATCCATTCGATCATAATTTCATCCTTCAAGTTGGCAAGTTCATTCTCATTCATTTCTTTATCATTTACGAACTCATTATTTTCATTTGGAGTTTCCTCTTGAGCATGCACTCCCTCCACTTTTTCGATCCTTTCTTTAATTTGTTCTGTTGCCAGTGATTCCGCCCCAACCCTGGGATTCGAAGTGTTACAATTTACCTCGTTTTCACTGACACATGTTTCATTTTCCCTTCGCTGACTTTGTGCTAATAGCTTGATCTGATCAATTTCTATATCATCAGTTAGTAACTTTTTTCCTACAATATTTCTTCGTATATTGGCTAGTTTGTTACTGTCAATAAAGCCTCTGTTTTCGGGATGTTTCTTTTTCCAGTTGATATATGTCTGTTCTGTATTCGATGTATTTGATGGGTAGTACATGGCAGTGTAGAAAGCCTCAAGGACTTCTTTATTATCTTCCCTTGATCATTTTTCTCTCTTTTTCTTTGGATTTCTTGGTGGTGAGCATGGAGGGCCAACAGTAGGAGTATTCCGGTTATGGGAGGTCTCCAGCTCCGAAGTGATGGAAAGGTTTGAACCATTAGCTGATTTTTCGAACCATTAGCTGGTTCCTCTCTGAGGGACGCGGCCCTTTTTTACTCGGGTGACGGCCGATCCGGTATGAGATTTTATCATTAGACATTTACTTTATTTTGTCGCGTTTTATCCTTATCCGCCAAGGGGTAATCATTTCGTGTTACCACTTCTAGAACGAGTGTCAACCAAGACTAGAGGGGTCGTTCTCCCCTAGAGACACGGCTATTCCCCGCCGGCCGCCATCCCGGTATTTCTTGGTCACGGGGTTTTCTTTTTGTTGTTTTTTTTAAATTGTTATTATCATGAGTGGTTCCTTAATGTGAGCATTGCGTGGCTTAAGAATGAAATTATTAATAATTGTCTCCACTCCAGGCACAAGGCCAGCAATCACCCAGTGCATTACAATAATATAATATACTTTTTGCTGAAATTGCCTGTTATTGTTGTTGGCTATGTCAGTGGTGGTGATGGGGCTTTTTATATTGTTGGTGAGGAAGTGGTGAGCCAGCAGTGCCATAGTTGTTGATGTTGACGTTTGGCCGGTGGCCAGGTCACTAAGTCAATCTATTTATATCTTTTGCTAGCCTCTCCCTTGTCTAGTGATACCGCCACCTTCCCCTTTCTCTCTCAAGTTAACAGGGGAATAGTGGTGGTAGCAATGAAGGAGTGGTGGCGGCGGTGATGGGATAGTGGTAGCAATGATGGATAGAGTGGTGGCGGCGGTGGCGTTGTCGTTACTGAGTTTTGTGATATGTAGTACCTATGAGTTTGTGTTCGTATGTTTAATATATATTGTGTTGACATATTCCCGTAAAATTGGAATTAAACATTTTGTTAAAACTTGAGACAATAATAATAGTAATTATTATTATGATGCTGGGATTGGTGGTGGTGGTGGTGAAATTGCCGTTATCTGGCTGTTATATTTAGTGTGATGGGGTTGGTGGTGTATCAAGTTTCTGATGTTGGTGAAATTGCTGTTATTTGGCTGTTCTATATAGTGTAGACAGAGGGTGTTTTCTTCCATTTATAACCATTTTCTTTTTTGAATACAAAATATATAATACAAAATTGAATATTTGAGCGATATAACAATATAATATGGATCCGAAATTTTATGGGACTTGATTCGGTGGTTTATGCAACATTTGTACTAAGAATTGTTATTTCACAATTGATTTAAATATGTTAAAAATCAAAAACTTACGGGAGAGATTTCATGACCTTCTACCACCTCGTGCGTCTTCTTCCCTTATTCTTCTTCTTATTATTATTATCATTATTATTATTATTATTGTTCTTTGAGTCTCAATCCTTGATGTGATTTAACTGGAAAGTTTGTTGAAATGAATATCAAACCACTACCTGCAGCCTCAGATATTCAGGATGTATCGGAGGTTTCTTGCTGTTCTCAGCAAGCATGCATTTTGAAGTGTTCCAAAAAGCGGGGCTGGACTAATTTTCTTTAACCATCGTTGGAAACACTTTGACTTCATGGCATTATTATTTTCTTCTAGAACCTTTGCAACTCGCTTCAAACAACAAAATTCTTAAAATCCATAATTTAGTCAGTGTTTCTAGACTTTCACAATCATACCATCAGATTTGTTGCAATCTTAATTTTACTGCCTCTTTTATTGAAAATATATTGTATTTTATAAAATTTGATGAAGTTCTTTCTTCGTGATGAAAGATATGAAGCATTATATGTCTTTCTTACTGGAATTTAAATTTTAAAGCTTCGCCGCTAGACTAGATCGATAATAATCCCCTTCAAGTTTAAAAAATGTGTGAACCTCTCAAAAATGATTGTCTATTTCAAAATTTATTAAAACAAAAAAGAATACAACTTAAAAACAAAATCAAAAACATCATTACTGTACATCTGTGAAACACGGGTAACTTAGAGAACTTAGAAGCATCACTACAAACAACTTCAAAGGTTTCACCAAATCAATCTTGGAAGGCTTGCTGCAATTTACCGGTTCCAATAAAACAGGCTGAGATGGAGTGGTCACATAGTGCACATGGATGACAACTGGCTTCCCAAGAGGATGTTGTATGGATAATTGGCCAGTGAAGAGCAACCACCTCATAAGCCAGGAAGAGACATACGGACTGTTTTAAAAAGTCACTTCGACGAATTAACATAAATATTGATAGAAGTAAATGGAGAAAGTTTATCTATCAAGGAACAATTGATGGGCTACAACATGAGACATTTAAAAGGGATGTCAGAAAGGGTCTTGCTCTTGATTTACCACAACAAACTGGTGATGTCCATGGTTTGATATGCAAACAAATTTTGCTTCAGCATGGCCGGTAAATAAATGAATAGGGAGCTCCTGCCAATTACCAAATTGCCATGGTAAAAAATACAACATACATATACAGAAATTGTGAAAAAGAATGCAAGTCTGCTGGTAACATAAAAAGGCACATCAAAGTGTGTAATGAGTCTCAAGAACCAATAATCTTATATACTTATATACGCCACTCGGTCATGGAATCGAACTCACGAACTATGATCATGATTACACACACACACACACACACACACACACATATATATATATATATATATATATATAACCAAAGGTTAATATGGTTTATTGAGTACTCAATTAATATAGTTTTACAATAGATTAAAAGCACTCTACAATTAAGTTTTCTGGAGTTATTAATATTATTCAAAATATTAATAAATGAAGACATTCAAAATTTATCTCCTTATAATATATAACCAGCAATTTCTCTGTCTGTCTGTCCGACGCGTAGAGATAGAGAGTGAGAGTGAAAGAAAGAGACAGACTACAAGAGGGGGATAGCTGGAGGGAGAGAGAGAGACGCCGGAAGAGGGGAAGGAAAGCTATGTCGTGCTGTCTGCATTACGATACATATATATATACACACACACACTGAGCGAGTCATAATGACGTAATGCAGACAGGCAGACATACAGACAGATATTATAAGGGCGCAACGTTATATCTATGTATCTATCTAAAAAGAAAGACTAAGAATTATATAGAGAGAACGCTAAATCGCCTAATGCGGTCCCTAGGGCATTGAAAATTTGAAATAATTTTTGCTCAAAACACTCACATATCTAAAGTTTGAAAACAATCGGTTGGATGGTTCTCAAGTTTTAGTGAGCTGACAGACAGACAGACAGACATTCTCTGTTTTAGATATATAGACTAGCAGAAAACCGCCCACATGGTGGTTTTCTGCTAGTCTATATATATAAAACTGAGGATGTCTGTCTGTGTGTGAGTTTGAATCCCTAAAACTAGAGAAGCACCCAACCGACTGTTTTCAAACATTACACATGTAATACTTATGTTTCAGGGAGTGTTCTGAGCAAAAGAAATTTCAAATTTACAATGCCCTAGGGACCGCAGTAGGCGATTTAGCGATCTCTCTCTATAATTCTTAGTCTTTCTCTTTTTAGATAGATACATACATATAACGTCGCGCCGTTATAATATCTGTCTGTATGTCTGGCTGTCTGCATTAAGTCACTTCTTACAATTTGCTCTGCGTCCAGAATGTGCCCTTATAATATCTGTCTGTATGTCTGGCTGTCTGCTGCCTCCAGTTATTCTGCCACCCTTGCTCAAGACAAATCTCACACTCATTCCCAAAACAGTTGGTAAGTGCACACAACTTCTTCCTCACGTTTTAAGCCACAGTGTTGCTTACTTACGTACCACCAGACCCTTACTTCTTTGCTAGCCGTGGTTGTGGCAATACTAAGCTTAGCTAAGTCGGTTATATATTTTACAATACCTTATCCCGTGCAACGCCGGGTACGACTGCTAGTTATATATATTTCGATGGTACTGTGCTGTTTTTTCAGTACGTCCTCGTATTGGCAGTCAATACTGGAATTGAACCAACCATCAAGACCGTTGAGGTATGTCATACATCAATTCATGTATTTTATCTGACGAGGACGTACTGAAAAAACGGCACAGTACCTTCGAAATATATAAAATAAAACCTATATTTTGATTATATGAATGTCTTCATTTATTAATATTTTGAATAATATATATATATATCATCATCATCATCATCATTTTACGTCCGCTTTTCCCTGCTTGTAAGGGTGGGACGGGAACTGAATCTGGCTTGATTTCTACAGCTGGATGCCCTTCCTAACACCAACCTCATTTACAGTGAGTGCTGAGTGCTTTTTAGCCGTGGTACCTCCACGACCACTTTGCAGTCCCTATCATCTCATTTCTACAGCTGAGTAAACTGGAGCAATCTGAAATAAAGTGTCTTGCTCAAGGAAACAACACATCAACCGGTCTGAGAATTGAACTCACAGACCTTCCATTGCAAAGCCAATGCTCTAACCACTAAGCCATGTGCCTCCATATATATATATATTATTCAAAATATAGTAGTGTGGGTAATAGGAAAATGTATGACCCCGACGGCAGAGCTCAAGCCGTTTCGACAGCTATTTCTGGACTGAGTCCAGAAATAGCCGTCGAAACGGCTTGAGCTCTGCCATCGGGGGTCATACATTTTCCAATTACCCACTCTACTACCCTAACTATTGAGTACTCTGGTGCGTTATGGTCCATCTGGTCCTTACCGCACTTCCTTCGTTATATATATATATATATATATATATATATATATATATATATATCCACTCATATCGGATATTGTTTATCGTTAATTCGTGAGCTGATTTTCCGATACTCGATTATTCTATTATATTTAGCTCTAGACCTAGCTATTGACCAGTTAATTTTATTGATAATTTTTTGTCGATTCTATTGACTGATGAATAGCTCCTGTTTATTTTAACATGTCTATTGAGCACTCTGATTCGATATGTGATATTTTGTATTCCTACATGATTTCCACATTACCGAAAATGTTTTCGCTAATATAGAGGTTATCTCCCTTGCTGGGCACCATGTGCGTGTCTGGCTAAAGGTGACTTCTTTATTATCGGACGGAACCCGTTGATAAAGCTCTTCCGGTCCACTCCTTCTCTAGAAGTCTTATATATTTTTATGTGGGCTGATAGTGAACGGATTAAGGAATTGCAGAAACCCAAGAAGCTAGATTTAACACCCTTCTAGCGGGTCCGGGTAAGTTTTTTACATTCATTTAATTTATTGATTTATTGATATTTTATTTGAGTGACCCGAATCTTCCTGGTCGTTCTTTTTCGGCTGAACGGGTGATTTTAGGCATAATCTCTATGTGTTGGTATTTTAACGATAGTTATAGCTCTGATTTATCCAAATTATTGAGCCCTCTGCCACTCATATCGGATATTGTTTATCGTTAATTCGTGAGCTGATTTTCCGATACTCGATTATTCTATTATATATATATATATATATATATATATATATATATATATATATATATATATATACTTACGGTTAACATTGATGCAATTCAATTCAAGCATTCTACGTACTTTTTCCACATAGGAAAGGAAAATGCGAAGTAGTTTCAGTCCTTTATTTATAAAGTTGTGATACATATTTCAATGACGACAGTAGCCACGCTATTCTGCCTAACGAGTAGCATTATCTCATCAGACAACTTCTTACATAATAAGGTTACCTTCTCGAGGCAATCTAAATTAAAACGACAACGGAATAGACAAAGATGGCGTTCTTGAAGCCCTCTCCCATTCTAAAGGCACGGTGTCCACTGTCATCATTGAAATATGTATCACAGCGTTATCAATAAAGGACTTTAACATCTGAAACTACTTGACATTTTCTCATCCTATATATATATAGTGTTCAGTAAAAAATTTATTTTGGTAAAAGCAGGAGAAAGCTCTTTACATTCGTTGTGTGTAGTTACAATGGAGATTATGTATAAAAATAACATTAAGAAAGATGATGTGATTACATAAAGCTTTTATTCATTATAATTATTTCTATGGCTACCCTACTGCAATCCAAGATGCAGTATTTGCATTTGATAATGGTATGGGAGCCCATTCCTCAGATGAATATTCGTTTATGTGATATGCTGCAGGCAAAAGCATGTTCTTCTTGTGTGCTCAGCAAGCATATCTTGGATTGCATAAGGGTAGCCATAGAAATAATTATAATGTAATTACACCATTTTTCTTAATGTTATTTTTATACACACCCACACACACCCACACATATATATATATATATATATATACATATATATACACATATATATATGCACACACACATATATATATATATGCACACATTTGTATGTATCTGTGATAAAAATTTAATTATAAATTTACAAATGTTGCAGCGAAATTGTGAAGTGACTGATATGACTGCAAAGTTTCACTATACATTTCAACTTCCAAGCAAAACAAAATGATTTTAATGTGCCTGGTTTATAATGGGCTAAAATGTATTTCATGTATACAATTTAACATCTTTGACCTGAGATTTTTTTTTTAAATTTAGATGCAGCATAAGCATTTTCTCCGATAAGCACAATGAGCCTTTAGACAAGAAGCTTCCATACCGATAAGGTCATATGTAGCCAAGGAATGGCCAATGTGGTTTGAAACATAATATACTTTGCTGAAGCTGTCGTGCTGCATCTTTAAGGAATAACAAAGGAATGATTATGTTGATGAATTCATGATTTGAAGCTGTTTTCGGTCAGTCCAATGTAGGATTTGTCCCAGGTCTTGAGTAGTTGGCGACGGTATAACCAATAGCTTTGGAATATGCATTGCCTTTGATCCACTTAGGAATGCCTATTAGGTATGTCTGTACATCTCATCATATTTCATTGTGGGATATGCTCCATGGCCTCCAGGCCATGATACAACCAGTTTTGAAGAGTTGACTCTTAAGTGAATTTTAACAAAATAATTACAAATTTCGCAAGGGAGCTACCATCAAGTGGATGCCTATGAGGACTAATGCACAGTTGCACGTAGATACTGTATTTGAAGTTTTATCATCAGTATTTTCTTTACTACTGTGAATTTTAATGCAAGTAACAAATTTTTCCTATGCGGAGTAGTTCCCTTTGGCAATGTTTCGGTTAGATATTTTGTGATATTTGTTGTTCACCAGGAAGTGGTAGGACATTATTTCAAGGAACTCTCTTGCTTTGTTAACCATTACAGCTTGACTAAAGTCAGCTTTGGAATTGTTTATATGCAATACTTAGCATAGTATTCAAGGAATTTACAATAATAAGATTAGTTTCTCGTGCTATACGCACATGTATTTCATTAAATGCTTTTATTAAGACCTTCCTAAATCCATAAAGTCTGCATCCACTAATAATTTGTGTTGTCCTTTTAGATTCTGCTTTTTACTGTAGGGAATTTTTTTCAAAATATTTGGAATGTAAAGTGCTACAAGCTTGTGTGGTTTAGCGCCGTTATACCAGCCCATAGAGATATCAAATAATTCTTTTCCATCAATTTTGATTCAAGCTGTGTCATAAATAAACTGGAGGAATTTTCTGGAGTAATTAATTATTTCAATGTTGGATTTATTAATCAGTGTAATGGTGTTGGTGAAATTCAAATCTTTCTTAAGGAAATATTTGGAGGGTAGTGATTAACCCTTTAGCATTTAAACTGACTGTGTCCGGCCAGAATTTTCTCACCTCTTTCTGTTCAAACCATAAACCTGCCGCTCATACTGACGTTAAGGTATTGTTCTCAAAATAAATATAATCAAAATCTCATAGATTTGATATTATGTGAGATAATTATGTAAGATAATGGTTGGAAGAAACTGTTCAAGATCTATAGGTCCAGAGATCGTTAACAGTGTTTTGTGTGGCTTAGATCATGTTCGAAGAGCAAACTAAGAGATTTGATGGGAAGGTGCGAAGAAAGGACATCCGAGGTTAGTTTTTGGAAGATAGTTAAAGGACACAAAGGATAAAGATAAAAAGGCCAGCATGGAATTTTTCAGGATTCCATTCGTTAATAAATTACTGAATACGTTAGGCTTGAATTCGATTTTTAGAAATAGGAAGGTACATGGATGCTTGCCCGAGGAGGTAAGGGATAGAGAATTTGTGTCAGTTATTCATATCAAGTGAATATTAGCACTGAGGAATTCAGTAGGGCTTGCGATGGGTTATGCGATTGTGAAAGTTCTAGATTCTGCTACCAGGATGCGGGGCATGTAATTACTGGTGATCTGAATTTATACTCTTTAATTCAGTGTATTACCTGAATACACAATGGAAGTGCTTCAGTAATATATCACAAGTATATATAGAAACTTCTATTAATCATTTCTACCTATTTCATATTTATTGCAGTAATTATTAGCAGAATCATTATTATCAGGTATTGTATGTTCTTAGCATGTTAAATAGTGTGACGACCTCTAAACCTATCCATAGTTAACATGGATAGAATCGTGTTCTCAACATGTTAAATACTATGGTCTCCTCTAAAACTATCCAGAATGAACTAGTTAACATCGGTTTGTACATGATTGGGTTCCAAGCCTTTCCATGTTGGATTGCAGATCATGGCAGGATTTAACTTTTTAGCATTTATATTACTCTATATATACTATTATATTTTCATGGTAAAGTCTTTACCTCACATAATTATCTCATAAAATATCAAATCTATGAGATTTTGATATTATTTATTTTGAGAACAATATTTTAACATCAGTATGAGCAGCCGGTTAAAGCTAGTTTGAACAGAAAGAGATGAGAGAGAATTCTGGACGGATATGGCTGGTTTAAATGTTAAATAGTTAAACTCAAAATTTAATGATCCCATCAGTATGCCTCTATATAGATATGTTATTCATTAGCCCTGAAAGGAAGAAAGCCACAGTAGCCTCAGTAACATTTGGATTCAGTATACAGAAGGCAAACATTTCATTTACCACTTTAATCATCACCGTTTTACGTCCATTCTTCCACGCTAGCATGGATTAGACATGTTGTCCTGTTGTGGGCAGTGTCCAATCAGCTGACCTTTTCTTGCTCATACGGGAACCAATTCTGGCTTGATTTCTACAGCTGGATGCCCTTCCTAATACCAACCTCATTTACAGTGAGTGCTGGGTGCTTTTTTTTCTGTGGCGCCTACACGTCCACTTTACAGTGTGGGCTGGGTGCTTTTTTGCTGTGGCATCCCCACGACCACTTTAAAGTGGAATGATAGGGATCCCAGTCCTATTATCTCATTCCTACAGCTGAGTAAACTGGAGCAATGTGAAATAAAGTGTCTTGCTCAAGGAAACAACACATCACCCGGTCTGAGAATTGAACTCACAACCTTTCGATTGCAAGCTCAATGCTCTAACCACTGTGAATTCACTGCCTTTAACATAGTGTACAGTCACCGAAACATGACATTTCCTAAAATGATGCCTCAATCTAACTTATAATTATCAGCACAACCTGTCTCAGAATGCATCTTATTATATACATGTAGGTTGACTTTGCCTTTCATCCTTACGGGGTCGATAAAATAAAGTACCAGTAATGCACTGGGTTATTGCTGGCCTTGTGCCAAAAGTAGAAACAATTATATACATGTAGTGCATATCTACTATTGATATCACTGCCAGGGAGATTTGGTGATATTCACACAATAAAATGTTATTGCTATCTTCCTTTCTGGAAGATTTAGCTGATATCATTTATTGATCTCTGAACTTTTGTAGATTCTATTGATTTGTTCTCTAGGTTATGCTACATTGATATCAGCACTTGGAAGATTTTATTTAAATTTTCCTTCTAGTTGATCTCTCTTGTACAGTCATTTTATTGATATTTCCTTACTGGTATAAACTTATTAATATAATACTCAAGAATCTTTTGATTTCTGATATTCAATACTTTTGATATATATATATTTCAACTAAATTTAACATTAAAAAATTTCTTTGAATATTAAGGATGGCTTTAATTTCAGGAAAAGAATTAATTAAAGCAAGCTCATTGTAGTTCACTCTCTCTTTTCTCACTCTCTGTCTCTCCTTCCACTTCTCTCTTTCATTGCTTTACTTCTCCCCCCTTTTCTGCTCCTATCTCTCTCCCTCATAACCCTCTCTCCATCATTTGCTCTCCCTCTTCTTCCTCTCCTTTACCAAAGAGGTAACTAATTTGGCAATAATATAACATATAACAAATATAACAGTGAAAACATCTTCTTAAGCATGATCCTCTATACCCCCCCCCCCACACACAAGAGAAATGAACTGCCCCAAGTACCCTGGCACATACTCTCCCACCTCCTGCAGTCTTCCTTCTCTACATCAATGACAACACATCTATCAATGGCCACTCTTACACAGATGATACCATCTTTCATTCTTCCATAACGGTCCCTAACCAAGTGTCATCCACATGTAATCACGACATCTCACATCAACCGGCTACTGAGTCGATAAAATATAACTGCAAAATTTCACATTGCTTACATGTAGTGTTACAGCAATTTGAAGCAGTTTGAATATTTCAGTAAAGGACTCCTTGCAAAGATCTAAAATCCTAAGTAATTCAGTCAGTCAGATTAAAATGCATAATGCTTGCTTGAAGAAACACTTTGTGCTGTGGCATATCTAGTGAAAAAGACTCTGGAATCATTGCCAGAAGCTTGATGTGGAGCAGAAATTATTCATTACAACACAAAAGTTTGCAGACAAAAATGATGGAAGATGCTTCGCTTCAAATTATCTCTTGCTGAAATGTGAGTGTCCAAAATAAAGGGAAGCATATGATACTCAGTGCAACATAATCTATGTTGACAGATCTGAGTATTGGACAAGCTTTTCAAGTCTACTGTTGTCCACCCTCTTCTTCCAGTAACTGTTTGAAGTATTAATGCCCAGTGGACTCAGCTATGAACATGTATAGTTCATAGAATGAACTGGGTATATATGTAGTTACATTAAGATTAAATTTTGCAAACATAGGTATGGCTCAGGCAAGGTTGCTATGAGCCTAGGCAGTGCTCAGGGTTACCCTGTTCTAAAGCTACTAGTGCACATATACCTTTCAGAAAATAGTTACGATTCACTCAGCCATAATATGACTCTCCATAATAAAAAAATGTCCAATTGATGGCATTATATTAAAAAGTATAATTCTTTTATTCCTTTCAATTTATGACCCCACCATTGGTAGACTTTGGAATACCATTGAAAGGAAAGAATCATCATCATCATCATCATCATCATCACCGTTTTACGTCCGTTCTTCCACGCTAGCATGGGTTAGACGGGTTGTCCTGTTGTGGGCAGTGTCTGGTCGGCTGACCATGCCTTGCTCATACAGGAACTGATCTGGCTTGATTTCTACAGCTGGATGCCCTTCCTAACACCAACCTCATTTACAGTGAGTGCTGGGTGCTTTTTCGTGGCGCCTACACGTCCACTTTACAGTGTGGGCTGGGTGCTTTTTTGCCGTGGCACCTCCACGACCACCTTGCGGTGGGGGGGGGGGGGCATATTGTTTATATGCTTCAGCATGTACCCATGGGAGGTCGGGTACCCTGTATTACTGCGTGACGCCAGAAGTCACGGTCGTGTGTCATTGACTTTGAGAGGTGTAGTTGGGTAAGGTCGGCTTTTATCACCTCATCCCAAGTCATCTTGGGTCTCCCCACCCCGCGGTTTCCATCAACTTCTAGTGCTCTGCACCTTTTTATGCAGCTGTCATCCTTCATACGCATCACATGTCCATACCAGCGTAACCGCCTCTCCTGCACGCAGCATTTGATTCCTCTTATGCTCAGTCTCTCTCTCAATTCATTTATGCTTTGTCGTTCACGTATATTACTGTTACACATCCATCGGAGCATGCAGGCTTCGTTTCTCTCTAATCTACGTAAGTCTTCCACCTTCAGCGCCCAGGTCTCACTACCATGCAACATCGCTGTTCGGATACACGCATCATACAGTCTGCCTTTCATTCTGAGGGAGAAGCCTTTTGCAGCTAGCAGTGGTAGTAGTTCCCTAAACTTCTTCCATCCCGTTCTTACCCTAGTTATTGTACTTTCTGAGCACCCACCTCCGTTGCTAATTCGGTCACCTAGGTAGCAGAAGCTGTCTACTGTTTCTACAGGGCCCTCCCAGAGATTGGTGGTACTTGTTTCCTGTGGCTGTTTGCTTGCTGTTTCAGCACAGCTGCTGCATGTGAATCCTACATTCTTAATTAAGCTTCCTGAGATCCCGCTACATCTCTTGTGTACCCATTGTTTGCATTTGGGGCAGAGAATGGAGTTCCTACCTACACCTTTCCTACATACTGAGCAAGGCCATTTCCCTGAGGGGATCTGGGTTCTGTTTTCTCGTCTACTTATAAGGACCTTAGTCTTTGTCATGTTGACTTTGAGGCCCTTTCTCTCTAGAAAGAATATATATTTGTTTTCAAAGTATAAATGTATAAATGTTTGATTATACTGTCCATTGCCATGCTTGTCAGTAATTTGATCAGATAGTTGTGTCAAATGTTCAGTGAACTCTCATATAAAAGAAGCTAAAACAGTGATTCATAAGTAGTTAATAACTTCCCTTTTATAAATATCATCAAATTGCTTTTAAATATAAAGAGATCTGAAAAGGATATAATGTTGTTTGTTATTGTTGGTGTTGTCTTATTTCTAAAAGATTACCAAACCTATAACACTTTGTTTTCTCAGTTGAAATTTGTTTGAACAACATTTGGAAGAGTGTATAAAGCAACTCTTGCGGTTTCCATGTGTAAATACTTATATAAAACTAAATGTATCTCTATAGCTGTATCTTCTTCCTTCTAGAAGAGACCAGCCACTATGTCTGATTTCCAGATATTTTATTGGCACAGATTATAGCCTCACTGAACCTTACATAATATAGATATTAATAGAACAAATACAAACATCCAACATTACTATGTTACTCAATAAAGAAGCAATTTGTTTATGTATTAGAAAGCATGTTTCTGAGTCTAAACTTATCTTTTAACAAAGCAATTTATTTATGTGGCAAGTCAGCACGATAAAACAACATCTTGCCTTACAACTACATGAAACATAATCAGCCAAATGTATATAAAACCATCCATAGCATATTTGTTGTGTTAGCAATTATATTTCTTTCAATCATTTTTGCCCAGAAACTGTTCTTTACTGTTGATCATGTAAATATTGAATCGAGGTCATTTTGTTAGTGAGGTGATAAACAAATGAACTAAATCACGTAGTTGTGAACATTTTCAGTTGTAATGTAGTCATGGTTAATTTAGCCTTCCAACTGCTTGAGACTGGAGAAATATATCAGACACTTGCATGGTGGAATTAAAGTGGTCACATTCATGTCATGCATGTTGAGATTATGGGGTTATCTCTATTTCATTAGTTATCCTGGCACCTTACCACTAGAATTATCTTTCATGAGACATTTATTGAAAAGTAAACGCTAACATATTCAGTGTAGTGAGCGACAAAATTCATTAAAATTACACCCTAAATGATGATAATAATCTTAATGATTAACATTAGTCAAGTTAAACTGGGGAGAAAACTCCACAATTTACATTATTTGAATATAGAATACAGTGAAAAGTGTATTTCATTATGTTGACTTTGCCTTTCATCCTTACAGGGTCGATAAAATAAAGTACCAGTAATGCACTGGATAATTGCTGGCCTTGTGCCTAAAGTAGAAACAATTATGTAAATTTAGTTCCTTGATATTCTGTAGTCATAATACAGAATTTACTCTATTGACAAAAATATCAATTTTTAATAACAGTATTATGGAAGGTTTGGAAAATGTTATCTGATTGTAGTGCACCTGAGAACTGTACGCAATAATTTTCATTATTATCTTTTGGGCAGACATTAAAACTTCCTCACAACCTTAAACCAAACACAAATTAATACAATGAAATTGTTTTACACATATTTTATTTGATCTCAAAGGACCACTATTAGCAATAGCAGGGTACACTATTATGGTTTCACTGATAATCTATATATATAAAACTGAGGATGTCTGTGTGTTTGAATCCCTAAAACTCGAGAAGTACCCAACCGATTTTTTTCAAACTTTATATGTGTATTACTTATGTTTCAGGGAGTGTTATGCACATAACCTTTTGATCCCCTAGGGCCCGCATTAGGTGAAAAACTGCGTTTTTTCGGCTTTTTAGGGGTTTTTTGAGGCGTTACGTCAGACCGATTTCCTTGAAATTGTAACTATATATTAGTCAGTCTCTTCTTCATACCATGAGCAAAGAAGATCCAACTTTTTATGGCCTAGGGCCCGCATTAGTTGAAAAAACTTCATTTTTTCAGCTTTTTAGGGCTTTTTTGAGGCATTACCAGTAACCGATTTTCCCGAAATTCCATGGCATATTATGCACATAAAAAAATTCTTTTTCTTGATCCCCTAGGGCCCGCATTAGGTGAAAACCTGCATTTTTCCTGCTTCATCGAGGAACATCTTAAAGATTATCCAGCCATGAGAGTATCCAGTTTATTTTCTTTACATTTTGTCCAGGCATGCAGTTTTTTCACGATTAGGTCTGTTGGCGGCTCGCGTTCCAAAATACCATATCCTGTGCAATGCCGGGTACCACTGCTAGTAAAATATAAAGTGAAAGGTTTTGTGATATCATTTTGAATGTTAGTTCTTTGATATTATCTTTGTCTGTCTTTGATTAATAATATTAATAACTGTTTTCTCTCGCTCTGCTCGATCGACAAGATCTGAGACCTCTTTCGCTTGCTGAGTAAAGTGGACCTCATCAAATCGGACCAAGGAAACATTGTTTCCATTGATCTTTCCATTACTGATACTAGCTACCGAAGGAACAATGTGAAATAAAGTGTCTTGCTCAAAGACACAATACATCACCCTACCCAAGAATTAAACTCACAACCTCATGATTGCGAATCCAGTTCTATAACCACTAAGCCACATGCCTGCATTGTTTTCTACTGCTTGTTAATTGTCTAATAACCATAATCTAAATCCAAGTGAAAGTCAATACAAAACATTTCGTATATTTCAGCAGCAATATAATTTGTTATTTTTGTGTGGCTCATAATAACAGATAGATTGGAGAAATGAGGGAGCCTCTATATAGTCACTTGACCTACTAGAAATAGTTTCCAAATCTACCTCAAATTGCACCTTCTGTCTTTGAAAATGAGGAAAACATTGTAGTCTGAGATATGCAATGTTCACAAGAAGGACATGATGATTATAAGCTTGTGCAGACAGCTGTCATTGGATTCAGCTCAGAACTACATTGTTGCAATATGAACTTCTTAACCACACAGCTATGACCTATACCCTAATGTCAATAAATGTTTTGTTGATATTTACATTTATTACATAATTCCCATTTGATCCTCAGCCATCTAACCTGATCTTATTTGTTTTATTCATGATGTTTACTCCAAATTAGAACATATAAAACTACTGGTAGTGGCTGTAGTGGTGGTATTTTATCCTAGGTCTGTTTGAATTGAACAGACAGAATTGTAAAAGTTTTCACCTGTAATTATCCTGTCTTAGTTTTGTAGACATGAAACCACATATCCTGCCTTAAAAAAAATATTTATGGGAAATTTGGTTATTATTTCTATCATGCTGAATGATCATATACAGGTTCCACAATTAGGTTGTGGTGTTGCTATTTTTTAGCCCCAAGTTAGCTGTTATCTAGCAGGCATTCAATCAAAAGGCATCCCAGCCATGACTATCTTGTTTATTTTTTTCAGACATAGTTCATCTAGGACCACATTATTCAATGTGTCCTTTATAGTGAGGTTGTGATTTGAAGAAGATTTGGCTGCTATTTCTAGCACGTGAAGTGACCACATAGAGGCTCCCATGCTGGTTTCTTGGTTCTGGTTGTGATGTCAGAGTTATCGTTTAGCCTGAGGTCATCTCTGCTTGAGCAGATATTCAATCAAAGCGTCCCAGCCGTGACATTCATCTCTTTGTATACCATATTAAAGACTATGTTCTTCAATGTATCCTTCTTTCAAAGATTGTTTGCAGGAAATGTGGCTACCATTTTTACCAATGCAAGTAACCATGTACAGGCTCCTTCACTGGCTTTTGTTGATAGTAATGTTATTCTAGTTAAACTATTCAATGTCTGTTTTTTCAATATGGAGAGATAAGATTATTTTTAACAGTTTGAGCCTGTTTAGCTCCAGGTCAGCCTTGATCTGCAGGCCTGTAATCAAAGGCAATCCAGCTGTGATCAACCTGTCTTTTGTGAGGTATGTAAGACTATATTTTATTCAATGTGTCTTTTTACTTATTTAAGATAATTGTTTCTACTTTTGGCACAAGGCCAGCAATTACCCAGTGCATTACTGGTACTTTATTTTATCAACCCCGTAAGGATGAAAGGCAAAGTTAACCTCGGCAGGATTTGAACTCAGAATGGCAAGGGCCATAACTCTATGCGTCAAAGCATGGTGTCCAACCCTCTACCGATACTGCCAAATATAATAGAGTGTGATTTGCAGAATATTTGGTTCCTATTTTCAGCACAGACAGTGCCTTTCTAATTAATGGTGTTGTTGTGTTAGTGGTAGTGTTGGTGTTGCTGGTGGTAATTGTGGTAGTGTTACTGCTGTAGCTGATGATTTTGCTGGTTGAGATGGGGGTGATAATGTTTCTAGCAATGCATAGAAGTTCCCTCTTAGGTTTGGTTGGAAACATGTTGATTGCAAATGTAAATTTCCATTTCTACAATCAATCTGATGCCACCATTTCTTTCTTTATTTTGTTTTATTTATTATTGTTGTTCCTTTCTCAATATTTCAGACCACACTGGCTATAAAATAATATTTTGTAAGATTAGATTATTCAGTTAAGTTTAATCTAAAGTAATATTCTTAATTTAAAAAAATAAAAAGCAATAATGGGTTCCCTGTCCCTTAGCTCCCCAATCCCATCCCTGTGATAAGAGAGAGGAGTAAATATAAAATTGTTGCCATTCTATTTCCATACACTCTACAAAGACCTTCTTGTTTACTCCAAATCGAAATGGAAAAATGTGCCAGAGAAAATGAACTAGATATAAAGGAGAACAGGGTTGTTGTAAAGGGTTATCTAAGACCAAGCTATTTTGAAGAATGTAAGATATGCCTGAGGCTAGTTGTATTTTGTTGTTTTGGTTGTCATTATTGTTTTCTTTTTTGAAACAGCAGTCTCGTCATGATGGCTAATACTGATAGAAGCATAGAAATACTTTATTGATGACAAAGCATGATGATGACGATGATGACGACAGCAATCGTGATGAAATATATTTTGCTGCTGTTGGTGATTCTAATGATGATAATGAACATGATGTGGGTGCGGAAATAAAGAGGAGTGGAGTTATTAGAAATGGTTACTGATTTCTGCACTGGTAATAAAGATGGCAATTATAAGGTTGATGCTAACAATGTTGATGAATAAGAAGTGGATATACATGCTAGTGCTTATGAACAGGGGCATGATAATAACAACAGCTATGGTAGTGATATTGCTATATGTGTAGTTTTCTGAGACAAAGGATAAGATTTTCTAGATTTTTCAGAAGGGACATATGACTGTGATGTGTCATATTATACCACATGTGAATTTGTTGGGCTTTAAAATAATTGTTATAATTTTGCCCAGCTTCCAGATTCTGAGATTTTGACAATCTTAGCATGAGTTGCTGTTGTTGTTTAGCCCAGGTGAGCTCAGATAATGCAGACATGTGTTCAATAGTCTTCCAGGTGTGACCATCACCATTTCTTATTTTTTGATAGTACATTTAAGATCACATTATCCTTCCTTAATTAAGACAACAGAGCAGGAATTGTGAGAGATTTCGACTATGTAGAGGCACCCTTGACTAGTGAGGATTTTGTAGTGATAAAATAAGGATTGAAGCAATGTATATTGTGGCTGCTATCATTTGAGACAAAGTCATTCCATTCTGAAAACGATTCTGATTGAAACATAGTGGAAAGGATCAATTGTTTAAAAAGATGGAAACTAGTTTTTTTTCAAGGGGAAGAGATGTTGCTATCATTCAATTGAAATAGTGGTTTCTGTTTTAGGCACTAGGCCAACAAATTAGGTGGAGGGGAAAGTCAATTAAATGGACCCCAGTGCATTACTAGTACTTTATTTTATTGACACTGTAAGAATGAAAGGCAAAGCTAACCTTGGTGGAATTTGAAATCAGAGCATAGAGGGATGTAATTATATTCCACAAAGCACGTTATCTGACACTCTATGAATATTCCTAATCCACTCTATAGAAATATTAGCACTGAGTAAGGCCTTGTTGTCAGAATCACCTAAGTCTTTTAGCAAAGATCAAAGTGTAGTGTCTGTTCTTATCAGTTTCATATATTATGTGGTCCTTATATAGAACCATGAAGGTGCATGGCTTAGTGGTTAGAGCGTCGGGCTTACAATCATAAGGTTGTGAGTTTGATTCTCAGACCGGGCTTTGTGTTGTGTTCTTGAGCAAAACTTTATTTCACATTGCTCCAGTTTATTCAACTGTAGAAATGAGTTGCAATGTCACTGGTACCCAGCTGTATCGGCCTTTTCTTTTCCATTGGATAATAATGGTGACATGGAGAGGGGTGACTGGTAGGTATGGACAACTGCAGGTCTTCCACAAATAACCTTGCCCTGATCTGTGCCTAGGAGGGAAACTTTCTAGGTGCAAATCCCATGGTCATTCATGATCAAAGGAGGTCTTTACCCTTTACCTATATAGAACTATCAATAGTAACATAAGTCTAATATATAGAAGTAGATAAAAAGTTACAAGTTTGCTCTATCTTTGCCCTGAGTTGTACTTTCTGAAATCAACAAATCTCCTGATCAGGGGATAAAACAATTCACTATTGAAGTAGGCAAATCAAGAAAACAGAAGGTTATATTAAAATAATGTATACAAAAAGACATGATGGTCAAGGCTGGAATGCTTTTCATTGTAGGTCTACTTGATTGGGATTGACATGGGCTAAATCAAACAACAATATCAAAATCTTCATTGCCACCATCAACATCCTTACTATCATTATCGTTATCACCATCACAGTCACCTCCATCACCACCCCCACCACCACCATCATCATCATTAACAACAACAATAGCACTGCCACCATCATGACTATCAGCAGCAACACTTTGATTTACTTATTTCAGTCACTCATTGTCTTCCTCTTCCTAATCACCATAATCATAATAATCACTATTGCTATCATTGTCATCATTATCATCAGCAACAACAATGTTCTCTTACTGATCATGCTCCTTATCATTATCTTCACCTTCATTAATATCATTCTATTGCTATCCTGCCTTGCTTGTATGTGTGTGAGAGAAGAGAGGTTAATAGACAGGGAGACAGATAGGCAAATAGATGGATGGAGAGAAGGTGAAATAGATAGATAGATAGACAGATAGACAGATAGACTGATAGATACATAGGCAAAGAAAACATAAAATATTGTCTTTACACGTGTTGTGTTGGATCTCTGTCAATTCTGGCAAAAGGTATTCCAATTGTTTAAACAATAGAATAGCTACTCATGAAATTAACATGGAAGTTGCTGAGCATTTCACTGATATGTACCCTTTGAAATTTAACATAACACAGTGAATGATATGGTTGGCCCTTTTTTTTATAGGTACAACTCAGCAGAGTTGTCAGCCAAGTGGATTGGAGCAATGTAAAATAAAGTGGCTTGCTCAAGAATATTAAACCACACCTGGAATAGAACTCGTGACCTTAGGTTTGTGAGCCAAATATCTTAACCCCTAAGCCATCCATCTTGGTATGTTATATACTGTATGTATTCCTACACATTTATACAAATGGAATATACATGATCTGTATGCAGGAATGTGACACCTAAATTGTAATATATATATATATATATCCATACATACCTCATCATCATCATAATTTAATATTTGCTACCCTTCATTATTTTCATTCTTTCAAGGAAGTTATGACCATGTGTGGGAATAGAAAGGAGTGATGAAGAAGAGTGTAGAAAGATAGAGAGCATGATTGTGGTAGGATATTCACGAAGAGTAATGGAAGGATGGCAGTGATAACTACATGTTGGTTGTTGGTAAAGAGATTGAGCAGCATAATGGGATAGCTACAAAGATGAGTCATGGTAAGAAAAAGTATTAGCTAACAATAGAGATGGATGATAGTGAGAGTGGTGGCTATCAATGAAGCATAATATGGGAAGAGAGAAGGAGCATATTTATCTATTTATCTTTCTATCTAATTCTCTATCCATACCTCCCAATACATATGTGTATGTATATATATATAAATATCATCATCATCATCATCATCGTTTTACGTCCGTTCTTCCATGCTAGCATGGGTTAGACAGGTTGTCCTGTTGTGGGCAGTGTCCGGTCGGCTGACCTTGTCTTGCTCATATAGGAACTAATTATGCCTCGATTTCTACAGCTGGATGCCCTTCCTAACACCAACCTCATTTACAGTGAGTGCTGGGTGCTTTTTTTCCGTGGCGACTACACAACAATTTTACAGTGTAGGCTGGGTGCTTTTTTGCCATGGTACCTCCACGACCACTCAGCAGTGGGAAGAGGTGGGGGCATACTGTCTATATGCTTCAGCTTGTACTCGTGCGAAGTCAGGTCTTCTGTATTACTGCGTGATGCCACAGGTTACGGCCCTGCGTCATTGCCTTTGAGAGGTGTAATTGGGTAAGGTCAGCTTTTATCACCTTATCCCAGGTCTTCTTGGGTTTCCCCACTCTGCGGCTTCCATCAACTTCTCGTGCTCTGCACCTTTTTATGCAGCTGTCATCCTTCATACGCATCATATGTCCATACAAACGCAACTGCCTCTCCTGCACACAGCCTTTGATTCCTCTTATGCTCAGTCTCTCTCTCAATTCATTTATGCTTTGCTGTTCGCGTATATTACTATGTCACATCCATCGGAGCATACAAGCTTCGTTTCTTTCTAATCTACGCAAGTCTTCTACACACAACGCCCAGGTCTCACTACCATGTAACATTGCTGTTCGTATGCACGCATCATACAGTCTGCCTTTCATTTTGAGGGAAAAGCCTTTTGCAGCTAGCAGTGGCAGTAACTCGCTGAACATCTTCCATCCTGTTCTTACCCTGGCTACTGTACTTTCCGAACACCCACGTCCACTGCAAATTCGGTCACCTAGGTAGCAAAAGCTGTCTCCTGTTTCTACAGAGCCCTCCCAGAGTTTGGTGGTGCTTGTTTCTTGCGGCTGTTTGTTGCTTGCTGACCTAGGTGTAGAGTCTGTCACTCTCTTCCCTTCCCCCTTTCTTTCTTCCTTTGTCTAGTAGTTCTTGCACTTTCCCCTTTTTTCCTCTCATTTATGGCATTTATAGTTCTTTCCAATACTGCTTTATTTTTCTGTATGTTTATATAACTCCTCTACGAAATTAAGTTTATATTTTATTCATTAACAGATTTTTTGTACATATATTTTGTCCACCACATGTCTTCTTTGGTCTCCACTTTTTGCTTATATTGTTTTAAATTCTCATTCAGTACATTCATCTCTTCCTTCATTCTATTTGGGCTGTTTTTATCTATAACAATGATGATGCTATATATATATATGTCTGTCTATCTATCAACCTAACTATCTAGCTATTTATTTACCTACCTGGGTCGGTATATATATATATATATATACACACACACAAGCCCACTTAGTTGTTCTCTCCTATTGGCCAACTCACCTTTATATCTATTCACCTACCTACTAATTTCTCTCCATATTTGCATATCTAAACCTTCATTTATCTATTTCTAAACATGAGAAATAAACAAAGATATAAACATTCCCCACACTTATGCATGAGTGTATGTATGTTTGTACATATATACACACACACACATACATACATACACACACACATATGTGTGTGCGTGTCATTTAAAATACTCTAAACTAAGAGCATGTTTTGGAATTATTGCTTTGTGATATATCATCCATCATTTTGGAAACAAAGATTAGCAGCACTGCAGTAATAACAGACAGTGGAAGAAGTAATAAACACTGCTGCAATGATTTTGCTCACATGGGCAAATTATGTGGCTTTTGTTGTTGCTGCTGCAACTGCTGTTGCTGTTACTGTTGATGATGATGTTCATAGCAGTCGCAGAACACAAGCAGCATCAGTTCTTGAAGTGACAGTTGCTGCTGCAATAATTTGCAAAAGCAGCAAAACAATATAAGAACGCAGACAAATTAAAATAATAATAGTAATAATAATAATAATAATAAATTAATTAAAATAATGACAAAATAATAATCTGTATTTATTTTATTTTATTTTGTTTATTATTTGTGCTATCCCTTTTTAATGGAAGACTGCTTTCAATGAGTGAATGAAGTGTGAGGTGGGGGATAGAGAAATAGAGAATGTGTGTGTGTGTGTGTATTTAGGTAGATAATATCGTTATATAAAAGGATAAAGGATAAAGATACCATAACTCCTTGTGGAGTCATAGTGGCACAGTCATAAGGTGTGTCTAGGGCACTTTTAAATCTGGCAGAGCCCAACCCTCTCCAGGTCTGAACACAACCGAATTTACTATAGAGGAAGAAGTGACCCCAGTACTGGACTGTTTTTTATCGACCTTGAAAGAATGAAAGGCAAAGTTGACCACAGCAAGATTTAAACTTAAAATGTAATAAGCAATAAATAAATATAGCAAAGAAAAATTGAACCCAGAAGGATAAATGTCAATGTTGACTCCAGCAGGATTTGAACTCATAATGTCAAGATCCTGAACAAATATGTTTTCTAAATAGGCACAATACCACCAATTGGGATGGTAGGCGGCTGTCAGTTATATCAACCTCGTTGCTTGTCTGTTGTTTTATTTTACTGGAAGGATGAAAAGAAAAGTTGATCTCCGCAGAATTTGAAGACATTAGCTTTGCCTTTTAGCCTTTTAGCGGTCAATAAATACAGTAATAGTTAAGTACTGGAATTGATTTAATCAATTTTACCCCTCCCTAAAATTTACTGGCTTTGTGCCTAAATTAGAAAGCCATATTGTGTCAAGGCCATAAAATTTTGAGGTGTAACAACTGTCAATTACATCAACATAGTATTTCACTGGTACTTGTTTTGTTGAATGATAATAAGAATTGTAATAATCATTAAAAAAGCATATGTAACCATCAATGCCATTAATACCATATTAGTCATCATCAGCATCAACATCATTGCTGTCATCATCACCTTCACCATCCTCTTCACTATCATCCTTTACTATCATCCTTTACTATCATCATCTTCATAATTATTATCGCCACTATCACCATCGCCACTATCACCATTCTCACTATCACCTTTGTACCTATCACCATCTTCACTAACCTCATTATCACTATCATGTCTATCTTCATCGCCACTATCACCGTCATCATTATTCTCATTATCACTGTCACTTTTGTCAATTTTATCATCGTCACTTTCATCATCGTCACTATTATCATCATCACTATTGTCACTGTCATCACTACCACCATTGTCCTCATCGCCGTAAACACCATCACTGTCATCATCACCACCATTGTTATCTCCACCACCACCACCAACATCATCAACATCACCATTAGCAGCAGAAGAACATTATGACACAACATCACCCAATGTGATTACCATCCACACAGTTTACATAATCATGTCAACATATTTAATTATACAATAAAAGCAGACTCCTATGACCTCCCCCTTCCATCCTACATTATTATCATCATCCTGACCATCATCAGCAGCAGCAACATCAATATTATTATCACTAGCATCAACATCATTTGCACCATTATCATCAATACTATCAGCAGTATAATCATCATTAGAATTAACATCCTCATCATCATCATCAGTAACATCAACAGCCTTATCATCATTAGCATCATCATCGTCATCCTCATCAGTAGCATCAACATCTGTTATCCTCATCATCACCGGCAACAGCAGCATTATAATCACATCCATCAAAATAATTATCCCCTTCCTCCTCTCCTCCTCATCATCATCATCATCACCCTCATCACCATCAATATCATCATCATCATCATCATTATCATCACCACCACCACCTCATTATCATCATCAAAATCATTATCTTAATTATTAATATTATACTCAGTTTTTAAAATTATATTTTCTTCTTACGGCCCTTTATGATCTGAGTTCAAATCCTGCCTAAGTTATCTCTGTTTTTCATCCTTAAAGGGTTGATCAAATAAAGTAACAGTCATGCACTGGGGTTGATTTAATCGACTTTCCCCTCCCTCAAAATTGCTGGCCTTGTGCCTATATAAGAAACCATTATTATTATTATTATTTGTTATTATTATAAGATGGCTGTAACTACGACGGAGTTAGTTAGTTGAATTTTTATGAGTTATCGAAAGTTCTATATACTATTTTTTACATCGGTGTGTAGTTAAAGAACCCCTCTTTCAAAGGAGGGTTTTTTTTTAACTGTATCTCACGCCCTTGAGGGCTAAATTTGTATTTATTTACAATCATACCCCCTAAAATTTTGTTTTAAAAAAAAACATGGCAGACAAAAATAAGCTGTCCACAGGGAGGAAGAGCGGGTTGTTCGGAGGGTGGAACAACCGATTCGATCCAATCACAAGCCAAAGTAAAAAACAAGAGAAACAGCAGTAGCAGCGACATGACAGTGATGGTGACAACAGCAGCAGCAGCCACCGGAGCAGTAACAGGAGTAGTGGAAATTACAACGAAAACTTCCCTACGTTAGAAAAATCAAACACCACCACCACCCCAATAACAACAATAACAACAGCAACAGCCATAAAGAACCCAAGAAGCAACAACTATAACAGCAGCAACACAGTGGAAAAAAACAAAACAAATAAAAACACCAACGACGGCAACAACAACAACAAAGACAAAACTAGCGATGAGGTAAAAACAAATCAAAACAAACACGTCTTTCGCTAAAGCGACAAACAATTTTGAACAAGTACACATCACCAATGAAGAAATAAAAAATGCGAAGGTCTTGGTTAAAAAGACCGGACAGGGTAAGTCTCACCCGCCCAGCTGAGATAATAAGAAACAAGCTTTTGTATTTGGTCAGTTATTGCACGATCAGAACAAAATCGTGGCAAGTCAAACGGGAAATGGAGTCACAAGTCCAAAAGGCTATGGGTGCCATCTGGGCACAGAAAACGTACATAGCCCGGGGATCGAGGTATGGCACTGTGGATGTGCTCTTCGCTACACCGGAAAAAGCCAGAGCACACACCATTGCGCCACTCCGCAGTGACAAAATCATAATGATGCCCACATACTGCAGCCAGAGAGTCGTGAGGGTTCGAGTGGCCCAGGTTCTGTCCTCAGTGGAGATGGCGTGGTTGACGGCGGCCGTCCTCGCTGACATCGAGGATTCAACAACTATACTCAATGCCATGCGAATAAGAGAGGAGAATTGGACAGGGTCAGAGATGGAGCTAATCATCCAAGCAAACCATGAGAGCATTGAGGTGATTCCCGATGTAATAGACCTGGACGACGGCAGCCATCTACCCGTCACTGTCAAAGGTAGGCGCTCAAGGTGTCATGGATGCGGTGACAAGACGCACCTTAAGGCATTCTGCCCCAAACTCACTAAAACAGGCACGCACCCACCCCTTCTCCCCACGCCATGCCCCGCAACTGGAGCGGACAAACAAAGACCACAGTGGCAGAAGAGAAATCACCATCCCCAACAACAAAAGCACCATCTCTTGCACCACCCACAGAACCAATGGAAAGCATGCCCCTTCCTGATATAGCTAAATTGGACAAGGAGTGTGATGAGGCTGAAGAATGGCGAACTATTCCAACAAAAAAAAGGAAGAACTCCCTACCCTCGCCCCCCCCCCCCCCCCGAAAAAAGAAAGTATCCCCCCCCCAAAATAAAATGAAAACTACCCCACCTCCTCCACCAGAATCAACAGCCACACCCCACAACCACCTACACCATCACCACCACCACCAACAACAACAACAACACAACCCCCACCACCACCACTGTCACTCTTAGCATCTTCCCCATCGTCACCCCCAACAACACCACAGCAAACACAGAAAGCACCAACACCCCAACAGCAGACGCAATACACAGCTAAAGACACAGACGACACAAAGCTTTTAAATTACATTCAACACCACACGAACATCATAGAAACAAACTATGTACAAACCACCAAAATTGCACCCCCACACGCATAAAAATAATAGAAATCACATAAAAAATTACATAACATTAAAAAAAGTGTTCCCCACATCAATTGGAGACTACTGAGGAAACATCACCAAAATATTCACGGGCATTCTTGTGGAGAAACCCACCAATGGTCGGAGTTATGGATCACCCACCCCCTTCCTAAAAAAGAGCCACAGGTAATTTTTGTACTTCTCCCCTCTCACTTTTCCTCCTATTCTAGCCAACATGGCTTCTCTCAGAATAGGTAGCATAAATGCAGGTGGCCTGGGGTTGACTTGCAAGCAGGGCCACCTGCTGAATGATCTCAGGTCACTAAACATAGATGTAGTGGCCATCAGCGAGACAAGAATCTCCGAGGCATGGGCATTCGCACCCATTTTGGGCCGCTACGAGGTGTACACATCTCCAAGCCGCCCGGATATGGGGGAGTGGGGGGCGTGTTGTTCCAGAGAAGTCTGGACCCAGAAGGTAAGTTGGTGGTACTGGACGTGACCAGTGGAGAAGGACAAGCTTTCAGGCTAGTGGCCGTCTATGCCCCAACAGGAGCAGGACGGCCTGCATTCTTCCGGCGTGTGGAGACCTTTCCTGGAACGTCCCGCTCTCTAGTGTTAGTGGGCGACTGGAACGGGATCTTAGATGCACGCTGGTATTGTGTGGGATTAGTGGATAGAGGAGGAGGGTGTAAAAGCCTCACAAACCTGCTCAGGCGTTTTCAACTGTCGGACAGGTACCGATTGGATTTCCTGAATGTGCCAATGTGGACTTGAACAAACCGCATCGGATCATCCGGATCATATCTAGATAGGGTATTTTGTAGGGAAATATATAGGTCTAGCATAAGTTGTCCACAATTCAAGATAGTCGACTACACGGACCTCAAATTCATGATCAATAGGGTTGACTTAGATAGGCTTTATAGACAGGGACCCGGCTATTGGTAACTAAACACGTCGTTAACAGCGCACAAAGCTTACAGAGACCGGATTAGCGAGTTAGTTAAGCAGGCGTTGACAGGGGCCATCGTCAACAACAAATGGTGGTTTGCCCTGAAAAGAACGATTAGAATAGCGCTAGTAACAGAGAAAAATAGAACAGAAGGAAATCTAGTTAGCAAATTAGTCAAGGTGCTTAGTAAAGGCATCACGACTGACATGCTTGCAGCGAAATTGGCTCTTGACCAATTTTTCAACGCTAAGCATGAAGGCTGCATTGTCAGAGCTAGTGTGTGTGCTTTCAGACACGAGGGGACAAAAGCCGTTCTATGGGCCCAGGTGGCAGAGGTGCGTCGTCGCAACAAAGCCACAATCTGGTCTTTGGTGAACCATGACGGGCTTATGATACTCGATCCCAAGCAGATGTGTGCGGATTTTCAGCAGCACTTTGCTCAGCTATTTGGGGGAAATGGCGGGCTGTATCACATAATAGACTTCAGTGCCTACCTCGATGGACTGCCACAGCTCTCCGTCACTGAGGCAGAGTGTTACGAAAGGCCGATAACAGATGCTGAAGTACAGGAGGCAATGACTAGCTGCACAATGGGTAAATCGCCTGGTTTGGATGGTCTGCCCTATGAATTTTACATATATATGCCAGACTTGTTTGAAGACCTATTGGCAGATACCGAGTGCAACTGGCAGCAGAACGAGAGAATTCCCAGCCCTGTGAGCCGAGGAGCAGTGGCGCTGCTGAGAAAGGGGGATAACATAGAAAGTTTCAGGCTCATAACTCTGCTAAACACACACTTCAAGATTTTGGCTAAGGTGCTAGCAAAGAGGTTGGCGCTTGTCATTGCTGGTCTGGTGGGAGAGGCACAAACACCATTCCAGACAGATCTATCCATGACAACCATGACAACCTCCATCTCATGCAATACATCATATAGAGGGTAGCTAGGGAACCTGGCACGGGTGGGTCTTTGATCAATTTAGATCAGTCAAAAGCTTTTGATAGGGTCGACCATCGTTATCTGGCACCAGTCCTAAGAGCAGCTGGATTTGGGCCTCTCTTCAGAGGCAGGATTGCTGCCATGCACAGTGACATCCGCTCTGTGGTGAGAGTGAACGGTCACCTTTCGGAACCGTTCAACATCCTGCGCTCGATCCGCCAAGGATGTCCTCTTTCGTCCTTGTTGTACGTATTGACTATCAAGCCATTACTGTACAAACTGGAGATGTTGAGGGGGATTTCACCTGAACTAGGATGCGGAAGAACAGTGTCAGCTTATGCAGACGACATCACCATAGTGGTGTCGAACACCAAACACATCGAGGCGATCGGCACCACACTAAGAGAATACGAGGTAGTGACAGGAGCAATGATCAACCAGGAAAAGTCAGTGGGCCTGCAACTCGGCACCTGGAGAGGCAGGTCCATGCCGTCCAACAGCATCTTCGGGAGCTGGACGGACAGACTGGTTAAATTACTAGGGGTCTGGTTCGGTTCAGACCTCCAGACGGACAAAAACTAGGAGGACATCACGAGCAAGGTGTTTTCTCTCACCCAGAAATGGGCCAAGAGGAAGCTATCCCTGAAAGGTCGAGTGGAGGTGGCAAATGCGTACATTGCATCCGTCATCTACTTCCGCCTGACCATCGTGCCTTGTCCTAAGCCTCCCCTAACTGCACTGGAGTGTTTGCTCTTTTGCTTTTTGTGGAAGGGACGTGCTCCGATGGTCAGGTGGTCTATCTACTGCCAACACCTGCTACGCAGAGGGCTGGGCATGCCATGGCTGATGATGCGCAGACATGCACTCAGGCTACGGCATCTCCACCTCTTCCTCAACGGTGATCATGTGTGGTTGCCCTTTGCTAGACACATGTTTCCCCAGCTTGTCTCCTTGGCGGAGCTGCAGTCCTGGGTCATGCGAAGACCGAGACGAATCGCTTGGAGACTAGAATATCTTCAAGCACTTAAAGCCGTCGACCAATCAAGCAATACAATCGCTGGAAACTCCACCTTGGCATTCTATAGAGGATTAGTGGAGGGAAAGAGCAACAACGTCCTTGGGGACAAAAACCAACTAGCCAATCTCTTCGGGAGAACTTTCGGGCCGGGGCCCATGGACAACTTCCAGAAATCCCTGGCCTGGCAGTGCTACCGAGGACCGAGGAGCCTTGCCAGTTTGGGATAAACTCTACAGGCATGGAAGTGCTGTAGCCGGCCTGTCTGAGATGCGCGCACTCGTCCAGTGTCCGAACATTGCTGACTTCTGGGTTTATGCCGAACACCTGCTGTCACATGTAGAACGGATCCGGCTATCAGCTGTCTCCATCGTGAGGATTGCCCCGCCGCCTTCCTTTAGCCGAGAAGGGCAGGCAGTTTTTATCTGCCTGGTGGCCTTGGTAAAAGAGATTGTATGGTGACACATCTGAAAGGGTTGAAGACGGGTACTTTTTCCTTCGGAGACGCCCTCATTAACTTTTTCAGGTTTCACCTGAAGAGGAAAATCAGGGTGGAGAGGGAAGTGCTGCCTTCCAACCAGTTTGTTGAAAGGTGGGTGAGAGAGGCAAGAATGGCCTGTGTGAATGGGTCTTCCATGAGCGTGTGCCTGTAGCATTGTAGGAGGAAAACTGGAAGAGGGCATTTGCCCTAGCGGTCAGGGTAACCGTGGCTGGGCATTTGCCCTAGCGGTCAGGGTAACCGTGGCTTTTCTTGCGGGCTTTCTCCACGAGCAACCCTCGGAGGTCCCCCCCCCCTCCCTCTATTGGGAATTTTTCATTGTTTCCTTTTGTCACACTCTGTTTTTGTTTTTTTTACACACAGAAATGCCCATTTGTATTGTCCTGTGTTGTCCTTAATGTTATACTTTGTGTCAACCCTTGTGGTTAATAAAGAAAGCATTATTATTATTATTATCAGTAGAGAATCGAACACCATGCTTTGCAGCAAAGAGTTACAGCCCTTATCGTCTGAGTTCAAATCCCGCCGAGGTTAACTTTGCCTTTCATCCTAACGAGGTCAATAAAATAAGGTACCAGTAATGCACTGGGGTCAATTTAATTGACTTTCCCTTTCCCAAAAGTTACTGGACGTGTGTTTAAATCATAAACCATTATTATTATCATTATTACTTTTTTTTCACCCTATATTTGTTTGTTTTCTCAACCATTTTCTTTACGTAAAATGAATTTTAAATAATTTTTGTTGGATTTTATTATTCAAAATACATTTTCTCATTTAATACCATTTATGTAATACAGGATGGCGCCATACCTAATGTCTCATGGCATCACTTTGATGGACCAGGTCATGAAAGTTACTGTAAGAATTCTAACACAACTGATTAGGGATTGAGTTAACTTAGATGAAATGCAGTTCAGCTTTTAGCCAGAAAGAGGTACCACTGATAACTTCTTTTTTATGAGAGAACTGCAGAGGAACTTAGTAAGTCCCTGTATCTAGATACAGAGACTTACTAAGTACTTCTGCATTTGTTGAGCTTGAGAAAACCTTTGACAGAGTACCATGTTCCATAATCTGGTGGGCTCTTACAAAATTAGGGGCAGATGAGAGGCTGATGAGAGCTATACAAGCCATGTACAGAAAAACAGTCAGCAAGTTCAGAGTTAACACTGAGTATAGTTTGAAGTAATTTCAACTATGGGTATACAAGAGATGTAGTTATCTAGGCCACAATAGAGGAGTTTAAGACTGGTTGCCTGTGGGAACATGTATATGCAGATGATAGAGTTATCTTAGCTGAATCTGTAAAGAAATTAGAGAAATTCCAAAATGGAATCAAAATCCCTCAAAGTCAATTAGCAAAGACTAAAGTGCTAGTAGGTAAGAAAGAAGACAAAGCACTAATTCTGTCAGCGAAATGGCTGTGCTCAATATGCAAAAGGAGTTGATAAAATATTCCATTTAGTGTTCAAAATTTAAACTATGGGTACACAAGCTTCTGTTATCTACATGGCTTAATCAGCAGCGGGGCTGGATGTTTTGTTTGTGCAACAGCTAGAATAAGAACTGGGCTGAAAAAGTTCAAAGATCCACTACCTCTGGTGGCTACAAACGGTTTCTTCCTCAGAATGCTTGTGTGCAAATTGTAATGCTGCAAGTGGCCTTTAATGCAAAAGATCTGCAAAAATTGGAAAAAAATATAGTGAACATACTCCAATATAAATCTAATATATGTGCATAAACAGCAAAACATTAGTGGACTGAGAGAAATTAGTTGCAGTATACAAAAGTGATGACTGCAAAGGTATAGACATCGTCACGCAGTAATACAGAGTACCCGACCTCCATGGGTACAAGCTGAAGCATATAGACAATATGCCCCCACACCCTCCACCGCAAGGTGGTCGTGGAGGTGCCACGGCAAAAAAGCACCCAGCCCACACTGTAAAGTGGACGTGTAGGTGCCACGAAAAAGCACCCAGCACTCACTGTAAATGAGGTTGGTGTTAGGAAGGGCATCCAGCTGTAGAAATCAAGCCAGAATCAGTTCCCGTATGAGCAAGCCATGGTCAGCCGACCAGACACTGCCCACAACAGGACAACCCGTCTAACCCATGCTAGCGTGGAAGAACGGACGTAAAACGGTGATGATGATGATGATGATGATGATGTGATGCACCTGTGGTTTTCAAATAATTTCAAAAATAATTAAGAATTTAGAGAGATTTATTCAAATTATTTTCTCATTATTAAGCAGCTGTTTGTAGAACTGGTGGCTATTGTAGAACCAGTGTCAGTTTTAGGTGGTTTAGTAATAAAATGGTTAAGATGTAGAATATGATTTGAAGGTAATTTGGCTGCTATTTCTAGCAGATCAAGAAACCACAAAGAAGATCTGTAGATGGCTTGTTGCTTTTTTTCATTATTGGATATGTGAGTGAGAATTAAATAAAGAGAGAATATGTGTGTCTATGTATGTATGTATGTATGTCGGTGTGTGTATGTGTGTGATTCTCACATGAGTAAATCTCTATGCAGTTGTTTTTGCATAACTGCATGTATGTATGTGTGTGTGTGTGTGAATTTCATATAATGAGCATGGGAATTTATGCACGTGTATCCATTTATGTATTAAGACATATTTGTGTGCAACTGCATGAATCTGCATGTGTGTGAATGCACATGTTTTTTTAAGTGTGTGCATGTGATTTTGCATTTAATATTTCTTTTTTATTTGATCTCATTTATGCTGCACCACACAATGCAGAAGAATGCAACAGATTTTATGTGTTATGAAAGGCATCAACAGTATACAGGTATAAAATTTAAAGTTTTGTGCTTGTATTATAAATCACTAAGTGAATAAATATGTACGTGTGTATGTATATATGCATCTATGTATGTGTATGTATGGTTAAGAGAGTGGGACTGGCTTTGTGCAGTGCCTTTGCTCACTATAAAAGCTTCACGGCACAGGCATTGCTTTGTATCTGGAGATCTCTATGCACTTGCCGTCACATGGTACCATGGGCCCAGCACTGTGTCAATAATTGTCACAAGTGTAGTGTTTGTACCAGAGTTTTCAAGTCGCTGGCTGGACTAAAAAGTCACACTCGTTCAGCGCATCGGTAGGGATTCTCCTACATGGATATAAAGTAGTGGCCATACTCGAAAACGAGTTGGCAGCCACCATGTATGTGTATATATATATCATCATCATCATTTAACGTCTATCTTCCACGCTATCATGGGTTAGACGGGAGTTGTCCCACTTGAGGCAAGATTGGTCGGGTGACCGTGTCTCGCTCATATAGGACTATCTGGTAGGTTTTCTATGGCTGGATGCCCTTTCTAACACCAACCACATATATATATAAACCAGGGTGGGTTCAGTTTGAAACTGGTTAGGCCATTATTAAACATATTACTTGATACTTGGGATAGTAGAGTATGGTTATATTCTCAAGAGTTGGGACCCAATGGCTGAGCTCTTGCCATTTCAACAACTAGTTCCAGACTGATTCAGTCTGGAACTAGTTGTTGATACAACAAGAGATCAGCCGTCAGGGTCCTGACTCTTTATATACATACAGGTTTTACCCCCAAAAATGTATACACATTTTGATTACCTGTACAGGCAATATTTATTAGAATGCTGTTGAAGTGTGAATACATTTTTGGGGACACACTGTAGATATATATATTGGGTTGTAACATGAATTCCCGCCGTTGTTATAAAACTTCTTAATAAAAATTGGCGGGAATTTATGTTATAACCCAATATATATCATAATCATCATCATCATTTTTACATCTACCCCTTTCTATGCTTGCATATATATATATATATATATAGTAGTTTGGTAGATAACCATAATTAAACTAAGGTACTTGATACATCAGATCGAAATGATACATTATTTTATTAAGATTATTTCTGTTTCATTTAGTGATGAAATCAACATAAAGCCATTTCACTACCTATATAGGTGACTGGCTAGATAAGGTTTAACACTTGTGAGAGAAACCAAGAATAACTGATTGCTCTAATGTAAAACAATGTTATGCTAGTGCAGCTACTTCCATACAATCACTTGATCTGCTAGAAATAGTAACTAAATATCTCTTAAATCACATCATACTATCTTGAAAAAGAAAAAGGCAAATTAAATAATGTAGATATAGATTTTCCTAACAAGAGAATATAATCCTCTTTGGAACAATTTTGATTATAGGTCTGCTCAGTCAGTTAATCTGCGGCTAAACAACAACCATCAAATAAAGTGTTATGGTAAACCACACATCACTACACATCACCAAACATCACTGTGAGCCATACATCACCACACAAAACAGGGAAAAACATAACATACAACTGACAACATATAAAATAAATACAACATGGATTTATTAAATAATATTTTATACAGCATATAATTAGATTTAAAGAAAGATATTTTGCAATGGATTGCAAGTGCAAGACAACATGCAAGATGTTGCACACTTGAACAATCAAGAAGAAAGAAAAGCAATAATTTAGGTTGACAGGTGCAATTCACAGATTATATCTAGATAAAAGCTTTATGTACTGAAATAATAAATGGTTTTATAATTAAAATATTATGTAAGAGATGCAGTTAAAAGAGGTAAATTAATAAACAGATGCACAATTAATTAGGAAACATAGCTACAAGACTCATTCAGGAACTTTAAAATACTATGCAAAATTATATAGCAGTCCTTATAACATACTTTATAATCAAATGCATTCCAGCTGTAATCATTCTGTCTTTTTCCAAGACAAAGTGCACGCAGTATCATATCATTAAATCTGTTCTCTTTTAAGATGACAGAGTGTAATTCAAACGAGATTTAACTGTGATTTTGTGCAAGCCAAGCAACTACATAGACTCCCTTGTTGGCAAAATATATATTGGGATGGACATAAAGTTCCAGCCGTTCTTCAAAAGAAAGTATTTTGATAGAGTTTTCTAGAAATATTGAATGTTCCACATGTACACATATATAAGAAGTGACATTGGTATGCACTATGTGCATTTCTCATTTTTTGTAATGCTATCAAGAACTCAGAATGCAGAAAACCAGAATAAATATTAGAAGGCATCTCATCCAATGTTCTAACAATTCTACCTTCACACTGTCTTCAACTTGCCATTGTTTTCTAGAGTTTTAACCTCCCCAGGAGAAGAACTGAAGACATAGATTTTTTTAACAATTGTGGAGAGGATAATTAGAAGGTTGTGGTTGTAAGTTTCTAATGAACTGAAATCTTGACATGGTTTTTAGTCTCTGGTTAAAACTACTTTCACCTCACTTACATGTTAATATCCTTAGGAAACCCTTTCTTTAAAACTGTTGGGTTTATTTTTAGTCTACATGCTGTAGTGTGTTCTTTCAGTTTTAATATTGAAAGTTGTGATTTGAAGGAGATTTAGTTGCTATTTCTAGTAGGTCGAGCAGCTACATAAAAGCTCAATCATTAGCTTGGCAATGTGCTATGTTGTTATTGTTACTGTTGCTGTTTCATTTGTGGTTGCAGCTGCAACAAACATCTGCACATTAGTCTGATGAATTTTAATCAGGAATATTTGAACATCAGCACTGATTAATTAGTTCATTGATTACATGCAATGTAGAATGACTAACAAACAGGTTAGTGAAACCAGTTGTAATTAATTGATAAAGATTCTTAACTTAGAGACAAGGTCACAAATTCTGAGGAAGGGTAGAGTTGATTTAGACTCCACCATCAGTATTTAACTGGTATTGTGACAAGGGATGTCAACATTGGTGAGATTTAAAATCAGAATATTAAGTGCTGTAACTAATTACTGCAAGGAGAAAAAAAAGGTGAGAAAAGAAAGACTGTGATAATGAAGGGAAAAGAAAGACAAATTACAGAGGCAAGTTGGAATAGGGATAATGAAAAACAGAAAGGGTAGGAGGAGGACAACATAAGAGGGTTGGGAGTTGGGAAAAAAAGAGATAAGTATATATGAAGGAAATTTCCTTCCACCAGACATACAAATATAATAGGGTATATGAAAACCTTTAATCAACTGAGATTATACTGTACAAGCATTTGGTAGACAAAATTTTCAGACAATATAGATCTTGTTTCTACATGATAGATCAACTTGCTAGAAATAGCAACCAAATCTCCTTCAAACCATGTCCTACTATATTAAGAATGAACACATTGGATAGTGTAGAGTCATATAAGCATATAAACAAGAAAACAAGAGGATGGTATGGCGAGAATATCTTTGATCATCGGTCTGATCAGTTAAAGCTACCTAGGTGACTAAAAAACAAGCCCACTTTTACAGAACTAACTAAAATAATAAGTATTTTTATCTTTATCTTAATGATTTAGAAAAAAATATCTAAAAACAAGTTGATTAACTGAAAAGTTTAAAGGAGGCACAGTTGATTATTCTGTTGTTTTTCTCTATTGTATTACTCCCTTCAGTCATTTAACTGGAAAGGAAGAAAACCATAGTCGACCTGACTGGGATCCCAACTCAAAGTGTAAAGGCATGTAACTAAATACCATACAACATTTTGCACAATACTCTGTTTCTACCCTTCCACAACCATTATAATAAAAAAAAAATGTTTATTGGAATTATGTTACTCCAGTATGGCTATAGATCATTGGTTGAAATTAGTAAAGATGAGCAGCACCTATGAGTTTTTAAGAGGGCGCTCCCAAACTAATAAGATGATTTGGATTTTTGTTTTTTGTTTTTATTGCTTACTCAGGAGGAATGGAGATATCCATGACTCTTTTCAAAGCATCCAAGAAAATTGTGAGGAAAGGAGGAAAGTTTTCTCAAACCAGAGACCTGGCCCAGTTGCTTGCTACAGCATGAACTATACTAAAAGCATACACGAGCTGTGATGTGGTATTAACTCTTAACATCCTGTAATGATTTAGAAAAAAAAATCTAAAAACAAGTTTATTAACTGAAAAGTTTAAAGTATAGTATTATTATTAGTGGGCAGATCATTGTGAAAATTTGAAGCATTTGAGTAACGTCTTTAGTTTGTGACACAATCATAGTTCTGTTATATAATTTTCAATAATATTTTGCTAATGTGGTGTCAAATGGTACAGGATATTAAAAGTTAAACCAGTCAACAAATTAAGTTGACAAACCAAATAGGCCATGCTGGGATATAAAATCAGAACAGAAATTGTTAGAATGACTATAAGACATGAGTGAATGCATCTTTTTGTGTTGATTTCTGTCAAGACCTCAGGACTTGACCAATCATTTGCTGTCATCTACAAAATGTGGAGGAGTGAATCTTGCATGAGGAAGGACCCCCCATAAAGTACAGTGGTTGATGCAGCAGTTGTCTCTAGGTGTTCTTCGTGGCATGATTTTGCTATTTGTCTGCTGAGACCCCTACACTGAGGTGTAGAATTTTCCACACCTTCCCTCTTTCCCTTAGACTGTTTTCAATTTTTTTCTGTTTCTCTTTCTTTTACATATATTATTTTCTTCTTATTGTATTATCAGTTGCTACAGTTGTTGGGGATGCAGACCTATAATCAGAAGCATTTCAGATAAGACCAGTCATCTTTTCTCTCTTATATGCAGGAAACATTGTACTACAATATTTACTGTGACCTTTTCTAAAATGTCAAGGGGTGATTTGAGAGAGATTTGGATGTTATTTCTAGTAATTCAAGTAACCTTGTAGGCAGAGGTGTAACAAGGGAAAATAGTGCCTATGGCAAACATTGAAATTGTGCCCTGCCCATGCAGCAAACTATATAGTAGTTATTAGACAATGAGGGTTTAGTATATTAAATTGTATTTTCATTTGTTCTACAGGTATCCTTTGCGCTTAAGTATACATAAAATATTGGCAAAACTGTTAGAGTATTTAAAGGGAGTGATCTATATAATACTGATCTTTGACAAATATTAAAACCCTATTAAAATATTTGACAAGTCATACTGTAAGGTATGCCTATGTGGTCATGTAGTTCTCAACACTGTATTTTTATCTATGGGCCTAATAATTTATATAAATGTTTTAATGATCCAGCCACCATAGTGTTTCTCACTCAAGATAATCAAAGACAGATCATACATCTGAAGAAGTTTCTTTTTTCACTCTCTGACAACTTATCTGGCCTTAGTAGAAAGTGCTTCTAGTCCAGTTAGCACCCACTTTCAAGTGGTGCCCATGGCACGTGTCATGCTTACCATACCCTAGATACGCATCCGCATGTAGGGCTCTTTCATTGACTGTTGACTGACTGATATTCACCAAGAATTCAGAATTAAAAGAGGTTTTACAGTCCTGTGCTTAACTATTTCCACCAAATGGTTTTAAGCACTGGACTTAATAGAATCATTAGAAAAGTAGACAAAATGCCTCATGGCATTTGTTCTAACTCAAATCTTGTTGAAGTCAACTTTACATTTCAGAAATCAAAAAAATAAAATATAAATCATATATTGGGGTTAATTTAATAAACCGCTAAATATCTGGCCTTGTGCCAGATAGGAAACATTTTTGAGTTCTTTAGGAAAATGGGGGTGAAGAAATATAGCCACTACTAGAGTAATGAATGTGGTGGGGGTGATGAAGGGTGAAGAAAGAAGAGAGTTAGGAGGTTAATTAGAACAAGAAATTAGATGAAGAAAGTACAGAAAGCAATGAGGTAGCAACAGCAGAAGTAGCAGCAATAATGGTGGTAGTGATGGTGGTGGAGGTGGTGGTAGTAACAATAGTAGTCATCCAAGCAGTAAATTGTTAGACCTCACTCTCTCATTTACCAGGGTTCAACCCCACCACTTCACATATCCTACACCCATATCAGCCATTCTGCATATTATTTATTTTTACCTGGAATCATTTACTCAAAATCCTTTCAGCTGCTTCTTCTCTCATGAAATTATTTTCCTTCAATAGATCTTTCTGTTGCTCATTCAATCAGGTACTCATTCATTCCACACTCATTCAGACATTTCATTCAGTATTTCTTTCATTAAAACATTCTCTGTCCTCTCGCTCATTTGCTTAATAAATAGTCATTGCTATTAGTGTTTGTTAATTCATTCCATCAATCTGTCATTCTGCATGACAGTCTACTTAGTTGTAGTAGCTAGTAAATTCATTTGTTTATTCTTCCATTCATTTATTCATTTAATTAGTTGGTTCTTAATCCAGCTGTATAATTTCAAGGGAGAGAAAGAAAGAGAGAAACAGAAAGAAGAAGCAGGAGAAAGAAAATAGTATATCTTGAAAATCTCATCACTAATGTTCCTAAATTGTGTGTATGTGTGTCTGTGCGTATGTGTGTGTGTCATTCTTTATTAAGGCCATGCTTGAGTTTTGTTACAGTCGAGGCTATATATATATTATACATGATACGTTATTGTATATATAGAAACAACGTCTACAGGACTAGAACTGTTTCATTCATATGATAATAAAGATGCCTATGCTCTAGCTACGTGTTGAGTACCTTATTCAACTGTGGTTATCTTCTCAACACCACTCAAGGACTTACATATTATATATATATATATATATATATTATACATTATACATATATATATATATATATATATATATATTATACATATATATATGTATATATATATATAGAAATATATATATACAATATATTAACAAATGGAAACTATATTTATAAAACCATATTTATTTCATTATACATATTTCAAGGGCCACCAAGGCAGATTATGGTGCGCTTTCATCAGATAAAATATAATATGGATTAGTTTTATAAATAAATATTGACATACCCTGAAAAAATGCAACCTTCATGGTTGGAGTCTCCTGACTATCCAGGAGACTCCAACCTTGAAGGTTGCATTTTTTCAGGGTATGTCAATATTTATTTATAAAACTAATCCATATTATATTTTATCTGATGAAAGCGCACCATAATCTGCCTTGGTGGCCCTTGAAATATGTATAATGAAATAAATATGGTTTTATAAATATAGTTTCCATTTGTTAATATATTGTATATTTACTCCAATAATTTGTTGAGTGCTTTATATCAGTTATAAAAATATTTTGCATGTTGTATCCCAACAAATTAAATATAACCTCTTCATATATATATATATATATATATATATATATATATATATATATGTGTGTGTGTGTATATATATATATCAAAGGCATGTATTGAGTTAGAAACTCGAGTAAACCCGGCTGCTATTTTTAGTGGCACGAGTTTGCGAGACACACTAAGCTCTGGCACCATGTGCGTTACATATACGCACACTATCCAGTTTTCTAATATACTTAGAAGTGACCAGGATACTAATAATTCTTCACCCGCTGATGAGCTAGAATTTTGGTATTCCTCTTCACAATTAATATTGCGAAACAGTATTATCGAAACTGTCCGGGTGATTGGTAGTTACGACAATTCTGGTTTGTATTTATTATTCTTGATTTATTCTTAAATTGAGTCTAGCAAACCCTATTGTCTGTAGTTAGTATTCTTTTCACCTTAGCGAATCTGGTCCCTTACGTTTTAAACACATATATGTATATATCTGTGTTAGTTTTTCTTTTTTGTTCAGTTATATATATACATATATATATATATATACCACAGATGCTCTTTTCCTTGTACGACAACTACAGGAGAAGTACCTAGCTAAAAGTAAACCCCTCTACTTAGCTTTTGTTGACTTGGAGAAAGCCTTTGACAGAGTCACACGTTCCATTATCTGGTGGTCCCTTAGAAAGCTAGGAGTAGATGAATGGCTTGTGAGAGCTATACAAGCCATGTATAAAGAAACAGTCAGCAAGGTTAGAATTAACAATGAATATAGTGAAGAATTTAGCGTAAAAGTTGGTGTTCATCAGGGCCCTGTCTTTAGCCGCCTCCTGTTTATTATCATCCTTCAGGCTATAACAGAGGAGTTTAAGACCGGCTGCCCATGGGAACTTCTATATGAAAATGATCTAACTCTCATAGCTGAATCTGTGGCTGAACTAGAGAAGAAATTCCAAACATGGAAGCATGGCCTAGAATCAAAAGGCCTTAAAGTTAACTTGTCTAAGACTAAAGTTCTTGTATGTAGAAAGGAAAATAGGGTACAGGTGCCCTCTGGGAAATGGCCATGCTCAGTGTGTAGGAAAGGAGTAGGTAGAAATTCCATTTTATGTCCCAAATGCAAACTATGGGTACATAAAAGATGTAGAGGGATCACAGGCAAGCTATCTAAGAATGTAGATTTTATATGTGGCCGATACTCAGGTGCAATAAGTAGCAAGTGCCCACAGGATACTAGCTCCTTCTACTGCCTAGATGATTCTATAGAAATAGTGGACACTTTCCGTTACCTGGGTGACAAAATCAGCAGTGGTGGGGAGTGCTCTGAAAGTACAGTAGCCAGAGTTAGAATGGGATGGAAAAAGTTCAGGGAGAGTATACCGCTGTTGGCCACAAAAGGCTTCTCTCTAAAAATGAAAGGCAGATTGTATGATGCTTGTATATGAATAGCTATGTTACATGGCAGTGAGACATGGGCATTGTGTGCAGATGACCTGCGCAGACTGGAAAGGAACAAAGCATGTATACTCCGTTGGATGTGTAATAGTAATATACACGAACGCCAAAACATAAATGAACTAAGTGAGAAATTAGGAATAAGAGGGATCACATGCTGTTTACTTGAGAGAAGATTACGTTGGTATGGTCACCTGTATAAAAAAGTGTATGGCGATCAAAATTGATGGAAGTTACGGAGTAGGTAGACCCAGAAAAACCTAGGACGACATGATAAAGTTCAACCTTGCACACTTGCATCTCTCTAAGACAATGTCACTGGATCGAGATCTTTGGTGCCATGCAGTAATAGAGAAGATAGAACTGTTCATTCCATGTTGATAAGTCTCTTAAAATGTTACAAGTCAATGGAATGCTATGGAGCTAACATTTTCTGAATTAAGGCTTTTAGACTACTGTAAAGTGGTCATGTAGGTGTCATGACAAAAAGCACACAGGTTGGTGTTAGGAAGAGCATCCAGCTGGAGAAACCAAGCCAAAATCTGTTCTGAATGAGCAAGACAAGATCAACTGATCTAGCATTGCCCACAAAAGGACAGTGTGGAAAAATAGACAAAGAACAGTGATTATGATGATGATATAATAGTTAGTTAATGGGGTACTTGCAGGGCTTGATCTAATTTGGATGATAAGAGTTAGAGTGACAAGTGTTTTGGGGCTTCCTAGGTGAAGGTGACACACAACCAGCCAGCTCTGAAGTAAAAAAGTTAAAGAGCTGAACCAGCACATCTGTAGGCCAGAGGCTGGAGTGTTAGTGAGCAACGTCATGCCAACCAGTTGAGTGTCCTTTCTGTTGATGCAATCAAGAATGTCTGCAAATGTCTGCGACACCATCTCAGATGTGGGGGCAGTAATCTATTGTGAGTCTCATCAGAGGTTTGTACAGAGTTAATTGTTGTTGTTGGGGAGTGGGTGACTTAGGATTTATATTCACTAGTTTCCACCGATGGTGATAACTAACATTTGTAGGAATCTTGAGGGTTCTAGTTGCATATTAGTAAGAAGAACATGAGAAGAGAAGAACGTGACTTCATTGAGGGTTTTTTTTCAAGCTTTTGGTTCATGGAGCCAACACAAAATTGGTATGAGGTGTCTATATTGCATGTGGATGATGCATGCATGCAAAATGTTTGGAAGGATGAATAGTGGTATTGTTTGTTTAGAAGTGGTTAATTTCAGAGACAGTGGCAGGACAAAACCTAACACTTGAGGATAAAGCTTTGATAAATAGTGGCTCAGAGAGAGTTACATCAGCACTGTCTGTGATAGTGAGATGCAAGAAATGAAAGATGGGTCTAGCCCTTAAGCATGTTGTTTTGTAGAAGACTAGCAAGCCAAACATGGTAGAAAGCTTGCTTTTACCAAATTTCTTAGGGTGAGGGCCCATTAGTTAATGACATAAGAGAGGACTCAGTAAATCTTGTTTTAAGAAACTAATAAGAAAGTGATGGAAAAGGTTATTGTTGATGGCTATCTCCATCACCTTTGGTTTGTTGGAATTGAAAGTAATACAGAACAATCTGTCAGAGTCAGATGTTGTCATTGTTTGGAATAAAAAATATTCTGGCATGTTACTATCGATCAATATATATCACCTTAGAGAGATTGAAGTATTTATTGAGTATAAGGGCTAACTCTGGGGGGCATGGTTTGAAGGTAATGAAAGGAAAATTGGCAAAACTGGCAAACTTGATAGTTTGAAGCAACTGAAGATGGTTTTGCATATAGCATGCATTAGGTGGGTTGGGAGAATGTACTGTAAAAAATAAGTTTTTTTAGGAGATTTATCAAGTGTAGGGTTAGATGGGAATAACACAATAACAATAGAGAATTAGGATGATCAAGCAGAAGGAGCCAATTGCAATGGTGACAGCAATGATAATGATGGGGTGGTGGTGATGATGATGATGAATGTGGTGAGTGCAGAGAGAAATCCACTGAGTCAGCAGCTGTAAACTGGATGATTTATGATAACTAAGCCAGAATTATGGCCCAAGAAAACACTCCGCACTCTATGTTTGGGAAAAGAGTTAATTAAGCACTTTATATGCTCCAATCCCTAGCCTAGACCACTTTTTCTTTATTATAATTATCCCTCTCTGTTTCTCTCTCACACCCAGTCATTCTCTTCTTTTATTTCTCCTTCTTCATCTTCATTCTAACATTATTTCATTCTTGCACATTATCTCCTGAGAGCTGGTGGTGTTGTATGTGAGTGTGTGTGTATATATATATGTGTGTGTATGTGTGTGTGTGTCTATGACCAGTGTATATAGATCACACATATATTCACACACACATACACATATATATATATATATATGTATATACACACACATACATACACACATGTATATATGGGCCTTCCAGTTTCATTTCACATTATATACATGTCTGTGTAGATTTTTTAAATTTAAAAATCATTTTTAAGTGAACATGATTTTTTAAAAAATATTTTGGTCTAGTGGTCTAGTATACTACTAAAACTCTGTGATTACTTGCTTGTCTGTAATGTAATACAGCCAAAAGGGCACATGATGGGAAAATACTTTGAAAGGAACTTGACCCTTAAATGGGGATACAAATGGAATAAAACACGTTTCGTGTAAATCGGAGCACAAGATATGGGGTTTTTCCGGGTACCTTCATAAACAGAGAGAGAAAGAGAGAGAAAGATAGAGAGAAAGAGATAATTGTTTCTATTTTAGGCACAAGGCCAGCAATTACCCAGTGCATTACTGGTACATTATTTTATCGACCCCGTAAGGATGAAAGGCAAAGTCAACCTCGGCGGGATTTGAACTCAGATCATAAAGGGATGTAACTATGCTGGAAAGCTTGGCGTCCGACCCTCTACCGATACTGCCAATCAACTACTGCCAATCGAGAGAAAGAGATAATGGTTGTAAGAGAGTGGATTAAAAGAGAAACATAGAGAGAGGGAGAGGAGACAGAGAGCTGTTAGTGTTTCTGTGTATATATATATATGTGAGTGTGTGTGTATATATATATATATATATATATGTCTGTATATACCTATGACCAGTGCATATACATCTCAGACACCCACATATGTACATACACACACACACATGCATACATATATGTATACACACATTTATATATATATACATACACACACATATATATATGGGCCTTCCAGTTTCATTAATTATTTTAAAATTATTTTTAAGTGAACATGATTTATTAAAAATATTTTGAAGTGAATGTGACCCAACGGGTCATGGGTGGTCTAGTTCATTATAAAAATCAATGATAGCATTCTATATGTGGGTGTGCCCCCTTTATCGCCTTGCAACCAATATTGTTAGACCCACTCTGCCACTGCAGGTATATATATACATATACAACTGGAGAGAAATGAAACAAGCATGCTCCGTTGGATGTGCAATGTCAATGTGCATGAACGACCAAGTATAGATGAGTTGAGATAGAAACTGTGTATAAGAGGGATAAGTTGTAATGCACGGGAGAGAAGGCTGCGATGATATGGACATGTGATGCGCATGAAGGATGAGTGCTTGGTGATGCCAGTTGAAGGAAGACGCAGTAGAGTTTGACCACAAAAACATGGGCGGAGGTGGTGAGAGCAAACCTGAGGTCGCTGAAGCTCACGGAGGAGATGACAAAGGACCGTAACAAGTGGTGAGATGCTGTGCTGAATAGGACCCATTCCACCCTTGCCAGTAGGGAAAAGTGGACGTAAAATGATGATGATGATGATATATATATATATATATATATATATATATATATATATATATATATACATATATGTTATTTTAATAAATATATATAAGTATATATATATACATATATATATATATACTTATATATATTTATTAAAATAACAGTTTAAAGTTTAAGCAAAGAATCGCTGCTTTCACCCTTAACGGGATCTTCTGAAACTGACAAAGTCAATCTGTGAACGCAGAAGTGAATATTTCAAAAAACGTTGCAACTGGAGGAAGATAGGAAGACGATACTTTGGTCCCTGGCAAAGAATGGGAAAAAACGAATATAATACGTCATTATTTGGAGCAGTGAAAAACAATTACACACAAAGACAGAACCACATTTATGGTATAAAAGAAGTCGTAGACTAATATTCTCTTAGATGGTTCATAGAGAGGTTCTCTGGCAATGAACGGAAAAAACGAAGATAATACGTCATATGTGGAGCGTAGAGAACAAAGACAAAACCTCGTAAATGGTATAACTGAAGTCGTAGACTAAAATTCTAACTAGGAAACCGAATAATTCTCCACTTCAGAGTTTACTATATACTTATATATATTCTAAAGAAAGATATATTTATATATATCTTTCTTTCTGCATGAATATGCTTTTGTTCTTTTTATTTGCCTCTTTTTTCTTCTCATTCTTCCTCCTATTAATTCTGCTGTCCCACCTTTTTTTACGTCCATTTTGTTTCATGAATTTCTTTCACCATTTCCTATTAAAAACACTGTTAGCATTTCTAATGTGGCTAGTTCATGTACATCATAATGATTTCTACTATAGGCACAAGGCTAGCAATTTGTGGAGCGGCACAGTCGATCCCAGTGCATTACTGGTGCTTTATTTTATCAACCCCGTCAGAATGAAAGGCAAAACTAACCTCAGTGGGATTTTAAATCATAACGTAAAGGGACGTGACTCTATGCCATGAAACATGGTATCCAATGCTCTACCGATACTGCCAATTCACCTCCCCCATATATACATGTACATCATAATATCTACTATATATTCTTATATATTATTTTGGTCAATGAAGAATTACCAGAGGTAGCTTTTAATTCTATACTCCTACTTGTTTCAGTCATCAGGCTGTGGCCCTTCTGGCCACTGCCTTCATTTAGCTATCCATATTTTCTCCAGTATTTAATTTTTTTCAAGTCTGGTACTTATTGATCTATTTATTTGTTAAACTGTTAAGTTATGAGACATACACAAACATAAATAAAGATACAGAAACACACACACACATACATATAACGGACTCTGTAGTTTCTGTTTATTACATTCCACTCTTAATGGGTTGTCAATAATATAGTAAATACACTTGCCCAAGATGGTGTGTAGTGGTACTGAACTCAGACCTCTATAACCACACAATATATATATATAATATCAATAATTGTTTCTACTTTAGGCACAAGGCCAGCAATAACCCAGTGCATTACTGGTACTTTATTTTATCAACCCCGTAAGGATGAAAGGCAAAGTCAACCTCAGCGGGATTTGAACTCAGATCGTAAAGGGACGTAACTATGCTGGAAAGCATGGCGTCCAACCCGCTACCGATACTGTCAATCCACCGCCCTATAATCCACCATATATAATATCAATAATATTAATAAATGGAAAATATCTTTATAAAACCATATTTATTTTATTATACATATTTCAAGGGTACCAATATTTAGGTATGCTTTCGTCAGATAGAATACAATATTTGGTTTAAAGATAGTGACATATCCTCATATGAACTTAATGTTATGAGTTCATTGTGGATAGTGAATAAATATTCAAAACTCAGGATAAATATATTAATGAGGATAACGGTAAAACTAAGTTTAGATGCTAGATATATTTTAAATAATTATTTTAATTGTTTTTTAAAAGAGGTTTGCTATTAAAATTGAAGAAAAAGAATTTTTAAGTTACTTTCGGAATATTTATAGAAATATGCATATATACATCCAAACATATTTACATGGGTATAGAAAGAATGAAATAATTATATTTATTTTTATTAATTTAATTTTATAATGTGGAAGTATTTATAATATTAAGGTGAGAACTATAAATTAATGTATTAAAATGAGAACTATTAATTTAATATGTGAAAGATATCATGTATATACTATTGGATGTATTTTACGGGTGTATTTATGATGAGTGCAGTTATAAATGTAGTGTATTGTAGTATAATAGATTATTGTATAACGTTATTAAATCATTTATTTAGTACATAAATAGTTATGTTTAAATATAGATTTTGTTTACTTATGAAAACATTTAGGATATGCTGAGCAAAGATACATATTTATAGCTTCTATATATAGCTTAAGAATGTGAAAATAATTGTATTTTTACAGAGAAGATGTATAATATTATGTATAATCTATTATCGTATAAGGATAGATATATAAATTTAAACATTTATGTAAAGTTTGAATGTTTCGTATAAGTGAAATGTAAACAAGCTTCTATTAAAGGAAAAGATAGCTCTAATGTTTATTAATTTAAAGAGTTCAAATTATTTGAAGATATATTGTTTCATCTAATGTTTAACCTAATAATTAATTACAATGCTCTAACCACTAAGCCATGTGTCTCCTTATATATATATATATATAAAAACAATGTTAATTTATAACACAAAGTTAATTTATAACATTAGAAGCACTGAACAGAGTTTCTGGAGTATAATTAATATCAATAATAATATCATATGTCATATAATTACCAATCCTGGTAATATTATAAACAAAAAAAAAAGGAAATATTTAATTCTTGTTTGCATCGGTTCTCCAGAACATTTAACAATATTTACAGTTTATAGAAAATACTACACATGGCCTGTATAAATTGCCTGGGTACAACATATATATCTTTGGTTGTTTTTAAAAGTTCTTAAATTTATACATACAAATACTTAGTATTATCAAATTTATACATAGATATACTTATTGTTATCAAAATCTATACATAGAAAGTTTTATCTTTTTAGTAATATCTAGACCATATTTACTATATGTTGCTCTGAAATAATATATGAATTTTTACTTACATTATAATTATAATATAAATTATAATTATAATGTAAGTAAAAATTCATATATCATTTCAGAGCAACATATAGTAAATATGGTCTAGATATTACTAAAAAGATAAAACTTTCTATGTATAGATTTTGATAACAATAAGTATATCTATGTATAAATTTAAGAACTTTTAAAAACAACTGAAGATATATATATTGAACCCAGGCAACTTATACAGGCCATGTAATTGGTCTAAGTTTGATACGGTTGAGCAGCTCACTGATACAGATAGAGTCGCTTAGCCGCTTGCCAGCCATAAGTCTCATGATGTGGTTCTGGTATGTAGAGAGCTTCTGAAGTGACCTTGTCGTCCAAATAACACAGTCAAGACCATATAACACAACTGGTAGGATGTAAGTATCAAAGATACTTCAAATGACAGGAAACTTGTTTTGATGTTAGTACTTCCTTGTTCTTGTTGAAAGCTGCCCAACCTAGATTGATGCGATATTGTGCAGCAACCATTCCATTGTTGTTTGATGATAGTTTATGACCGAGATATACAAACTCCATAACTTGAGCAATTTGCTGGTTGGAGATTGTGAGTTGGAGGTTGGCATTATTTTTATCAGTTGTCATACACTTTGTTCTGGAGATGTTGATGTGTAAGTCAGCCTCCAACGAATGTTTGGCCAGTACATTCAGAAAGTCTTGCAGATCAGTTCTAGAGTAACTCATGGTGGCCGGATACTCTGTATAGCTAAGATTTGATAGGATTTTACATCCTATTTGATAACCAGAGGGGCATTCTTCTTCAGCTTGGTAGATAAGTGCAGCTATAACTATACAGAAAAGGAGTGCTGATAGTACATCCCCTGCTTAACTCCCTTCACGATGTCTAAAGAAAAGACCTTTTATATATGAACATACAACACACGTACCTTCATATATATATATATATATATATATATATATATATATATATATATATATCTGTATATATATAAAATTAAGGATATGTGTGTGTGTGTCTGTGTTTTACCTGTAGGAGCCTACATCTTACGACCGATTTCATGAAACTTTACAGGCTCATAAATTAGTCATCGGGGAGTCTTTTCTGTATATAAGCGTATCGTTTTTTTTTTATTCCGGGGTTATTCTGCAGATAAAATCGATAGGGGGGTCACCTTTTTTTAGGTATAGAAAAATAAGATTTTTGACTCTAGCTCCCACATTTTGCCACCGATATCGTTCAAATTTTAAAGCAAAATAGAATTTATCATTGCACATCCTGTAATCGCTTTATATTTTGCATTTGTTGTTCAGGGACGACGTAGCAACCGCTTAAATATTCAAAAATATCACTTTTAGACTTAAATTTCCACTTTTTCGGCTCTAGCTCCCATATTAATCAACCTACTTTGTTCAAATTTTACACTACGCTAGATCTGATTATTTCACGTCTTAAAGTGGCTTTACATTTTGGATTTTTTGTTAAGGAACAGCGTGGCAGCAGCTTAAATATTAGAAAATACCACCTTTTCGCAAAAAAATTCCGCCTTTTTGGCTCTAGATCCCATATTTTTCAACCGATTTCGTTCAAATTCGAAACTCCCTCCCCCAGCATGCTCCTTCGTCAGTCACCCGCGTTTCTCAGTGATAGAGGTCATCACCACACTCCCCCGCATCGCCTGTGTGTGGCAATAGATGAGTCATCGAGAAGCAGTCGCTAAGATCAACACCTTTTCATCAAAGCAGATATTACCTACCCTGGCAACACTAGGTAGTGCTGCTAGTATATATATATATATATATATATATATATACATATGATGGTATATATATATATATATATATATAAAACAAAGGAAGCATGGTAAGGAACCAGGTGGACCATAACGCACCAAAGTACTCAATACATAGGGTAGTAGAGTGGGTAATAGGAAAAGAGGGGTCCTGACTCTTTTCCCATATATATATGTGTGTGTGTGTATCCCGGGTTCGGAGGTAACCACAGTGAGTAAGGTACTCAATACATAATGGAGTATAAATATTTAATGTAGAAATGGCTTCTACAGGATTAGTACTGTTTCATTCAAATGATTTCCTTTGAATGAAACAGTTCTAGTCCTGTAGAAGCCATTTCTACATTAAATATATATATATATATATATATATATATATATATATATATATATATATACACATATATATACCGTCCAAACCCATGCAAGCGTGGAAGATGGACGTTAAACGATGATGATGATGATGATGATGATATATACATATATATATATATATATATATATATATATATATATATATATATATACATATACATATATATATATATATATATATATATATATATTTGATGCTGATGATGATGATATATACGAGTTGCTGGCTATGGGTAAAAGAAACTGCGAGAGGATTAGTTAATTATGATTTTATTGAACATATTCTTCTCTCAGATTCACGGTTATTACAGCGATATATATGTTAAGAAAAACAGACAAGGCATGCTTTTCCTAACATATTAACTTATACATACTCCATGAATTATTGAAACCTGAAAAATACTTGTGGATTAACATCTGGAATATTAATTTGCAGGACTCAATTATACACATTGAGAAATCTATCTGATAAGTTGCTTCTTCATTAACAGTTGCATAATCACTCTCCACAAGTTTCATTTAACCAACAAAAAATGAAAACTACCACATATATATGTGTGTGTGTGTGTGTGTGTGTGTATATATATTTATATATATATATACAATTCTCAGACCGGGTGATGTGTTGTTTCCTTGAGCCAAACACATTATTTCACATTGCTCCAGTTTACTCAGCTGTAGAAATGAGATGATAGGACTGGGGTCATTCCACTGTAAAGTGGACGTGTAGGCGCCACGGGAAAAAAAAAGCACCCAGCACTCACTGTAAATGAGGTTGGTGTTAGGAAGGGCATCCAGCTGTAGAAATCAAGCCAGAATCAGTTCCCGTCCCACCCTTGCAAGCAGGGAAAAAGCGGACGTAAAATGAAATGCTGATGATGATAATGATACACACATATACACACACACACACACACACACATATATATATATACGTATATTTACATATAAGAAACTTTCTGTTGCAGCAAATAGATTCCTCTAAAAATAGTTCCATCTATATGGCTAGCTGGCTGGCCGGCTGGTTGACTGGTCGGCTGGTTTAACTACCTGAGTGGTAAGGTTAGTTGGATGACCGATTGAATGGATGTTTGGTGATGAAGAGGAAGAAGCAGATAAGTAGGAGGTAATGGTACAATGGTGGCTTGGGTTGATGTTTTGAGCAGGTTGAATTAGCTTTACCAATACTGGTCTTATTTAATCAATATTACAAACAAATGTAACAATGAAAATTTAGTTAATAGCTAAAAAAAAATTTAAGTAAATAGGGATTAGTATTAGGGCTCTGAAATAGCGATGTATATATGAATGTATGTACAGTATATGTGATAATATACTGTATGTTTATTTAAAACATTTTGAAGACCATTTAAAATTCATAGCAAATGGTCTTTAAAATGTTTTTAAATAGACATACAGTATATTATCAAATATACTATATGTACATTCATTAAATAAATAATAATGAATATAATAAAATACAAAAAAAAGGTTAAAAACACTATGAAATACCTTACAAAATCATCAGTGGAGTTTCTCTACACACATACATACATATCTAAATGAATGTGTAGGAAGCTATGGAGTAGGAAGATTAGGTGATAAAATCAGACCTTGCACAATTGCACCTCTTTAAGGCGATGATACAGACTCGAGATCTTTGGTATTATGCAGTAATACAGAAGATCCGTCCTCACATGTGCACAGGTTGAAGCATACATCTAGTATGCACCTCTCTTCCCTTAACTCCCATTTTGCATTCCATCCACCTTCCACGTCCTAACCTTCCACTCACGTTTTAACACCCCATCCTTCATCCACCTCCCACCCATCACCAGATATGTGCCCCACCCTAGATCCACCTCTTCAATCCAAATGCACCTCCCACAAACCCACCCCAGCCCACAGTCAATCATTTTGGGGCTATGACCAAAGGCAGCCAGTCTATACTGTTAAGTGGTCAAGTAGGTGTAACAATAAAAAGCACCCAGTCCACTCTGTAAATGTGGTTGGCATCAGGAGGGGCATCCAGCCATAGAAAACAAGCCAAAATCAGTTCTGCTTGAGCAAGACACGGTCAACCCATTTAGTCGCTTCTTATAACATGCAAGTGTATATGGTGTACCTATTCTAAGCCATACACACATGCATGCACACACAAGCACACACACACACACACACACATACACACACACACACACACACACACACACACACACAAACACATGTATGTATTTTATATATTTATGTTACAGAATAAACAAATGCCATACATACAATCAATCATACATACATACATACAAACATTCATACATACATATCCATACAGGTACATACACACAGGCATACATGCATGCACATATACACTGTTGTGTATGGTTGGCTATTCACGACACTATAGCCCCCACTTTCTGTAGTGAGAATCTCACAACTGCTGCTGTTGACATTCCCAACACACAACATACCATTACTACTAACACTACCACCAGCACTACTACAACCACCAACACCACCACCAGCACCACTACTATTACCACTGCCACCAATTCTACTGCTACCACCACCACCACTGCCACAATTAACACCACTACAACCACCAACACCACCAGCAGCACTCCTACCATCACCACTGACACCAATTTTATTGCTACCACCACCGCCAACACGACAATTAACACCACTTCAACCATCACCACCACCACCACCACCACCACAACCACCACCACTGCCACAATTAACACCACTACAACCACCAACACCACCACCTGCACCAATATAACCACCAACAACACCACCAGCACCACTACAGTCACCAACAACACCACCAGCAGCACTCCTACCATCACCACTGACACCAATTTTATTGCTACCACCACCGCCAACACCACAATTAACACCACTTCAACCACCACCACCACCACCACCACTACCGCCACTGCCACAATTAACACCACTACAACCACCAACAAAACATCACATGTACCATTAAATCCCCCTCCCTTAATGCCCTACTATTACCATCTCCACCATCACCATTATGCATTTCACTCTCCCAATACACTACTCCTAACCCTTCCACCTCTACCACCACCACTAACAACAACAGCATCAACTACAACATTATATCTGCCACCAACACCAACAACAGGAACAGTATCAACTACAACATTACCACTGCCACCACCACAACCAGCACTACAATGCTACGCCCCCCCCCCCACCAGCATCAACAATAATATCAACTACAACAATAACTGCCAACACCACCACCACCACCAACCAACAACAACTACAACATTACTCCACCACATCAGCACTATATTGTTACCCTGCCACCATCAGCAATACAATGCTACCTCGACCAACAACAACAACAACACCATCACCTGCAACACCCACTCACTCCACAACCCTATGAAGGAGTCTCTGCATGGCCACTGGACCCGCTAGAAATAGCAATCAAACCTCCTTCAAATCACACTCCACAATCTTAACCCTTTAGCATTTAAACCGGCAGTATCCAGCCATAATTTTCTTACCTCGTTCTGTTCAAACCAGCCGTAACTGGCCACTCATACTGATGTTAATGGATCGTTCTCAAAAGAAATATAATCAAAATCTCATAGATTCGATATTATGTGAGATAAAGCTTTTACTGCAGAAATACAATAGTAAATACATAGAGTAAAGGGTTAAAAATGGATACTAGGTTTGCCTACACATAAGAAACGATGGCTTGGTCTTCACTGGAATATTTTTGATATGTTTGTTCATAGGTCTGTTCATTCAGAGCTCACCTGTTGTTAAACAGCAGCAACAATAACAAAGCCGCTAGCACCACTACTGCTACCATCACCATTACAACCACCAGCATCCCAATGATCACTACTACCACTACTATCACTATTACCCCCCCCCCCCACACACACCACCTGTCCCACTGCTACTATTAACATCACTACTAGCAATACCATCCCCAACTGTATCATTATCAACTACCAACAGCAACACCACCACCACTACCACAACCTACACCATTGACACAAAGCAGCACAATCTATTAAGGCGAAACAACACCAAATGGAAATTAAACAAAAGTGAAAAGGTGAAAAAGACTTTAATAATGGTTTCTTATATAGGCACAAGGCCAGCAATTTTAGGGGAGGGGAAAGTCGATTAAATTGACTCCAGTGCATGACTGGTACTTTATTTTATCGACCCCGTAAGGATGAAAAGCAAAGTTAACCTCAGCGGGATTTGAACTCAGATCATAAAGGCCGTAACTCTATGCTGCAAAGCATGGTGTCCGACCCTCTACCGATACTGCCAATCCACCGCCCTTATATGTTGGTGTTGGTAGTGGTGATGTTGAATGTGGTAGTGGTAGTGGTGTTGTTGATGATGGTAGTGGTGGTGTTGAAGATGGCCGTGGTAGTGGTGAATGTGTTAGTGATAGTGTTGGCGTTGTTCATATTGGTGTTGGTAGTGGTAGTTTATAATGATGTTGATAGTGGCAGTGGGACAGGTGGATAATAATAATAATTATTAGGTTGACTGTGCCTTTCATCCTTACGGGGTCGATAAAATAAAGTACCAGTAATGCACTGGCTAATTGCTGGCCTTGTGCCAAAAGTAGAAAGAATTATTATTATAGTATGGATGAAAGGTTGAAATAAAATAAAGGATATTTCTGCAATCTAAACCATGTAGCTTCATTTAGTTTCTTGCATTTTATTTAATTTTTCTCTTTTATATAAGAGGAAAAAATTGTTCTATTATAATATTACATTTTGCTCATATATTCTTTTATTATTTTAAGTATACACGTCGCAGCAAATTTTGTTCCCGTAAGTTTGTGATTTATGAACAGTTTTTATTGCGAACTTATTGCAAAAAATTATATTGTTTTGTGTTTAAACACACCCCGCTTCTCTTGAGGTGGTCGAAATTAATCGGTATTTAGCCCTTCGGGGCTAAATTCCAATTTGAACTTTGCATTTAGCAAATACGTCCCATCAAAAAAAAAAAAAAAAGAAAAATGGCATCATTCAAAAAATCTGTTTCTCTAACATGTCTCCACACAAAAATTACTCCTTCAGCAAGGTATCATTCTCAACCTTCTTTTTCTTCACCCAGCTGTCAGCGTGGAGTCTCGCTTTCCTTTTCCTTTTCTTCATTGTCACATAGTAAAAGTCAGGCAAAGGCCATTTCTTTCTCTTCATCAAGCGGTGGTCGCAAAGCGGCTGCTGCTGATGTATTTGACAACAAAGGAGGTAGCAGCAGCAGCGGCAGTGTTAACAATAACACCTGTGGTAGAAGTAGCAACAGCAGCAGCTGCAGTGGCAGAATTAACAATAACACCTGTGGTAGCAGCAGCAGCAGCAGCAACACCAACAACACCATTTGTTGCAGTAGCAACAACAACAACAACAAGACCAGTAGCAGCCATATTGGCGGCATCAATGACGCCACTGAAAAAGGGACCATCTCTTTTGCAAAGGTGCCTCACAACGTAGAAACAGTCCTGATCACAGAGGAGGAGACGGTTGCAAGACACATGGTAACCAGAACTGAATTTTCAGTGTCCTTGAAACCACCAACTGAATTCCTAGAGGAACAAGAGCAACGCACAGTGTCATACTGCACGATTGCCACGAAATCGCGTCGTGTGGAGAGAACCTCAGAGGCCCAAATCCAGAAGGCCTTGGGAACTGTGTGGGCCCGAAAAACCCACATCACCCATGACAAGAAATATGTTACTGTGGACGTCCTTTTTGCTACAACCCAGGAAGCAAAATCGCACTCACTGAGGACCCTATGGAGTGATAACATAACGTTAGTCCCATTTTACGGCGGGAAAAAATTACAAAGGCCAGGGTAACCCAGGTCCCGCCCTACGTACCCGTGCCTTAGCAGGTCGTGTCTGTTCTTGCGGGCATCAAGGATAGAACAACCATTCTGCAGGTACAGAAGTTTGAGAGAGAGGACTGGTCCGGTATTGGAATGGGGATCCTCATCCAAACCGACCAGGACTGCATCAGCACTATTCCCGACATAATAGACCTCGGAATGGCTCCCAACTTCCCATATCTGTTGATAAGACCTCTTCCACCTTCAGATCTCTTTAAGTAGAGTCTATCGACATCACTCCTCTTGTGGAACATGTAGATAGTCAATAGCTTCATAGTCTTCCTATCCATTTCTTTTTGTTCAGTAACATTCAATTCAGAATTCACGCACTGTACTTAATAATAGTCACAGCTCAGGAATTTACAATACTTATGACATTCCTACTATTTAGATATGATTTTAGTATGTTCCTTACTCTCCTAATGTACTCAGATCTTATCAATTCCTTCATTTTTTTGTTCTTGATGTCATCTGCCTCCAGAACACCCAAATATTTGTATCCTTCTTCAGTGTCAATTTCCTTTATCATCTCACCTGTTGGTGCCTGGATTCCGTTGCTTCTGTTCAATTTACCCCTCTTCATCACTAGGACTCCACACTTATTAACACCAAATTCCATACATATATCATTGCTGAAAGTACGGACAGTATCAACAAGTACATCCAACTCCTTCTCACTCTTCCCAAAGAGTTTTAGATCATCCACGAAGAGGAGGTGGTTGATGGTAAGCTCTCCACTTCCCAGCTTGTATCCTGCTCTCACTTTTCACAATATGAGGGACAAGGGTATGTGTGTAAGGGCAAACAACAAAGGGGACAAACTATCTCCCTTGAAGATACCTCTCTTGATCTTCACACCTCTCAAAGATTCTCCACCTGATGTTAGCCCTGTTTCCCAGGACTTCATACTTTTACTTAATAGCTGCCTGATGTTTTCTGCCAACTTGAAAATCTCTAGGCTTTTGGTTATCCAAGAATGAGGTACCATGTCGAATGCCTTCTTGTAATCTATCCATCCCATCGCAAGACCAGTATGCCTCCTCTTGCAATTCCTTATTACTATCTTGTCAATAAGTAACTGGTCTTTTGTACCACGGGACTTCTTTCGGCATCCTTTCTGTTCGTCCGGTAACAAGTTGTTTATGTGGAGGTGATGGTAGATTTCCTCAGACATAATGCTTGTCAACAGTTTCCACATTACGGACAGACATGTGATAGGTCTATAGTTGGTAACCCCATTACCCTTGATTCGGTCTTTCATTACCTTAACTGTGGTACCTTTTGTCAATCAATCTGGTACTTCACCCGACACTAAGCAGAAGCAGTCATTGACCATGGCTGTCAGTTTTGGGTGGAGGGATGTTATGATTATTATTATTATTATTATTATGAAGGCTGTGGATTGGCAGAATCGGTAGAGCGTCAGGCAACATGCTTTGTTGAAGAACTGCCTGGTTGCATGTGCAGCTCCCTCACAGCCACCAGACATACTGGCACCTAGTTGCACCGGACTGAGCTCCTCACCCAATTCAGGTGTGATGGACCTGCAGACCACCTTAACAGCCAGCCTCCGGAAGACATTGCCCACAGCGATGGGCTGTATGCCACCCTCATACTGTAATGCTATAATGATTCTGCCAATCAACTACCCTTACTAGTTAAATACTGGGATGATTTAACCAATTATAACATCATGATCAACATTATTTTCGATCAGATGGTTTACATTTTTTTTCCTATTTTTTGTTGGAGAGGGTACATCTTAAAAAGTATTTTTATAAAAAGCTTTATCATCATTATCATCATTTAACGCTAGCATGAGTTAGACTAGTTGTCCTGTTGTGGGACATGCTGAGTCAGGTGACCATGTCTTGCTCATACAGAACTGATTTTGGATTGGTTTCTTCAGCTGGATGCCCTTCCTAATCTCAATCACATTTACAGTGGGAACTGGGTGCTTCTTGTCGTGACACCTACATGACCACTTTTTAGTGAGGGCTGAGTGCTTTTTGTTGTGACACCTACACAACCATTTTACAGTGTGGGGTGGATGCTTTTTGTAATGTTGCCATCATGACCACTTTACAGTGTGAGCTGGGGACTTTGATGGGAGAGGTGGGTATTTGGGCATGTATAAGGGGCGGAGTGTTAGGACGTTGGATGTAAATGGAAGGATTGGGAGGTAGTGCACACAAGATGTAGGCTTCAGCCTGTGTTCATTGGAAGTGTATGGAAGTATGGGGTGACATGGAGGTGAAGGTGGTGTATACTATACACATATACTTCAATCTGTGCTCATGGGAATGCAGATCTTCTGTATTACTGCATAACACCAGAGATCTCAGTCCTATGGCATCGCCTATTTATTTATTGATGCTCAGTATGGCTGAGTAGTTAAGGACTTCACTTCAAACTATGTGGTTTTGGGTTGTCATGCTGCAATGCATCTTGTGCAAATGTCTTCAACTATAGCCTCTTGTTGAGTGGAATTTTGCAGAAGCTTATTGGGTGACTGTAAGGTGATTATACTGGCTGTAAGGTGGTCATGCTGGTGACACCCCAAAATTCAGCCAGTCCACTCCATTAGGTGTTCCTTTCGATGTCACTATAAAAATCATCCAGTTCACGCTGTAATGTAATTGGTATTAGGAAGGGCATTCAGTAGTAGAAACCAAGCCAAAATACATATCTGTGTAAGCATCACCTGGTCTCCAGACCTCACTTGTCTCATAATGTGACAACCCATCTAACCCATGCAAGTATGGAAAAATAGACATTCAATGATGATGATATATATATACATACACACACACACACACATATATATATATATATATATGTATGTTATATATATATATATACACACACACACACACATCTATTATATAAATGGCAATTTCTGTCTGTGTGTCTGTGTATCTGTGTATAACCAGTTGGCACCTACACCAGTGATCCGATCCTGGTGAAACTTTACATACATGTTAATATTCAGAAACAGGACGGGCTAATTGGATTTCAATAAAAATCAGTAATGGAGCCCCTGCAGACATCTTTACAATGGAGGAGGAAAGAGAAGACCTTTCAGTGAGAGAGGGGGAAGAGGAGATACTACTATTGTATGTTAAATCCTCCCTCCCACTACACCCCTTGCTCCTCCCCCAACTCAGTTTGCCAAAACGAGGCAACAACTTATTAGAAATATACATAAAGAAATTTCAAACAAAGCCGACGACAATCTAATTTTGGTTGACGACTGAACAGATGTCTCTGTATATATATATATATATATATCACATCCACTGATATGGATTCTGAACACGTGCACATGCTTAGGTCAGATCAAGGTCAACTGCAGGAATTGGTGATAAGTTACAAAAAAGTGTGATGATCAACGACTGGGAAGTTGGCTTACCATGAGATTAGTCCGAAGAATAAAATCCAAATCGTATGTTGACGAATATTTGTACCTCCAGCATGTTAATTGTAACATGTCGTCTTTGAGAGTAGAGTTTATTTTGTCGATATTTCGAGGTGTCGGAACGTGGTAAGATTAACATAAATTAAGAAGATGTAACTTCTCCCCCATTATTGACACTTTGCAACAGTGAATGTTACAAGGCCCTCTTTAGGACTGTAGCGCTCTCTAGACAAAGGAAGTAACTAGAGTTACTTCCCGTTGAAATTCTAGACTCTTCCTTGTAACTTCCGGTCAAGGGATTATAAAAGAGGGAACTCAAATCTATCTTTCTCTTTTGGTGGTTTTTCTTCAAATTGATCACATTGAGCACAAGCATGCTAACACTTTTCGAACCACATCTTATGGTTCTGGACTATACCTCGTAATGCTACGTAGACATTTGTTTACTGCTCTTTTGTAACATGGACTACAATAAAATGCAAATTACTTTTGATACTCGGTTGAGAAAATTGTTCTGCTTTTAATCATTACTTTTTGTAGTGAGAGATAACTCTCACGAGACATGAATTTATAGGAAAATTCTCCTATCACATGTTTCTATTAAATTTAGTAGTTGGGATCCGGTGGTACTTACTGGAGTAAGTAACCCTGGGACTAGCTCACTAAAGGGCCAACACTTCTGATTGTTTATCCAACTTATTATGGTGTTTTCTCGAGTTATGTTTACTATAGGGGGAAAAGGGGATGGTTTTATTGAATTGTTTCAGTCATTCTGGGCAAACAGTGATATATAGGGTGCTTGAACAGTATCTGAATATGCTCACTCGGTAATAATTTCTTCAATAATTGCGATGACTTCCTCAATTGTTCTGCGTTTGTTCTTGAGTGCTAAGGCAGTAAGTTTGCTATTCTTTTACATAGCTTTGTTGAATAAGTTCGATACTCTTCGAGCTCAAACTACTCCCGCTTATTCCCTCTGAATGAAGAAAGCTGGATGGAAGAAGGACTTATGACTTAAACAGCTATTGAAAGTTCCACACAAAAAATTGTTCTGCCATAAACACACCTAGCAAAGGTTGCTATTGAAAATCCAGAATGGGCACTCAGAGTCACTAGCATTTTCAGGCGCACTCTAGGAACTGCGAATACTTTTTCCAGGTATTACCGGGTACTGCAGCTAGTATATATATATATACAAGCAGGGAAAAGCGGATGTAAAATGATGATGAAGATGATGATGATGTTGATATGTATGTACGTATATGCACATGTATGTGTGTGTATTTGTAGGTGTATCTGTATCTACGTTTACATGTGTGTCTGTGTTTATTTCCCCATTTGACAAAAAGATATCAATGAAATAAGTACCAGTCTTGAACAAATAAAGTACTGGGATTGATACGGTCAACTAAATGAAGGTGGTGCCCCAGCATACCTTCAGTCAGAAGACTGAAACCAGGAAAAGATCATAAAATATTTTATATATATATATATATAAACATAATTTCTTTTCATGCTTATATATATATATATAGGAACAAGTAGGACCCCGATGGCTGAGCTCAAGCCGTTTCGACGGCTAATTCTGGACGCAGAATTAGCCGTCGAAACGGCTTGAGCTCAGCCGTTGGGGTCATACTCATTCCTATTACCCACTCTACTACCCTAAGTATTGAGTACTTTGGTGCGTTATGGTCCATCTGGTTCCGTACCACATTTCCTTCGTTATACATATATATGTATATATATGTATATATATATATATTTATTAAAATAACAGATTAAAGTTTAAGCAAAGAGTCGCTGCTTTCACCCTTAACGGGATCTTCTGAAACTAAAATACATATTTGCTCTACGGTTCTTATATATTTGATATATATTTATCCTTATCGAGCCCTCTTTGGATTTTAGTCTTCAAATTTATTATTATTACTATATATATATATATATATAACGAAGGAAATGTGGTAAGGAACCAGGTGGACCATAACGCACCAAAGTACTCAATACTTGAGGTAGTAGAGTGGGTAATAGGAACCAGTAAGACCCCGACAGCTGAGCTCAAGCCGTTTCGACGGCTAATTCTGGACTCATTCAGTCCAGAATTAGCCGTCGAAATGGCTTGAGCTCAGCTGTCGGGGTCTTACTGGTTCCTATATATATATATATATATATCATCATCATTTTACGTCCGCTTTTCCCTGCTTGCAAGGGTGGGACGGGAACTGATTCTGGCTTGATTTCTGCAGCTGGATGCCCTTCCTAACACCAGCCCATTTACAGTGAGTGCTGGGTGCTTTTTTTGCCGTGGCACCTCCACAACCACTTTGCAGTGGAATGATAGGGACCCCAGTCATCTCATTTCTACAGCTGAGTAAACTGGAGCAATGTGAAATAAAGTGTCTTGCTCAAGGAAACAACACATCACCCGGTCTGAGAATTGAACTCCCAACCTTTCGATTGCAAGGCCAATGCTCTAACCACTAAGCCAAGCAGGGAAAAAGCAGACGTAAAATGAAATGAAAATGAAATGATATATATATATATATATATATATATATATATATATATATATATATATCATCATCATCATCATCATCATCATCATCGTTTAACGTCCATCTTCCACGCTTGCATGGGTTTGGACGGGAGTTTTCCCACTTGAGGCAAGAGTGGTTGTCTTGCTCGCATAGGACTGTCTGGCGTGTTTTCTACAGCTGGATACCCTTCCTAGCACCAACCACATTTACAGTGTGGGACTGGGAGGTTTTTACCATGTTGCCTACACGGCCACATTACAGCGTGGACTGTGTGTTTTTTGTCGTGACACCTACACGATCTCGTTTGTTTCGGCCTGGATGTTGTGGCACCAACATAACTTTGCATGAAAGGGGCCGTGTGGATGGGGTGGGGGTGGTGGGACGGGGGTGTATTTTGTTAGAGATGCCTACTGACTGTAGTAGGTTTTACTTTGTATTTAGGTAAGGCGGGTCTTCTCTGTTACTGAGTACCGTCAAAGGTCTCGGTCCAGTGACATTGTCTTGGAGGTGTAAGTGTGTGAGGTCGGAATTTATCAGCTCGTCCCAGGTTTTTCTGGGTCTGCCTACTCCGTGGCTACCATCTATCTTTATTGCCCTGCACTTTGTTATACAGCTGTCGTCTTTCATGCGCATCACGTGACCATCCCAACGTAGCCTTCTCTCGAGTAAACAACATCCTTAGTTCGTTTATGCTTTGCCGTTCACGTATATTACTATTACACATCCAGCGGAGCATGCAAGCTTCGTTCCTCTCTAGTCTGCGTATATCCTCTGCACACAATGCCCATGTCTCACTGCCATGCAACATTGCTGTTCGTATGCAGGCATCATACAACCTGCCTTTCATTTTTAGGGAGAACCCTTTAGCGGCTAATAGTGGTATTAGCTCTCTGAACTTTTTCCATCCAGTTCTGACTCTAGCTACTGTACTTTAAGAGCACCCTCCCCCACTGCTGATTTTGTCACCCAGGTAACGGAAGCTGTCCACTATTTCTATAGAACCATCTGTGCAATTGAAAGAGCTAGTATTTTGGTGGGCACTTGCTGCTACTTATTGCACCAGAGCACCGGCCACATGTAAAATCTGTGTTCTTAGTTAACTTACCTGTGATCCCACTACATCTTTTATGCACCCATACTTTGCATTTGGGACATAAAATGGAGTTTCTACCTACGCCTTTCCTACACACTGAGCATGGCCATTTCCCGGAAGGGACCGGTGCCTTATTTTCTTTCCTACAAACTAAAACTTTAGTCTTAGCCAGGTTAATTTTAAGGCCTTTTGATTCTAGGCCGTGCTTCCATGTTTGGAATTTCTTCTCTAGCTCGGCCATTGTTCCTCTACCTTGTACGACTCTAATTGCTCTTCCTTACTGTCGAAAGCATCAAGTAATATGCTTTGAAATTTATTTCTGGCTGTGGGATCCTTTAGCTTCCATATTTTTGTCCTGAGGATAGTCCACTTCTGCTGTCTAGTACGTCTCGTCCTGACTATGAGGTCGCTAATTATCAGTCTATGTTGGGAGGTGCATTCTTCATGGGGGAGGGATTTAGTGTTTACAACAGACACTCTGCCACGTCTTCTGGTAAGGATATAATCTACCTGGCTGGTATGTTCTCCTGATCTGTAGGTGATCAAGTGATTGTCTCATTTTTTGAAGTTAGTGTTACAGATAGAGTTAAGGAGGCACACGGCTTAGTGGTTAGAGCATTGGCCTTGCAATCGAAAGGTTGTGAGTTCAATTCTCAGACCGGGTGATGTGTTGTTTCCTTGAGCAAGACACTTTATTTCACATTGCTCCAGTTTACTCACCTGTAGAAATGAGATGATAGGGACTGGGGTCCCTATCATTCCACTGCAAAGTGGTCGTGGAGGTGCTACGGCAAAAAAGCACCCAGCACTCACTGTAAATGAGGTTGGTGTTAGGAAGGGCATCCAGCTGTAGAAATTAAGCCAGAATTAGTTCCCGTCCCACCCTTGCAAGCAGGGAAAAAGCAGACGTAAAATGAAATGAATGAATGAATGAATATATATATATATATATATAAAACCTCTTTTATCACATCCACCTTGCTACACAAATTCTTTTATAATTCACATCACACCTTCCTTCCTCCTTGTCTTCCTCCTCCTGTGGCTCCCTCCTGACTCCCAATTCAGCATTCACTGCAGCATTCTGCCAAGGTAGTTACAGTGCCAAAGTGTCTGCTACACTTTCTAGCAGTAACGTGTTTTACCTTACCAAATAAACATAAGGTAAATTACAATAGTAGAAGTGGTAGTAGTGGTAGTGGTGGTGGTAGCAGTAGTGGTAATGGTGGTAGTAGTAGTAGTAGTGGTAGTAGTGGT
>OZ024742.1:206681322-206761322 GCA_964016885.1 Eledone cirrhosa | reverse complement strand
CTCTGTCTCTCCTCTCTTTCTCTCCCTCTCTCTTCTCTCTTCTCCCTCTCTCTCTCTTTCCCTCTTCTCTCTCTCTTCCCTTTCCCTTCCCCCTCTCTCTCTATATATATTTCTCTCTTCCCTTCTCTCTCTCTTCCCCCCTCTCTCTCTTCTCTCTCTCTCACTGTATTTAACATTGCTGATAATAATGCTTAATGTATAACTATTTTAATTCTGATAATGTGTCAGCTTCAAAGGAAGTCAACTATCATTAGGCTAAAACTTCAAGATAGTATCATTAATAGGCAGGCAATGCTAATGGATTTCATTCCTTATGATAATAAAATTAAATTAATTTCAATTTCATTTCAGTAAACCTCATCCTACACCTTTCATTTCACCTACCCTTCTCATTTCAACCAGCAAAATTACAGAGGTCAGCATTCAAATTGTCAATGTTTGTTTGTATATTAAAGTACATTATAGAGTTAAAGCAATAGCCTTCCCATTCTATGGTGTTTGTGGATTTTTTTTTTTAAACACACCACATTAATTTCACTGCCATGTCATGGGTTGATCCAAGGTTGTGGTAAAAAACATTTGCCCAATGTCCCACATAGTGGGATTGAAGTCAGGGTTTCGTGATTGTAAAGCAAACTTCTTCAACATCCAGCCATGTCTGCATCTATTGCTCTATATAACACACACACACACACACACACACACACACACATCATGTACTCTATCATATTTCATGACAATTGAAGCATTTTTCTTTTCTGAAAGAAATAGAAATTCTCTGATGCTGGCTGAATGATGAACAGATAATTTCAGGATGACTAAACAAGCCTTTCTATAAATGATTTTATTGATGAAGGCATCATTGAGAAGTCTTGATGATGTTAGCAAAGATTGGGGGGGGGGGGGGGGGGGGGTTAGTTTTTTATTTATTTATTTATATCTCCATACTGAAATGATGGTAAAACAGAAATGGCATAATAACTTAGATTTCAGGTGGCAGTATGTTGATTTCTTGATTGCATTTTGGTAAACATTTGACATAATACTGCAGAAGCTGCATCCAAAAATCTAGACTCCTCTTTCAGACACAGGAAATTATCTCATCCCTGATCAGCTTACTGGCTTGCTACATTTCTTTTTAATTATTTAATCAAAGAAGAAAGAGCAATGTCTTGTGATCCTTTTCAGGGCCTATGAGACTAGAAGGATAATATGAGGTCTCTTTAAACAGGAAATTTGCAATGGAGTGAACTGGGCTTAAGGCATCCTAAAGTCAAGTGGTAGTGTTAAAACCAAGTAAGAAATTAAGTAAGCCACTATCAAGTATGCGACCATAGAATTTAAAATCAGAATGCAAACCACTGGGACAAATATCACAAGGCTTCTTGTTTCATGCTCTAAAAATTCTACCATTCAACCACCCTAGGCTGGTACTTTATAAATCAACCCTGAAATGCTGAAAGATAAAGTTGTCCCCAGAGAACCTAACAAATACTGAAAGTCATTTTGACCTATGTTTGATATTTTAGACAAGAATCCTCCTATCGTTTAGTCAAATAATTGTTTCTACTTTTGGCACAAGGCCAGCAATTACCCAGTACATTACTGGTACTTTATTTTATCGACTCCGTAAGGATGAAAGGCAAAGTTAACCTCAACGGTATTTGAATTCAGACTGTAAAGGGATGTAACTATGTTGGAAAGCACGGCATACGACCCTCTACCGATACTGCCAATGGACATGAAAAGAGAAGTGAACAGAAGTGCGAAAAGTGAGGATTACAATGTATGAAAGATATAGAGAATTGGAGTGTAATGAAGGCTTTCACCTGCTGAGGCCCTAAACTATATGAAATTTGAAACCCTTCTCTAAAAAAGTATTATTATTATTTTTCATATATTATTATTATTTTTCATATACATTAATGATAATGAATATAGAATATACATAATTTTTAATGATTTAATGTTAACCCTTTAGCATTTACATTACTCTATATTTACTTGATTTTCATGGTAAAGACTTTACCTCACATAATATCAAATCAATGAGATTTTTATATTATTTATTTTGAGAACAATACTTTAGCATCAGTATGAGGGGCCAGTTACAGCTGGTTTGAACAGAAAGAAGTGAGAGAGTTTTGGCCGGTTTAAATGCTAAAGGGTTAAAAATAAAAATTAATGATAAAATAAAAATATATTTAAAAAATTGGTGACCCAGAGGGTGTGTGGGCCCTTAATTATGTTATAGGTAAGTCCAAAACAGGATGAGTATATATAAAATGTGCATTTACTTGCTGTTGGAGTGTGGGTATGTTATTTGAAATAGTTAATGTGACATGAGGTGGTGATTATGCCGCAGTGCTGATGATGTTGTTTGTGGAAGTGACAATGTTTTGGGTGGCAGTGGACTGGTGGTGGTGGTTGTAACAATGTATCAATGGTGGTGGTGGTGATGTGATGTGATTGCAGTGTTGATGATGTTCTTTGTGTGGAAGCAACAATGTTTTGGATGGCAGTGTATCAGTGGTGATGATGAGGATGCTGGTTACATCATATAGGTGGTGGTGGTGGTGTTGATAGTGGCAGTATTGAATGTGTTGGTGATGTTGTTGCAATGTTAATGATGTTGCTTTGGATGGTAGTGTATCGGTGGTGGTGGTGGTGGTGGTGTTACTAATTAAGAGAGGAATCAAGTAAAGACATTTCACCAGTTGACTACAACTTTGTTATTCATGACACGGTGATAAATCATTGATTATAAAGGTAATGGTCGACATGGTTGCAGTAGCAGCAATGTTTGGTGTGGCAGTAGTTATGGTAGTGGTAGTGGTGGTGGTGGTGGTGGTGGTGGTGGTGGTGGTGGAAGTGATGGGCTTAGTGATGATGGTGGTAGTAGTGGTGGTGATGATGGGGCTGATTGTGGTTGTGTTGGTGATGATGGTGCTGATGGTGCTGGTGGGGCAGGTTATAGTAGTGATGGTGTTAATGGTAAGAGGGAGTTTTATGGTTGTGGTGGTGGGGGTTCTGCTAATGGTTATGGTGGTGTTGTTGGTGTTAATGGTAAAACTGAGAGCTATGGTGATTGTGATGGTGGTACTCTGCTGCTTCTGTTGATGGTGGCGTTATTGGTGTTAATGGTAAAAGTAAGAGTTATGGTGAATGTTGTAGTGGTTATGCTGCTGCTGGTAATAATGGTGGCAGTAGTGGTGTTAATGCTGATGATAATAGTAAGCATTTTGGTGATGGTTGTGGTGGTTGTGCTGCAGCAACTATTAACTCGTTTTGGTGCTGTTGTTTAGTGCCAGCTTAAATGAATCCCCATCTCAGATTTTTTTCCTAGGTGCAGAAAATCCATATTATCCACCAACTGCTTTTTCAAGATAGTAAATGGTTAGCGAATTGGCAGACTCATTTGAACATCAGACTTTGTGGTATTTGTTCCAGCCCTTTGCTCTTGGAGTTCAAATCCTGCTGATGTCAACTATGCTTTTCATCTTTTCAAGGTCGATAAAAAAAGTTACTGGGGTCGATTCTTCCTCTTTATCTCTTTCTCATTTCCTCTCTCTCATTTTCTATCTTTCTCTGGAGGAAATTTACTATACTCAGGCCTGGAGAGGAGATGGACTCTGCCAGGCTTCAAATATCCAAGAAATACCATATGTCAATACGGGACCCTATGACTTTATTAGGAGTTACAGGATCATACATTACGGGATGTACACAGTGCAACCAGAACTACTAATTCTCATAGGTCAATCAGCTCCTTTGCTGCTTCATGATATTGGTGTTTGATAATAATAGTTTCTACATTTGGCACAAAGCCAGTACTTTGAAGGGAAAAGGAAAAGTTGATTAAATCAACCCCAGTGATTTATTTTATCGACCATGTAAGGATGAAAGGCAAAGCTAACCTCAGCAGGACTTGAACTCAGAATGTAAAGGGCCGTAGCAATATACCTCAAAGCATGTCCGACACTTTACTGATACTGGATAATAATGGTGAGAGTTGTGCTAATGGTTTTAATGTTGATGATGGCAATGCTGATGGTTGAGGTGTTGTTGATAGTGGTGGAGATGCTGTTATTCTGGTGTTGATCAAGTACTCTGTACCTCTAGGCTACATTTAAGACCAGAGGGTGAGCTTTAAATGAGATTTAGTTACTATTTCTAGCAGATCGAAAACCATATTTAGTTGGCTCATGGTGGTGGTGATTGTTGAGTTCTTGCTATTTATCCCCAAGTCAGTGCTGATCTAGTAGACTTATGATCAAAGGAATTTGACCCATTTCATTATTGCAAACATATTAGGGCAGTGGATTGGCAGTATCGGTAAAGAATCGGACACCATGCTTTGAAGCATAGAGTTACATCTCTTTATAATCTGAGTTCAAATCCCACCAAGGTTAACTTTGCCTTTCATCCTTACAGGGTCGATGAAATAAAGTACCAGTAATGTACTGGGTAATTGGTGGCCTTGTGCCAAAAGTAGAAACAATTATTTCAAACATACTGTGTTCATTTTCGTAAGATGTTAAGGAAACATGAGATTTGGCTGCTATTTATAGCATGTCAGTTGATCACATAGACGCTCCTTAAGTTGTGGTTGTTTAACCCCAGGTTAGCCAGGATAAAACATATCTATGACCAAAAGCATTTCTACCATGATCACCCAGTACAGAAAACTTGGGTTGCATTGAATGTTTTATTTTTTAAGACAGTAGGGTGTGATTTTAAGAAAGGTTAGGCTGCTATCTCTAGTAGGTCAAGCAACTACATAGAGGATCACCCAGTTGTTGTTATTGTTATTATTTAACACCAGATCAGCCCTAGTTGGGCAGACCTTTTTATCAAAAGCATTCTAGCCATTACCATCTTATTTTCCCATGTTCAGCTAAAAACAGAATCACCTTATCCAACATATCCTAATCTTTAGGTGACAGTGCATGATTTTTAGAAGATTTGGTTGCTATTTCTAGCAACTTGAGCAACCATGCAAACGCTTTGTTTGTTAATGTTAGTAGTATACTTGTGCAAAGTTGTGGTTGCAGTGTTGTTGCTTATGATAGTGATATAGTAATGTAAAGTGTTGATAGTGGTGTTGTGATTATGATAGTGGTGGTTGAGGGAGTGATATAGTAGTGCAAAGAGTTGATGGTGATGGTAGTGCTTGAAGCATAAAAAAATAAAGAGATTTAATAGATGAGGACTTATCTGGAATTATACAACAAAAACAAATCATTCTTGATTTTCTTCTTTCCCTTTTACTTACTTTATTAATTTCTTTTCTTTCTTTTCTTTTTAGTTCACTCCTTCAGTTTTTTTCTTGTTTTCATCTTTTACTTTCTCCATCTCTCTCCATCTCTCTCCATCTCTCTTCATCTCTCTTCATCTCTCCCTCCCTCTTGCTTTCTCTATCTTCCCCCCTCTCCCCATTTTCATTTTGCTTTTCTTTCTATTTTTTTCTTTTCCTTTCCTTCTCATCCTCTTCTTTCATTCTTTCCTTTTCATTGCCTTTCACTCTCCTACTATACCTCTCAACTCTCCCTCTTCTTCCCCCACCCCCTCTCAGGCTGCCATTTTCAATTCATAGAGCTCACATTGCAATCTTGGTCAGTCATAATGACATATAATATCCACTAAAGTTTTGTCAGACTCCATTCTGCTTCACTTGGATCTCTGGTATTTTAGTGGACACAGCCTCATCCAAGACAACCTTCTACTTGTAGCAGTGTCCATCACCTCAAAAGAATTGTCACCTGACTGACCAACTGACCAGTCATCCAGCCAAACAAACAACCAACCAGCCAACTGACCCATCAAAACCATACTGATTTACAGATTTTCACTCTAGTCTTCTTTAAACAGCTAGCCACACACCCAGACAAATATACATACACATACATACAGTCCAATGCGTCACCACCACCTGGTCTGTCAGTACCTTTTGTTGTCTTCACTTTCTTGCAAGTATTCTGACCACTCCCAGCCCATTTATTTTTTTTTCTATTTTTTTCCTGCAGATGTTAAACATGCATTTAGCTAACAGGAGCGGCATCTGTTTCCATAGTTACGATTGATTACTGGCATTGTCCAGGGTTGAGTTCCGACAATAATGTAAAAATCTATCACATCAATTGATTATCGATAGTACATGAAAGCATTATATATTATATATATATATATATATATATATATATATATATATATATATACACACACACATTTACACACACACATATATAGATTTATAGATATACATAGAAACACACACATATATCATCATCATCATCATCATCCTCATCATTTAACGTCTGTCTTCCACACTAGCATGGGTTAAACGGGAATTGTCCCACTTGAGGCAAGATTGGTCAGGTGACCATATCTCACTTGTATAGGACTATCTGGCAGGTTTTCTATGGCTGGATGCCCTTCCTAACACCGATCACATTTACAGTATGGACTGGGAGCTTTTTACTGTGTTACCTACAGGGGTACATTACAGCGCGGATGACCTCATTAGTTTGGACTGGATGTTGTGGTACCAACATAACTTTATAGAGAAGGGGTGGTGTTGGCGGGAGTGGAAGGATGGAGTAGGGGTAGTGAATGTAGGTTAACTTTGAATGTAGGGAAGGCGGGTCTTCTGTATTACTACGTGGTGCCAAAGATCTCGATCCAGTGACATTGTCTTAGAGAGGTGCAAGTGTGCAAGGTCAGAATTTATCCTGTCATCCCAGGTTTTTCTGGATCTGCCTACTCCGTGACTTCCTTTCCAGTCTACGCAGGTCCTCTGCACACAATGTCCAGGTCTCACTGCCATGTAACATTTCTGTTCGCATACAAGCATCATACAATCTGCCTTTCATTTTTAGAAAGAAACCTTTAGTGGCCTATAGTGGTATAAGCTCTCTAAACTTTTTCCATCCCGTTCTAACTCTAGCTATTGTACTTTCAGAGCACCCTCCACCACTGCTGATTTTGTCTCCCAGGTAATGGAAAGTGTCTACTATTTCTATAGAACCACCTGGGCAGTAGAAGGAGCTAGTATCCTGTGGGCATTTGCTACTTATTGCACCAGAGCATCAGCCACATATATAATCTACATTCTTAGATAGCTTGTCTGTGATCCCACTACATCTTTTACGTACCTATAGTTTATATTTGAGATATAAAATGCAATTTCTACCTACTCCTTTCCTACACACTGAGCATGGCCATTTCTCAGAGGGTACCTGTGCCCTATTTTCCTTTCTACATACTAGAACTTTAGTCTCAGACAAGTTAACTTTAAGGCCTTTTGATTCTAGGCCATGCTGCCATGTTTGGAATTTCTTCTCTAGTTCAGCCACAGATTCAGCTATGAGAGTGAAATCATTTGCACATAGAAGTTCCCTTGGGAAGCCAGTCTAAAACTCCTCTGTTATGCTTGAAGGACGATAATAAACAGGAGGGGGCTAAGGACAGGGCCTTGATGAACACCAACTTTTACGCTAAATTCTTCACTGTATTCATTGTTAATTTTAACCTTGCTGACTGTTTCTTTATACATGGCTTGCATAGCTCTCATTTATCTACTCTTAGTTTTCTAACAGCCCACCAAGTAATGGAGCATGGGACTCTGTCAAAGGCTTTCTCCAAGTCATTCTTCCCTACATGTTTCAGTCCTGTGTGTCCTTTTACATCATGGATCACTGGCCTCATAGTTTCGTACTTACATGGACACACACACTCTTTTACTTACATATACACACATGCTCTTTTACTTACATATACACACATGCTATATCAAGCGTTAACTTAATATATCCCTTCCATATACTGTACCGATTGTGTTGTTATTTCTATTTACCATTTCCTTTTATATATATATATATATATATATATTGTATATATATATATATTGTATATATATATATATATATATATATATTGTATATATCTAGGGCAGGTAAAATTTGCGAGATCCATGAACGAGTTGTCTCCAGCGGTCTCTGTCCCTCAACATTGCTGCCATGTCCTGCGTCTCCAAGAGACCAGTGTCTGTCCTTAGGGCATCAACATATGTCAACCTCGGTCTACCTCTTCTAGTGTGTCCATGCAGGGGCTCCCACAGGAGCACTGAATGCAGTGTCAACTCAGTCTCCTTTGTGTCACTTTCAAGCTGACTTTTGGGAGGCTCCTGTACAGCTCTGAGTTCTTCATCCTCAGTGTAAACTGATTAATGTTCAGAGCCATGCACCATCTGAGTGAGTTTCTTGTTCAGTGTCCAAGTTTCAGATACATACAGCATCACAGACTCCACTACAGCAACAAAGAGATGGATCTTCAGGTCTTTACGAAGGTCCGACTTCCCACCAATCTCAAATTGTGGCATGCCGCCCAGCCTTTGCTCTTCCTTTTGAGCACATCATCTTCTGTATTCCCAATCTTTGCTCCCAGATACAGAAAGTCCTCAACCAATTCCAGATGATGGAATTCTTTGAGATACATTGGCTCCCTAGCTTTTTATCCTCTTAATGGACTATTGTATGTGCCTTGCGCTGGAGAAACACCTGGACTCTGTCTTTACTGTCGCACTGACTCAGAGCAGGAGAGTTAAGGCGAAAAAGATATTGGATGCTGAATTTGCCGACAACATAGTTCTGGTGACAAATACAGTGAAGGAGGCAGAGGAGTTGATGCAGGAGGTGGAGACTGTGTCGATGAGTGTGGCGCTAAGAATGAATGAGATTAAGACGAAGTATCTGGTAGAGAATATCAAGAAGCCAGAGAAGATTACTAATGTAGGCGGAAAGCCGCTAGAATTGGTTGAGGACTTCCTGTATTTGGGAGCAAAGATTAGGAATACAGAAGATGATGTGGCCGAGAGGAAGAGCAAAGCCTGGGCAGCGTGCCACAGCTTGAGATCGGTGTGGAAGTCGGACCTTCGTAAAGACCTGAAGATCTGCCTCTTCGTTGATGTAGTGAAGTCTGTGCTGCTGTACGGGTCTGAGACTTGGACACTGACCAAGAAACTCACTCAGATGGTGGATGGATGCTACATGAGAATGCTGAGGATGGTTCTGAACATTAATCAGTATACACTGAGGATGAAGAACTGCAGATAATGTAGCACTCATGGCGACGTTGGAGAGAATAATGTTTGAGCTTTTCTAATCGATTCCAATAGTCAAGGTCTATCTATTTTGTAATTGACCTTTGAGGTGCTTTCATGATACTTTTTTTCGTGCGGGGAGACCCCTGTGGACAACTGTATTCAAGGTAGGGTCAAGAAAAAGTGGAGAAGAGAAGGATAACAGTGTGAATATCTCTTGACTGGAAGGTTCTGAGAATCTAGGAATACACTTTGTGGTTTATATGAGAGGCCCAGCTTATGTTGTTGTCCACAATTACCCTCAAGTCTCTGATGTTGTTGGATGCCATGAGAGTTTCACCAGAAGGAAGAGAGTATGGGAGTTTCAGGTCATCCTCTTTTCCAAAGTGGATTAACTCGAATTTATCCTCATTCGCAGCATAATTTTTTTTTTCCACCCATTGGATAACAGCCAGTAGTTCTGACTGAAGGCAAGTCCGGTCACCCACCTCATTGATGACCTTCTGGAGCTTGGAATCATCTGCAAAGATTCTTATGTTGCTGTGCTTGGTGATGTCAGTAATGTCATTAATGTAGATGATAAAAAGAAGTGGGCTCAACACAGTGCCTTGCGGGACGCCACTGCTGACTTTGGCTGGGCTTGATTTTACTCCTTCGACTACATGTTCGGCTCTGTCTGTAAGCAAACACTTGATCCACTGTAGTAACTTTCCAGAGACACTAATATTGGATAATTTTTTTAATAGAATCTTATGATCAACCCTGTCAAGGCCTTGTTGAAATCAAGGTAGATGACATCAGTGTTGGAGCCCTCTCCCAAAGCTCTCAAAATATCATCAAAGTGATGCAGGAGCTGCGTTAGGCAGTCCCTTCCATTATGGAACCCATGTTGGTTGGAGTTCAGCAGTCTGAAAGTGGGTTATTCGTGATCTCACCACCCTCTCAAATACCTTGACGATATGAGAGGTGAGTGAGATCAGACAGTAATTCATTGCAAAGGACTTGTTTCCCTTTTTGAAAACTGGGACAACAGACTGGGACAGAAAGTTTTCAGGAATATAGCCAGCATCCAGTGAGCTCCTCCACAGATTAGCAAGAGAAGATGCAAGTAGGTGTCGACACACCTTCAGGACACAAGCAGGGAACCTATCATGGCCTACTGCTAAGACATCAGGGTCACCAAACGTTATGTCTGCCTTTCATTTTTAGAGAGAAACCTTTTGTGGCCAACAGTGGTATTTTTCCATCCCATTTTGACTCTGGCTACTGTACTTTCAGAGAACCCTCCACCACTGCTGATTTTGTCACCCAGGTAACGGAAAGTGTCCACTATTTCTATAGAACCATCTGGGCAATAGAAGGAGCTAGTAACCTGTGGGCAATTGCTACTTATTCCACCTGAGCATCGGCAACATGGGGTCTAAGAACAGAGCCTTGATGAACACCAACTTTTACAGTAAATTCTTCACTATATTCATTGTTAATTCTAACCTTGCTGACTGTTTCTTTATACATGGCTTATATAGCTCTCACAAGCCATTTATCTACTCCTAGCTTTCTAAGGGACCACCAGATAATGGAGCGTGGGACTCTGTTAAAGGCTTTCTCCAAGTCAACAAAAGCTAAGAAGAGGGGTTTACTTTTAGCTAGGTACTTCTCCTGTAGTTGTCGTACAAGGAAAAGAGCATCTGTGGACAAACTCAAACTGTTTTTCATCTAGATCACTCCTGTCGCCCATTATTTCTGTTCTCCTGGTCATTCTTCCCTACATGTTTCAGTTCTGGATGTCCTTTTACATCATGGATCACAGGCCTCGCGCACCAGGACTGAACAAAGTCGGATTCACCGCCTTCGGTCCTATTTTCCCCCTAGACTCAACTCACATCCCCAATTTTTTAATACCCCATCCATTATCACATGCGCTTGTACATTCTCCCTAGAATCCTATCGCTGTCTTATGATCATAAACATATTCTCTTACTACTAATACAGACCGACTAAATATGCTCACTCCAATTTTCCCTTCACAGCCTTATATTAGCATACTTTTGCTCATAGCTTCGTATTTACATGCACACACACACTTTTACTTACATATACACACACATTTCTTCTTAGCTTCGTACGGACGTTTAATAACACACACAAACACATGCTTATGCTCGTGCACAAGTATAACTCTTTTTTACAAAAACGTTTTTTTTTTCCATTTCAGGTAGACGCGCTCCATCATCCACTTTTCTAAAAAATAAATCATACACAAAACGCCAGCACCAACAGATTTGCAAGAGATGTCAACATGAATGAACCTGTTATTTTTATCTATAGACATTTTTCCCAATTCCATCCTGCCCGCCCCCTCAATCTATCTTATTTCTCATTCTTTCTTTGGATGAAGGACTAGCGTCCAAAACGTTAACACCCTCTTCCTGCTATATCAAGCATTAACCTAACATATCCCTTCCATATACTGTACCGATTGTGTTGATATTATTGTTTACCTTTTACATATATATATATATATATATATATATATATATGTGTGTGTGTATGTGTGTGTGTATGTGTGTGTGTGTGTGATGTCATACTTGGGGAGGGTCATATTGTTGTAATAATATTGCCAAAAATAATAACAGAAGACACTCACTGTTTTCGCTTCTGTATCTTTTATATCTCCATAGTTAATTTATTTGGCAATCAATGTTTATCATTGATTGACCAATGGTTAAAAATACAGATATAAATATATAAATATAGTATATCAAAGTTCTTTTGTTGCACATCTGCAACATCATCAGTGGTACTATTATTATGTTCCCTCCTATTGTATTGTAATGTCTATGCCATTTTTATTTTATTTATTTATTTATTTATTTACTTCTTCTTGGCTCCATCTCTGCGCATGCATTTGCGTGTGTGTATAGTGTTTGGTATGTGTGTTAGCGTATGTATTTTGGTTTTTGTATTCTATCTTTGTTTACTAGTGTGTGTTTATATGTGTTTCTGTTATTGTACTTGTGTATATATTTATTTCTCATTTTACAATTTATCTGGGAGTTCATTCTACATATAACACATTTCTTATTCGTACAGTAGGTTTTCTTAAAGGGGTATGTCTTGCTGATCAGGGATTTTATGGTAGTTCCTGGCTTTTCTACCACTTTAATCTTTAGATGGGTCTTTTTTAGGGTCTTTCTACATTGGTTAGCTAATTTCCCCCAGGAGTAGCATCCACGAACATGATACTCTGGTATCTCTGGTTGTTGTACCATGAAGTGGCTTTTCCTATCTTATGTCTAGTCCTCTCTAAGCTATTCCATTATTTACTCCTGTATAATGGGTAAATTCCTTTCATGTCCATTTCTATGAGGGTCTTACACTTCTCCGTGGCTCCTTTGTACACTCTGATTCTGTCTCTTTGGTTGTAGCCAGAGAACTGCATGAGGTTGATGAAGTGTTGGATGTGTTTTTTTCATTTCAGTTGGGTCGCACATGCGGGACACGTTCTTCATCACTCGTACCAAGTCTGCGATCAGAATATTAAACTTAGCGCTATTGAATATTGCTGAGATTTTGTGTATCAGGTATTTGGAGGCCATCGGTTTAGCGTAGTGTGAGTGGAGAATTTGGGCCCTCTCGTCTATAGTGTTAATCCAGAGTTCCGTGTCTAATACAGGTAGTCTATTGTTAGGGTGTTTGGAAGGGTAGTCAACAGTTACAGTTATACTCTGGTGTATGGAGTTAGCTATCTGTTGGATGCTTTCCATTGTGCTACGTTCTAAATCCTGTTCATTAGTACTCTCTTTTGGGGGTGTTCTTATATATGTACATATATATATATGTATTTATATATGTACATATATATATATGTATTTATATGTAATTATATATATATGTAAATATTATATATATATATATATATATATATATATATATATATATAAGATAAGAGGGATCAGATGTTGTTTACTCGAGAGAAGGCTACGTTGGTATGGACACGTGATGCGCATGAAAGTCGACAGCTGTATAACAAAGTGCAGGGCAATAAAGATAGACGGTAGTCACGGAATAGGCAGACCTAGAAAAACCTGGGACGAGCTGATAAACTCCGACATCACACACTTACACCTCTCCAAGACAATGTCACTGGACCGAGACCTTTGGCGGTACTCAGTAACAGAGAAGACCCGCCTTACCTAAATATATAGTAAAACCTACTCCAGCCAGTAGGCATCTCTAACAAAATACACCCCGTCCCACCACCACCACCCCCACCCCATCCACACCACCCCGTTCTATGTAAAGTTATGTTGGTGCCGCGCCATCGAGGCCGAAACAAATGAGATCGTGTAGGTGTCACGACAAAAAAACACACAGTCCACGCTGTAATGTGGCCGTGTAGGCAACACGGTAAAAACCTCCCAGACCCACACTGTAAATGTGGTTGGTGTTAGGAAGGGCATCCAACTGTAGAAAACCTGCCAGACAGTCCTATGCGAGCAAGACAATCACTCTTGCCTCAAGTGGGACTATCCCCGTCCAAACCCATGCAAGCGTGGAACACGGACGTTAAACGTTGATGATGATGATGATGATGATATATGCATATATATATGTATATATATATGTGTGTGTGTGTGTATATAAATACATATATATATATGTAAATACATATATATATATATGTATATATATATATAAATATAAGTATGTATACCTTCATACATATATGTATACAGACGTACAGTAGTATGTATATACATACATGCACACATATATATATATACGTATGGGTTTACCGAACATTTATTATAATGTTTGGTTTGTTTGCAAACAAACAGCCCGAATTAAGCCATACAGTGGTCGGCAACCATCATACGTCTGTATAAATATATGTATGTATCAGCTGTACTAAGAGTGAGAAATGAAATTTCTTTTTTTCCAGTTATATATATATATATATGCGTGTGTGTGTGTATATATATATATATATATATATATATATATATATATATATATATATATATATAAGTGCTGGTGGCATGAGTAAAAGTACCCGGTCCATGCTGTAAAAATACAGGTAATGTTAGTAGCATTCAGCTATGAAAAACCATGCCAAATAATGGGGTGGAGAGGACCACTGAGTCCAGTAAGACAACTTCTCTAGTACTGGTGGCATGAATAAAAGCACCCAGTCCATACTGTAAAGTGGTGCTGGTGTTAGGAAGGGCATCCAACTAGTGTTTTAATACCAAAACGGTTATGAGCAACATATAAATATCACAATAACTGCGTAAACAGCAACAACACTAACCATGTTAGGGCTATGCATGGTAGTGGGCTGGCTAGTGCAGCCAAGTGCGAGAATCCCCTGATCGTCATCAAGCGCTCGCACAACAACATGATTATAAACCATTTTTCTTTGCAGAAAATCATGAAACAATGAAAGATGTGGCATCTCAGGCTTGCCATACTTAAAGTTGGCACCCTGACAGGTAGATCTGGTGAAATAGTGGAGATGCTAGAGAGAAGACATGTGGATGTCTGCTGCGTGCAAGAGGTGAGATGGAAAGGTGCCTCAGCAAGACTAATTGCGGGCAAACAGCTTAGCTATAAGCTTTTCTGGGTAGGAAATGATGATGGTTTAGGTAGAGGTAGACATTTTACTGGCCAAGAAGTGGATCAACAAGACAATAGAGGTACTTAGAGTCAGTAATAGAATAATTAAGATTAGATTGTAGGCAAGAGACTGCTGACAATTATCTCTACCTATGCTCTCCAGGCAGGCCTAGGTAAAGAAGAGGACTGCTAGGCTGCACTGGAAGATGACATTTTGTTCGCAGCATCTGTTGTTGAGGAGGCACGATGATCTATCAACACAATTGCAACTATGTATGTATATATATATATATATATATGTGTGTGCATATATATATATATATATCATCATCATCATCATCATCATCATTTTACGTCTGCTTTTCCCTGCTTGCAAGGGTGGGACGGGAACTGATTCTGGCTTGATTTCTAAAGCTGGATGCCCTTCCTAACCCTAACCTCATTTACAGTGAGTGCTGGGTGCTTTTTTGCCGTGGCACCTCCACGACCACTTTGCAGTGGAATGATATGGACCCCAGTCCCTATCATCTCATTTCTACAGCTGAGTAAACTGGAGCAATGTGAAATAAAGTGTCTTGCTCAAGGAAACAACACATCACCCGGTCTGAGAATTGAACTCACAACCTTTCGATTGCAAGGCCAATGCTCTAACCACTAAGCCATGTGCCTCCATATATATATATACCACGATAAATTAAAGGAGCCATAGACTCTCGTTATTCCCTGTCAATAATGTGCTCAAAGGAAAAAGAATCCTGAGCACTTTAAAATACAATATGTTGAAAAGGTAACACACTATAGAGAGATAGTGTGCCATCAATAAAACAGGGAAAACCACCAGTGTATGGAGTCTATACTCTATGGAAGGCAGAGTAGACACACAATAATTAAAAATATAAATTAAAATGTATATACGCACCTCTATAACTATATAACACACCCGTACACATCCAAAGAGATCTGTTTCGGCAGGAAGTTGTTGACTGAAATGGAATAGCCTATGGTTCATCAGCGCTTGCAAGACTATACATTCCAGACAACCCTAAGAGAATCTAAAGCGACCGTCCAGCTACACGCGGCAGAGAGATGTCACAGCGTGCTTAGGGCAGTGAACCAGTGGTATCTGAGAGACGAGCTGCTAGAAAGGGCACCCCTTTCTAGCAGCTAGATAAGAATAGAGAGGGAAAGTTTTGATATATGTGTGTGTGTGTGTGGTAAATGTCAGGCATACTGATTGTCTTATCTTAATGGGGGTTGTGGCTTTAGGTTGAGAGAGTGAAAGAAACGTTAGAACATTTATGATGTTGATCTAGTGACCAGTCGGTCAGTTGACAGCTAATAACAGTGGGGTGGTATGTAGTCTGTATGTAGTCAGTAAAATCCGGGTGGTTCAGTGCGAATTTTGAGATTGTTGGATCGAATCATGTTGGTTTGAAATTTGCGAACTTGATAGCTGCTTTGTGCCTACAGAAAATTGATCGTTCTATTTTGCTGTTAAGCAGCATCTTATCATACTTTAAAATATGGAACACCTTCATATTTCAAAGTTCGCAGTGGGACATTCCGTTGTTGTAGGCCCTTGCTCCCGATAATTTCGACCAGCTAATCCCATATTCCTGGTTTGTGTCCTTAAGCTGCAGCTTTTATTGGCCAGCGTTGTGTGAGTGCCCTAGTCTACGGTTCTTCATAAAGTGTCTGTGAACGTGCCATCTTTTTTTGAATTCCCCAGCTGTGGAAACAAAGTAGTGCCATGTTAAGTTGCCCGAATTTATAGTACACAGGTACACTATATTTGTGTCCAGCCATCTATTTTGAAGTGGGCACTTATCCGGTAAGTGGCAGTTACATTTGAAGGTTCCTGTGTGCAGGTTCTCCGTTGCGGTTTTGAATGTTGTTATGGATGGGCTGAGATTTAGGCTTATTGATGTTTTGTTGCGATGCACCCTAATGTGTGTGTGGTTGTGATGTTGTTATGTGTTTGCGTTTTGTATTTGGTGCTATGGTGTATGTTGGTATGTATGTATATATATATATATATATATAAAAAAATGAAATTTCATTTCTCACTCTTAGTACGGCTGATACTTAAATATAAGTATGTATACGTACATACATATATGTATACAGACGTACAGTAGTATGTATATACATACATGCACAAGGAACGATGAACTAGTTTCTAGCTTATTAGCTGTCATCAGCACCGTATACCTTCAGTTAATTGAACGTTTGAAAGTATATACTTTCCTTATGCATATTAACGGCTGAGCAGCATAATTTGCATATCGAGTAATTTAGTCGCAGGGCGTACCGAAAACGATAAATGGAAAAAATGAAATTTCATTTCTCACTCTTAGTACGGCTGATACTTAAATATAAGTATGTATACGTACATACATATATGTATACAGACGTACAGTAGTATGTATATACATACATGCACACATATATATATGTACGTATGGGTGGGTTTACCTTACATTTATTATAATGCTCGGTTTGTTTGTAAACAAACAGCCCAAATTATTAGCCGTACAGTGTTCGGCAACCATCGTTGCCATTTTGTTCAACACTGACAAAGGAACGATGAACTAGTTTCTAGCTTATTAGCTGTCATCAGCACCGTTGACCTTCCTCTCAGTCAATTGAACGTTTGAAAGTATATACTTTCCTTATGCATATTAACGGCTGAGCAGCCTAATTTACAAACAAACCGAGCATTATAATAAATGTTCGGTAAATCCATACGTACATATATATATATGTGTGCATGTATGTATATATATACATACTACTGTATACATATATGTATGTACGTATACATACTTATATTTATATATATACATATATATATATATATATATATATATATATATAGGAAAAGAATCAGGACCCCGACGGTAGAGCTCAAGCCGTTTTGACAGCTTTTTCTGCGTCCAGAATTAGCTGTCGAAATGGCTTGAGCTCTGCCGTCGGGGTCCTGACTATTTTCCTATTACCCACTCTACTACCCAAAGTATCGAGTACTCTGGTGTGTTATGGTGCACCTGCTTCCTTACCACACTTCGTTATATATATATATAAATTTCGTATTTCGAAAGAAATACGATTTTAGGAAGTCGTAGCTATGCGAACACCGGGGGGGGGGGCTAACGCCCTCTGGTGTTGTCCAGCAGAAGCAAGGAGGGCAACCGTCTATGCATTTCAGGCTTGACTGGGCTTCGTCAGGACGATCACTCCAACTGCCCTGCGACTGCTGGACTTGAAAACAGCCGAAAATGTATAGTTTTCTCGTCTGTGTAAATGAGGCGATTAATCTCATTTGCATATGAAGCTGCATAACTTGGCTCAACTTATAATAGAAAAGAAATAGGATTTCGCTTCAAGCATAGCTTTATACAATATGTATATACATTTCGTATTTCGAAAGCGATCGTCCTGACGATGGCCAGTCAAGCCTGAAATGCATCGACGGTTGTCCCCCTTGCTTCTGCTGGACACCACCAGAGAGCTTTAGCCCCCCCCCCCCCCCCCCCCCCCCTGGTGTTTGCATAGCTAAGGCTTCCTAAAATCGTATTTCAAATGATGATGATGATGATGTGTGTGTGTGTGTGTGTGTGTGTGTGTGTGTGTGTGTGTGTGTGTGTGTGTGTGTGTGTGTGTGTGTGTTTGTGCATACATAGATGCGTATATATGTGTATGCTCTGACTTTCCTTAAACACCAAGTATACTTCTATTTATTTTTTATATTTTACTCAATCTTGGAAGGTTTCATTCAATCAATAGTTAAAAGAAAAAATGTTTAGGTCAATGGTTGTTATTTGTTTAGCCCAAGGCCATCCCTAATAGAGCAGACCTTCTGCTCAAAGTCATTCCTGCCATGACCATTTTGTCTGTTTTCTATGTGCAGAGACCTCAAGATCAAAGTATCTGAATAATGGTATGTGATTTAGGCAGAAGGCCAGCAATTTTGGGTAAGGAGAAAGTTGATTAAATCAACCCCAGTGCTTGACTGGTACATTATTTTATTGACCATATAAGGATGAAAGGCAAAGCTAACCTTGACGGGATTTGAACTCAGAACGTAAAAGGTTGTAACTCTATGCTGTGAAGTAGGGCTTCGAACGCTCTACCGATACTGGTAATCCACCACTGTCTGGCAACATAATGTCCTTCTCTCAGATGGTGGACACAGCATTGCTGAATGGCTTAGAAGTTTGTTTTGCAATTATTAGGACACAGGTTCAAACCTACTGCATAGTATTTGGGCAAGTATTATGTATCACAGCTTCAGGATAACATTTGTGAATGAATTGGGTAGACAGAAACTTTTTGGAGGCACTTCAGATGGACTGTAATTGTAATTCAAAAGGCCAGCCTTGTCACACTGTATCATGATGAATCTCCCTGAGAATTATGTTATGTGGACTGCTCAGTCACTTGGACAACTTCATGAGCTATCCCATTGATAAACAACTGGAATATTCGTCATCAAAGTTGATGGAAGTTCATTCCATTCTATTGCTCAGATGTTAAGCTGTGATTTGAAGGACGCTTGACTAATATATCTAGAAGGTTGATCAACATGTAGAGACTCTCATCTATGCTAATTAACAAATGGTGGTGATAATGAGCGAAATGACTATCATTGTCATAGGGGTAATGGTGTTTAGTATCCAGGTGTAGGGGTGAGGGTAACAACACAGCAATGAAAGTATCAAATTAAAAAAGATAAAAAATCCTTTCCCCTAAAATATTTAAAAAGAAAATAATCATTCCTAATGCATGCACATGCACACACACACACGCACACACACACACTCCCTCACCCACCCACATACAAATAAACTCCAAGTCAAAGTTTTGTTGATATGAATTAAAATTGATTCACACCCAACCCAATACTTCATATATTAGAAGAGGGGGAGTTTTGGGCCGGTAGTGCTTATGCATATATTTCATATTGTTAAACTGTTATTTTGCTATTGTTTAAGAGAAGTATGGAAAGATGTCAGTGTATCTGTGTGTTTTATGTACTGTGGTAGGGAGGTGATCTAGATGTTTAAGGTGACTGTTACATTACAGAAGCTCTTACTAATTAACAAAGTACAACTTAACAATACTATCTTGTAGCACAAACAACATGGTGTTTATTGTTGCTGTTATTGTTGTTGTTGCTCTCCTTTTATTGTCTAATTTGTCTGTGTAAACTCTTTCATTTGTCAACAAATTTCAGGTTCTCAAGTGTGCAGTGTATCTTTCAGGGAAGGTGTTATAGAATAATATTAATGGTTGTAATGTGTCACAAGTGTGCTGGACGAGGGTACATTACAGTTACAAAAACAAAATGGTGGTGGATTATGCAGGAGCAATTAAGCAAAGAAAAACAGACAGAAAATAATAATATACAAAAGAAATGAAAAGCCAACGTTCCTCCCCCAATAGGTAGGTAGTTACCTAGGGCTAGTCAAGAATCAACACAGATTCATGAGTATCCTGATGACCAAGGACAAGTACCCTCTCCCAGCAATGTTCTCTGGTATCCAGGCACTTGCTTAGAGTAAACCCATTCACTCAAGCCATTTATCCACCTATAAACAAATTCACTGGAAGGTAGTATCTCCTTCTTTATCCTTCCTTTCTTCTTCAAATGGAACTGAAAGAAGTTAACAAAGACTTGGTGATAGCTACCAGTAAAAGGAAAACTTCCTGCTCTTTTAGTCAAAAGAAGGCAGAGTAATCCTCACAATGTTTTCAACTGATAGCTAATATAACCTTCATGCAATAACTGCTGCTAAACACAATTCCACAGTCAACAATGTTCATACAGTGAACAAGTCCATACAAATGCTTTTGTTCTACATGCATCTAAGACACAACTAGCTGTTTCATTTCTGTTCTTCTAGAGTTTATCCCAAACTGGCAATTTTCCCCAACAGCACTGCCAGGCTAGACATTTGTGGAGTTTATCCATAGTCCTCGAAGTGAAAATCATCCAAAATAGAATGATTCTAAATGCCTGAGGAAGTCTTGCCACCTGAATCTAGTTGCTGCTTACATCCAGAAACACTGATTATCATTCAGATTCAGTAAATGTATCGGTACTTCAAGTTTCACACCTCTCTAAAACATCACAGTCCTTCTGCTTAAATCTTGGCCAACTGAAAACTGTATATACCTTGTAATCATGAAGAATTCCTCATCTTATTGCTTACTATCACATATAAATCCAATCACCTGAGATTGTTAAGCAAATGACCTTACTTCCAATCTGACTCAGTGCTATGCACATTTAAGCAATGTTATTATTTTTTTTTGTTTGTTTGTTTTTTTCAAATCATTAAGTGGAGAAAGGACTCAATTATCTTACATTCAGGCAATCTGATTTTCAAGAGTCCCCAAGATTTTCCTGTATCATTGTGTGGACTGATTTCACATTGAAATCCTCCACAGAAAGCATCTGTAGACTTTTGATTGTAATTCTCACCAGAAGTTCATAGGTTGCTCTCTTTGGGAGGAGTTGGTCCATGCGCTCCTGCTTGGTTGTTTTTTCCTGTTGTCATCTATGTTCTGGGTAGTGCTTGTGTTGTTACCGAATTTGTAGGTTTAGTTATTTTTGTTGTTTATGTTGTTGTTTATGTTGTTGTTTATGTTGTTGTTTGCATGCTCTTAGTCAGTCAGTTATCTTTCTGATTTTTGTAGGAAGACAAGTCAATGGCTATTTCCCATAACTATGGTTTAGCTTTATCCAATCTCCTCAGTCCCACTTCAAAGGAAGGGTGAAGGAAAAAGCTAGTTAGTGCCTATGTGTGCATGTGAATCACTTGTTTGTTTTTGTGGGACAAGCGCTCCTCTGCTGCCCAGCATGTAGACATTCTTCTCTGTTGTCTTCATATTAGTTTGGGTGCCTGCTGATTTTGTTACTGCTATTGTTTCTTCTGTTGGTATCACTGCTGTTAGTGTTGTTGCCTCTACTGTTGATGTTGTGGCTGTGATGTTTTAACAGTATACGTCCATGTTATGCACAGAAGACCAGAAGGTTGTTGGTGCTACCACATGCATGGCACCTGAACCTTCTACCCTCTACCCCTGCCTAATAATAATAATAATAAGGATCATTAGAGCACCAAACAAAATGCTTTGCAGTATTTGTACTTGCTTTTTAGTTTATGATTAAATTCCATGAAGATCAATTTTCATCCTCCTGTAATCAAATACTGACTTTCTCCTCCCTTAAAACTGCTAAATAAGAAGCCATCATTGTTGTTGTTGTGATTGCTATTACTATAAGTGAAATTACAGAAAGCAAGTGAAAGAGATTGAAATCAAGAAAAAAAATATTATGTCCAGATGAAATTTTTTGAAAAACAAACAAAATGGAAAAGGAAAATACAAAAAAAAAGAACAACAAAAAAACAAACAAAGCCGAAGTCTGATACAAAATTCAGATTTTCCCAAAGGAGGTTGTTTCAGAACTTCTGTTTGATTTCTATCTGACAAGATTAGAAATATTTGGCAGTTCAAATATAATATATGTCTGTTATATATTGTAAAAAGAAAATAATTTGTACACACGTCTGTCATATATGGTAAAAAGAAATGTATATATATAACTATTATGCATTTTATATACATTCTATTTCATTTTTACAACATATATATAATTCATTATGTATAACATATATTATTTATTTTATGTTCAGCATGTTTGAATGTATGTTTAGAGGAGATATATTTGGTCAACAGAGTTGATGTGGAATACTGTTGTAGGATGGTCGACATAATACCTCATCCAGTTTATGATCACCAACTGCTCCTTGGCTGCCTATAGTTGAGTCCATGCCAGTACAAGAATTCTGGTTTGAAAATAAATGTCTTCCTTCTACCCATCGATTTCAGATTCACTGAATGACTTCTCCCTTATTTTACTAAACAATAAAACAAATGCACTGTATGAATATGTGATAAATTACTCAATATATGAGTAGAGTTTCTTTCATTTTATTAAATGAATGAAGTCATAAATTTTGAGAAACTCAGTGTATAGTAAATCCTTTGCTCCAAATTAATTGACAACATCTCAGAGCATCTCACCCTTCATTGTATTCCTTCATTATCTGACACTTAGTAATAAAGAAATCTGACTATTTTTCTTATGTATGTCATGATTTTAGCATGGTTTTTATGGCTGAATATCCTTTCTATCACCAACTATTTTCACAACATAGACTGGATGTGTTTTGTCATGCCACTTATTACTAGAAAAGATATCTGTGGCATGACAAGAATTTCCTCTCTACTATATGTTAACGTTTTCATTCAGAGTTATTGCTCTCCTAAACAGTATGCTAGTGCTAAGCCTGCTCGAGTTCTCTTATATCCATACTTTCCTTTTTTTTAAATAAAATACAGGTTGATTATGTGTAAATGTGCCCAATCAAAAGTACTTTTGTCTACATATCAACAATTCTATATTTAACACTTTCATTATCATATTTCTAATGAAAAACATTGCCTGTGATTTTCAAATCATTTTGAAAATAATTAAGAATTTGAGGGATTTAGTAATATAATTAACTTTCTCATTATTACGTTAGTGCTTGGAACATAAATTGATAAAGGTCCTTACATAAAATTAGGATAACATATTTTTAGATAACTATATATACTTTAAAATAAACAGCTTTGTATTGTCAACCCAAGGATACTGGATAATAACACACAGTTATTTGTTTACTATATCAGGTAGAAGTAAAGTTTTGAGGTTCAACTTAATATCTGTTTTCAAATTAAATATATGGCTATATATCATGATATATTATGAGAAAAGAGACATTTGATTAAATCAACCACAATACTGGATGGGTACTTTATTTTGTTGACCTCTAGAAAGATGAAAGACAAAGTAGGTTTTGGCAGAATTTGAAATCAGCACTTAAAATAAGAGAACTCAATACCACATGTCATTTTGTCTGGTCTCTCCCAATTCTACCAGCTACCATTAGCAAAACACTTCAAATTATTGGTGAGGGCACTCAATGAAATCTACCACATCAATGAAAGAAGATAAACCTCCATTGATTCAATGAGTATACCAGTTGTTTGATCGACTGAACAGCCTGCTCTGGCTCTGAATGTTGACATGTAAGTGACTGTGCATTCTGCAGATATCATGTACTCTTAATGTAATTCTCTGAATGATTCCTCATGGCAGTGTGTGACAAGGCTCATCCTTTGAATAACAGGTACAGTCAGCAGGTTTCTAAATAGTTTCTATTTACTGAATTTCACTCCCAAGGAAGGGGTTGATCCAAGGATATGGTAAATGGCATTTGCTCAAGATGCCACACAGTGGGGTCAAACTATGAATCTTATCAATCCTGGAAATGTAAAACATTAAGAAATAAATACTGGTAGTGTTTGAACTCAGAAGGTTCATGAACATAATCAAATAACTGTTTCTACTTTAGGCACAAGGCCAGCAATTACCCAGTGCATTACTGGTACTTTATTTTATCGACCCCGTAAGGATGAAAGGCAAAGTCAACCTCGGCGGGATTTGAACTCAGATCATAAAGTAACGTAACTATGCTGGAAAGCATGGCGTCCGACCCTCTAACGATACATCAAATAACTGTTTCTACTTTTGGCACAAGGCCAGCAATAACCCAGTGCATTACTGGTACTTTATTTTATCGACCCCGGAAGGATGAAAGGCCAAGTTAACCTCGGCGGGATTTGAACGATACATCAAATAACATGAGGTAATCTGTACAGTGTACTACTGGTGCTGCTACCCAAATTTTTTAAATACATCAGACAACATGCTTTGCAGCATACAGTTAAGTACCCTTTATATTCTGAGTTCAAATCTCACCAACATTAGCATTGCCTTTCATCCTTACAGGGTCGATAAAATAAAGTACAGTTATGTACTGAGGTCGATTTAAACAACTTTCCCTGCCCCAAAATTGTTGTTCTTGTGCCTAAATGAGAAACCATTATCAGAAATATATAGTTTATTATTATCATCGTTTTTACAATCATTTTTCCACACTTGCATGGGTGGGTTGGATGGGTCCTTCTCAACAGAGCATCTCTCCATTCGCCACATTTCCCCGTTATCCCCTATGTGAATCTCAGTGATTTGAAGTCAGCTCTCACCATTTCTGCTCAGATCTCTCTTGGTCTACTCTATTGCAGCTCTATTCCACTGGCATTTTCTGGCACCTATTGATTATCCTCCATGTGCATCTCATGTTCATACCAATGCAGTCTTCTCTCCTGCACGCCACCTCAGATTCTTCTTAAGCCCAGTTTCTCATTCAGTTCATCCAAGCTCTGCCTTTCTCTCACATTTACATTGCACATCCAATGGAGTATGGCTGCTTCATTTCTTTCCGGTCTACGCATGTCCTCTGCAGTTACAGTCCATGTTTCGCTCCCATGCAGCATCGCACTTGGCGCACAAGCATCATACAGTCATCTTTTTGTATGTAGGGAGAAATCTTTTGTTGTCAACATTGGGAGTATCTCTCTGAACTTCATTCATCCTATCCTTATTCTAGCTATTATGTTCTAAGAGCACCGTACTCCACTGCTAATTAAGTTACCTAGATAGCAGAAGCTATCAACCACTTCTATGGACCCTTCCTGTGACTTGAAGTGGTTTATATCACTGACGCTCTTCTCCTCGATTACTCCTGTGTATCTTCTTCATACAAAGTCTTCCTTTCCTATTCGTCTACCTGTTATCCCACTACAATTCTTGTGTACCCAAAATTAACATTATGTACATTGCATGGAGTTTATGCCTACACCTTTTCTATATATTGAACAGGGCCTCTTTACTTAATGAATCAGGGTCCTATCTTCTCTCCTACTTACTAGCACTTTAGTTTTGTCTACATTTACTCTCAGACCTTTTGATTCCAAATTCTGTTTCCATAGCCAGAACTTATTTTCTAGTTCTTTTATGGATTTGCTATGGGGACCAAATTATCTGCATAGAAAAGTCCCCATGGACAGTCCATTTTAAACCACTTTGCTATGACCTGGAGAACTCTGATGAACGACGGTGGGCTAGGAACCAAACATTATGAACTACCTGTACCTTGTATTCCTCACTAAACTCACTTCCTACTGTCATTTTGCTGACAGCTCCTCTGAACATGGCTGCACTGCTCTCACAAGCCATTCTTCTACATTTAATTTCCTTAAGGACTACCAGATAATAGATCAAGGTACTATATCAAAGGCCTTTTCTAGATCAGCAAAAGCTAAATATAGTGGTTTATTCTTGGCTAGGAACTTCTCTTGTAGCTACTTCACTAAAAAAGGGCATCTATAGTACTCTTCCTAGACCTGAAACCAAACTGCATTTCATCTAATTTGACTCTTTTCATAATTAGCTGCACTATTTCCGTCACTTTCATAATTTGATCCATTAGTTTAATTCCTCTGCAGTTGCTCCTTAATTAGCGTAAAATTTTACTTATGTGATAGGGTCCGGGTAGGCACCATAAGCAATTAATGCTCCTTTAAGAAGCAACAAATGTGGGTTTGTCCTCCTCATATTTTTAAGGAAAACGAGGCCCCTGATCAGACAACAGCATTGAAGCTACAGACTGACTAGAGAACAGAAACAATCCCCCACACTCAGCATCAACTCTTCTGAAATTGAAAATTTTGCTAAGCGGTTTACTTATAAAAAATATATATATATATATACATGCACACATACACACACACACACACACATATATATATATATATATATATATATATATATATATATATACAGTATTCACACACACACATACATATATACACAAATACACACACACACATATATATATATATAGAGAGAGAGAGGGGGGAGACAGATATGATAAATTAGGAAAATTAACAAAAAGAAGTTAACAAACGAAAACAAGCAAGATAAAAAAAAGAATTTATTTTTTAAATACAAAAAAAAAAAAAACAAAGACACAGATCTCCAAGGTCTTCAGCCATTGGAATGGACTTTGGCAGTTTCGACTTCTACCAATGGTACTGCTGGTTCACTCGGGGTCACAGCAGCTGATATAAGCCAAAGCCCTCTCCATAGTGTAAAAGACAAGAAAAAACAATAACTTACAGCAATTAAACCATGACAGGTGCACATACAATTTTATGTGATGACTAAGAGAAGGTATTGTGCATTTTATAGCAACGATACATATATCTATGCATATATGCATAATAATAACAAGGCCCGATCAACATGGATCACACATTGAGTTGATCAATCGCAAAATGCATAACCATGTTACGGCTGCGCACGGTAGTGGGGTGGCTGGTGTGGCCATGTGCAAGAGCACCCCAACCGTCATCAAGCAATCACACAACAGGAAAAAGAACAAGAATATGAAGATGTCACATCTCAGAGTTGCCACACTTAATGTTGGCACTCTAACAGGTAGATCTGGTGAGATAGTGGAGATGTTGGAGAGAAGGCACGTGGATGTGTGCTGCGTGCAAGAGGTGAGATCGAGAGGTGCCTCTGCAAGACTAATCGCAGGCAAACATCTTAGTTATAAGCTTTTCTGGGTGGGTAATAATGTTGCGTTAGGTGGGGTAGGCATTTTACTGGCTGAGAGATGGATCGATAAGACAATAGAGGTAATTAGAGTTAGTAATAGAATAATTAAGCTTAGATTAGTTGTAGGCAAGAGACTTCTGACAATCAACTCTGCTTATGCTCCTCAGACAGACCTAGGTAAAGGAGAGAAAGACTGCTTTTACAAGCAACTTTTACAAACAGCCTCAATGACAGAGGACGGGGACATCATTATGCTAGCAGGGGATTTCAATGGTCATGTTGGACAGCTCCAGGATGGATACACTGGGGTACATGGGGGGCACGGTTAAGGCTCAAGAAATGAAGAAGGAGTGATGCTTCTTGAATTTTGTGATGCAAATGCACTAACCATTTGCAATACTAACTTCCAGAAACCTGCCAACCACCTAATAACCTACAAATCAAGCGAGCACATAAGCCAGATTGACTTCTTACTAGTTAGGCAGCAAGACAGACAGATGGTATCACATACTAAGGCATACCCCGGGGAAGAATGTACCCCAGAGCATAGGTTAGTCGTTAGTGACATCTCAGTAAGCAAGAGACAGAATGAGACATACAGGAAAGTGTGGAAAAGAAGGTCTGGAAGCTAAATGACCTTTCGCTAAAATACAAATTTAGGAAAGCCCTTCAAGATGTGTATGACGAAAAAGAAGATGATTTAGAGTCGTATGACATAGATGATAACTGGAATTTCTTACGTAACAACTTACTGCAGGCTACTGAAGAAACTTGTGGCTCCAACCAGACTCAGAGTGACCTGGTGGTGGAACAGCATGGTAGATAGGGCCATTAAAGACAAAAGACTGGCATAGAACGCTTGGAAAAATGGTGGGAGAAAAGAAAGATACACAGCCGTTAAGAGAGAAGCTAGACGTCAGGTGTACTTAGTACGCAGGGATGCTGAGAGTAGGAGGTTTGCCAATGTTCTGCGACGGGAAGATCAGAGACGTGCGGTATTCCGCATTACAAGGCAGTGTGTCAGTGAAAATCAGGATGTTGTTGGAGATAAGTGTGTCCGGAATGATGACGGTGTACTTAGTGTCACGAATGGTCAGAAAAAGGAGGCCTGGAAATGTCATTATGAGAGACTGATGAATGTGGAGAACGAATGGGTGAGAGAGAAACTACCCCCAGTAGACCCAACAGAGGGATCAGCTATTGAGATTGACGAATGTAGGGTCCAAGAGGCAATTAAGGATATGAAAAATGGTAAGACCGTGGGACCGTCGGGGATTGTTGCTGAGATGCTAAAGGCATCAGGAAAAGTAGGTACGAAACTGGTTGCACGCATTGTCTATGAAGCTATATATGGCGGAGTCAAACCCAAAGATTGATGCAGCAGTATTCTCATAAATGGCTACAAATGTAAAGGGGATGCTTTGGAGAGAAGCAATTATAGGGGCATAAAACTGATGGATCAGGTTATGAAAGTGGCAGAAAGGATATTAGTGCAACTAATTAGAGAAAGGGTCTAACTAGATGAGATGCAGTTCGGTTTTGTGCCTGGGAAAAGTATAACAGATGCCCTCTTCTTCGTGAGACAACTACAAGAGAAGTTCTTAGAGAAGAATAAGCCACTATACTGCTGTCACTAAAGTCAGGGTAGGAATGGAGTTTAGTGAGGAATTCCAGATACAAGTAGGTGTACAACAGGGTTCGGTCCTCAGCGAGCTCTTGTTCATTATAGACCTCCAAGCCATACAGAGGAGATTAAGACTGGCTGTTCATGGAAACTTCTCTATGCTGACGATCCGGTTCTTATGGCAGAATCAGTAGAGGAAATAGAGAATAAATTCTGGCTATGGAAACAGCAGTTGGAATCAAGAGGACTGAGTGTGAACCTAGCTAAGACAAAAGTGTTGATGAGTAGAAAAGAGGACAAAACTCTGATTCCATCAGGGAAATGGCCATGTTCAATATGCAGAAAAGGAACTGGCATAAATTCTATAAAATGTACACAATGCAGATCTTGGGTACACAAGAGATGTAGTGTGATAGCAGGAAAACTAACAGGTAGGGAAAAATACGAATGCAGTAGATGTACAAGGAAATTGGACAGTAGAAGTCGCTTTGATAGACACACTTTTTCAAATGCAGGTAGGCTCTATAGAAGTGGTTGATAACTTCCCGTACCTAGGTGATCAGATTAGCATGGGAGGCGGGCGTTCCGAGGCCATAGTATCTAGAATAAGGACGGGTTGGAAGAAGTTTAGGGAGCTGCTTCTTCTGCTGACAAAGAAGGGTTTCTCCCTACTAACGAAAGGCCGGTTATATGATGCCTGTGTGAGGTGCATGATGCTGCATGGTAGTGAGACATGGGCAGCAACTGCAGAGGATATGCGACGGCTGGAGAGAAATGAAGCAAGCATGCTCCGTTGGATGTGAAATGTCAATGTGCGTGAGCCACCGAGCATGGATGTATTGAGAGAGAAGCTGTGTTTAAGAGGGATAAGTTGTAGTGTGCAGGAGAGAAGACTGTGATGGTATGGACATGTGATGCACATGGAGGATGACCGTTGGGTAAAGAAGTGCCAAGAAATCCCAGTAGAAGGAAGACGCAGTAGAGGAAGACCACGAAAAACATGGGCGGAGGTTGTGAGAGCAGACCTCAGACCGCTGAAACTCATGGAGAAGATGATAAGGGACCGTGACAAGTGGAGAGATGCTGTGCTGAATAGGACCCGGCCCACCCCTCCAAGCAGGGAAAAGCGGACGTAAAATGATGATAATGATGATGATGATACGTATTATTATTATTATTATTATTATTATTATTATTATTATTATTATTATTTACACTCTGCCTATGAAAGAAACCAAACATAGTATAACACCAAAGGTACAACCCCACATACTATACATAAACAGACCCACTTATGTATAGAGTGCTCAAGTTAGTGAACTAATAGTAAAAAAGAGTTATACTCCATCGAACTATATATATATATATATGTGTGTGTGTGTGTGTGTGTGCGTGTGTACGTACATATATATGTCTAGGGCGAGTAAAATTCCTGAGATCCATGGACGAGTTCTCTCCAGCGGTCTCTATCCCTCATTATCGCTGCCATGTCCTGCGTCTCCAAGAGACCAGTGTCTGTCATGAGGGCATCAACATATGTTAACCTCAGTCTTCCTCTTCCAGTGTGTCCATGCAGGGGCTTCCACAGGAGCACTGAGTGCAGTGTCTACTCTGGATGTCAGTGAGCATGTCCAGCTAACCTCAGTCTCATCTGTGGTACTCTAGATATACGCATATATATATATATATATATATATATATATATATATGGTGGCTGCCAACTCGTTTTCGAGTACGGCCACTACTTTATATCCATGTAGGAGAACCCCTACCGAAGCGCTGCATGAGTGTGACTTTTTAGTCCAGCCAGCGACTTGAAAACTCTGGTACAAACACTACACTTGTGACAATTATTGACACATAGTGCTGGGCCCATGGTACCATGTGAGGACAAGTGCAGAGAGATCTCCAGATATAAAGCAATGCCTGTGCCGTGAAGCTTTTATAGTGAGCAAAGGCACTGCACAAAGCCAGTCCCACTCTCTTAACCAAGATGATATTTACCAAAAAGAAGAACAAGTCAACATCATTGGATACCATCAAGGTTGCAGGTGTTATATCAGAGTTTTCCTTCTCCTAGAATTCTGCCTTGACAAAGGCTAAGGGGTCATCTCTCCCGGTGATTTTGGATGGCCATTGACTCTTAAGAGCTCCTTTGCCCTTTGAGTTATAGATATATATGTTGCAACCGGTCACTTTTAAGCTCTATGAAGAATTAATAAATTAAATAATCAGAGCAATATATAATAATTCTAAAGACATGATTTATGATATATATATATATATATATATATATATATATATATATATATATATATATATATATATATCATAAATCATGTCTTTAGAATTATTATATATTGCTCTGATTATTTAATTTATTAATTCTTCATAGAGCTTAAAAGTGACCGGTTGCAACATATATATCTATAACTTTATGTATATGTAAAACTTTATATATATATATATATATATATTCATTTTATTAAGGCTAAATAGTGAGTCTTCTTAGATATACGTATATATATATATATATATTTATTAAAATAACAGATTAAAGTTTAAGCAAAGAATCGCTTATATATATATATATATATATATATATATATATATATATATAAAGTTATATTTAAAATTGTATATATTTAATATTGTATATATATATATATATATATATATATATATATATATATATATTTATATAAGCAATGAGTTATTTAATTTGTTGATTATTCAACAAATTTAGTTAATAACAGACTAGAAGCACTCAACAGTATAATTCTGGAGTATAATATCAATAATATTATTAAATGGAAACTATCTTTATAAAACCATATTTATTTTATTATATATATTTCATGGGTACCAACATTTTGGTACGCCTTCATCAGATAAAATACAAAAGTTGGTTTACAGATAGCAACATATTCAAACTAGAACTTAATGTTGTGAGTTCTATTTGAATAGTGAACAAACATTTCAAATGGCAAGATAAATATGCTAATGTGGATAACGTTAAAATTGAAAAAGATCGTTATGTTTAGACGCTAGGTAATTCAAATAATTATTATGATTATTTTTTTATAAGAAAAGGGAAATAGAGTTATTGGGGTGGAAGAAAATTTAAGGACAGATTTTAAGAAAAAATACATTAAAGTTATTAACAGACTTTTATAGGAACATACGTATATAATTGTCATTGAACATATTTGTGTTATTTAAAATGTTATTTAAAATGTGAGAGATATCCTATATACGATTGGGTCTATTCTATTGGTGTGTTTTAATATTATGAAGATTGAAGTTATAAGTATATTTTATTATATTATAACAGGTTAGTTATATATATGTACAGCCACCCGAAATAACATCTGTGAAATAAACAGCTCTATCTATCTGCTTAGCTAGCTACCTCACCGTGAAACAAACAACCCTTAAAGCCACCAAAATAAAACGCCTACGCAGCGGCTAAACATCAAACGATTATTTTAGTATAAATAGAGTAACAGAGTGATTCCAAACACTTTCGCCAGTCGACTTTGGCAGAGTCAGCTCGCGTATCGTTGTTCCTCTCCTCTGCCACGCTTGTCACTCACACACGCCTTGCACCTCTGTATCATCGCTTCATGCATGAAAATAAATAGCTGACCGAAACTACATCTCTCGACTTGCTCGTCCTTTCAACTTGTGCTTTCGTCTGTTCATCCTTACCGTATGTGACAACAATCCTTTTAAGGGCTATCCTCAGATCCAATCAGACCGTATGCGATAACAGTCCTTTTAAGGGCTATTCTCGGATCCGATCAGAAGTAGTGACCAGACCGACTAACCACGTCGCTACAATTGGTGACCCCGACGTGATTCGAAGACGCACACAGATAACAGCCTAACAAGATACCAACATGGACATGTCACAACCAACGACAGAGACCGAGATTTGAGAGGGCTATGATCAGAGAGCGGGCTGGTCAAATTAAAGCCCTCTCAAATCAAGTAGAGAACCTGACCTTTCAAACACACCGGCGACGCAGCAACAGTCGATCCAGGCCTTTTCACCGTCGAGATCCAGAAGTCCCAGTCAAAATTGTGTGCCTGGCAACCTCTGCTGGTATCACGCAGAATTCGGCGCACAGGCATCTAAGCGAGAGGCCCCGTTCTCTTTCCAGAATAGCACACAGGGAAACGGGCCTAGCGACGACGTTCACTCCTGGTACTGAGAAGAAAATTCGTCTGTTTTTTATCAACGACCAAGCGACAGGCATCCGTTACCTCGTGGATACAGGAGCCCAGGTTAGTGTTATTCCTGTTTCACTAGTCTCGGGAAAAAGACATCCATCACCATCCTTTCTGCAGGCAGTGAACCGATCGTCAATTCCGACTTTCGGGGAGAAATCACCGACCCTTAATTTAGGCCTGAGGCGTCGTTTTCAATGGGTGTTCGTCGTGGTAGACCTGCCGATCCCTATCTTAGGAGCCGATTTTCTCCACCACTTCAACCTTCTGGTGGACATGAAGAACCGGAGGCTTATTGACACCACCACAAACCTCACTGTGAGAGGTATATTTACCACGCAATCCACAGTGAGCCCTGTAATTTGCCAGTCAGAGCCTTCGCTTTACAACGGCATTCTCCAGAAATACCCAGGCATCACTCGCCCGGTATTTAAGGATGGACTTATTAAACATAGTGTCCCACATTATATCGAGACAAGAGGACCACCCACAGCTACCCCACCAAGGAGACTGCCTCCGGACCGATTGAGAATCGCCAAACAGGAGTTTCAATACATGCTGAACCTCGGAATCATTCGCCCTTCCTCCAGCAACTGGTCTGCACCCCTACACCTTGTTCCTAAAAAAAACGAGAATGATTGGCGACCATTTGGGGATTATCGTGCATTCAACAATTCTACAGTTCCCGATAATTACCCTGTACCTCACTTGCACGACTTTTCTGCCTCTCTGCAAGGCGCACGCATCTTTTCCAAGATAGATTTGGTACGAGCATATAACCAGATACATATGGAGCCTGCAGATATTCCGAAGACCGCAATCACAACACCGTTCGGTTTATTTGAATTCCTGCGAATGCCGTTCGGTCTGCGCAACGCTGCACAAACTTTTCAGCGGTTTATTGACACCGTGTTACCCTTTGTATACGCGTATATCGACGACGTGCTAGTAGCAAGTACTTCCGAGCAATAACACGAGAAGCACTTAGAACTTCTTTTCCAACGTTTGGCCGAGTACGGTATTATCATCAACCCCAACAAGTGCCTTCTCGGCGTTCCTTCACTGTCCTTTCTCGGGCACATCATTGATAAAGACGGCATTCATCCACTTCCTGAGAAAGTAGAAGCTATCCGCAATTTTCCCGCACTTACATCACTTTGGAAACTAAGTGAATTCCTCGGTTTGGTGAATTTTTATAGGCGTTTCATCCCATATTGTGCCGGCGTAGCCAGACTTCTCACGGAACTTCTTCGCAACCGGATTCGCAAAAACAAAGACATCACTCTGAACGAGGAAGAATTAACATCTTTTAACCGCCTGAAGGAAATGTTGGCAAACGCTTCAATGTTCGTTTTCCCCAGATCTGGCGATCCTCTTTCGCTGCTAGTTGACGCATCAGACACGGGGGTTGGAGGCGTTTTACAACAATATGTCGACGGCGTTTGGCAACCATTATCCTTCTTTTCTAAGCGGTTGCAACCTGCAGAAACCAAATACAGTACGTTTGGCCACGAACTCTTGGCAACCTACCTTTAGGTTAAACATTTTCGTCACATGCTCGAAGGATCGGATTTCGCGATCTACACGGACCATAAACCACTAGTTTATGCGTTCCGTACCAAACCTGATCGACATTCTCCAAGAGAACTCCGGGACCTGGATTTTGTCTCCCAATATTCAACTGATATTCGGCATATCAAGGGATCAGACATCGTAGCAGCCGACGCCCTGTCCCGAATCCAGATGAACGCAATTCATGTACATTCGGGCATCGACCTTCAACAGATCGCAGCTGACCAAGAGACTGACGAAGAGTTTATCAAGCTCCGAGATTCGCCATCCCTCAAGTTTCAGCAAGTTCCCATTCCTTCTTCTCTGGGACAAATTTGGTGCGACCTTTCTACCGGCCATGAACGATCGTACGTACCACAGATGCATCGTCAAGTTTTTTTCTGCTTTACACTGCTTGTCTCACCCGGGAATCCGGGCTACACAGAAACTCATCTCTGCTCGTTTTGTGTGGACTAACATTAACAAGGACGTGCGCGACTGGTCCAGGAGCTGCATTGCCTGCCAGAAAGCCAAAGTCCACAGACACATCAAAACCCCACTCGGCACATTCGCGCAACCTGATGCACGTTTTCATCATGTGCATATCGACATCGTCGGACCTCTACCACCATCACAGAACTACACACACTTGCTCACCTGCATCGATCGATTTTCTCGTTGGCCTGAGGCTTTTCCCATAATTGATACCTCAGCGGAAACAGTCGCTAAAACTTTGGTTTTACACTGGGTATCACGTTATGCCGCTCCAGCGAAGATAACAACGGACAGAGGACGCCAGTTTGACTCCCACCTCTTCAGGGAAGTGACTCGCCTGTTAGGATGTAAACACATCCGCACGACAGCTTATCACCCGCAAGCTAATGGTCTCGTGGAAAGGTTCCATCGCCAATTGAAAGCTTCAATAAAAGCATATCCAGAGAAGACCCACTGGTTTGAATACCCGCCACTCATCCTTCTGGGCATTCTATCCACCGTTATGGAGGAATTCGGACACACACATGCTGAATTAGTGTACGGCACCACCCTGGTTCTACCTGGTCAGATGGTTGCTCCTATCTCTCCTCAGGGCGTTCCAGACCCAGGATCATACGTACACCGTCTTCGACAATATATGTCTCACCTTGCTCCTGCAAGCACCCGTCAACAGAACACGGCCACACATGTACCTTCAGACATTAAAGATTGGACACGCGTTTTCGTTCGAAACGACACCATTTCAGCTCATCTTCGACCTCCATATTCTGGCCCTTATCGTGTTCTAAAAAAATATCCGAAATATTTTATTCTCGATCTAGATGTTAAACAGAATTATGTCAGCGTGGACAGATTAAAAAAAGCCATCATGGATACTTTTACAGTCTCTACACCAGAAACTCCAACAGATTGCTGTCCCAGCAAGCCACCTGTTTCATCTCCAGTCACGAGAAGTGGACGACGTGTCCATTGGCCCGCCAAGTTGGCACAATATGTGAATTACCGTTAACCTCAAGTGAGTTTCTTAATCATTCTTCTTGCAAAATATTCCCATTTTCCTTGTGTTTACTATTTCCAGTTTCAAATACTTTCTGCTTGACAATTGCAATTTTTAGTGACCATGTGCTCATGTCACGAAGAATATTATTTATTATGAACATTATCTATTACAAACACTATTTAAGAACAAACATTGTGTATAGCATCTTTTTCTTCTCTCTCTTGTTTTGAAAACATTTTTATTTTTCTTGTTCTGCAATATTAATTGTGTAATTGCCATAATTTTTATATACATACAAGGCGTGTACATATTCTATTTTTCATGCACACTACACAACCACGTTTGTTTCACATTTGGTTCATACACTGAGCAATAGATATTTTTGTCCCTCTAACTCTTACACTACAAAATGTTTTCTCTTTGATCACGCATTTCACAAATCGCATCATCAAAACACTGACCTTCTTTTTTCACGTACACATTCACTCAATAGCTCGAGAATGCCTCGCTATTGTTTTACCACATGCATTCGCTCAAGTCATATGCTTTGGAGCAAACTGTTACTTTTAAGCAACATGCTTACGGCCATTCAGTTCACACATTACGGTTATTTTCACTGCCATGTTAGACTTTTTGTCACGCAATTCACAGGCAGCTCAACCCAAATTGCAACAGGCTCATTCATCACGCCTCCATAAACCTGGTCAAAGTAATTTTATAGTTTATTTTATTTTATTTATTTTTTTCTCTTCCTGACACACACATCTTGCCATATCATCTCTACATCGACTGTCCTATACTCGATGATCACCAAACTTCACAACGTGCTGGACACTCCTTGGGCATTTTGTCATGACAAATGCACCACTGGCTCATTACTATACGATATTTCGCTCTTTTGTTGTACAAAAGATCTGGCACGGGGCTAATGTACAGCCACCGGAAATAACATCTGTGAAATAAACAGCTCTATCTATCTGCTTAGCTAGCTACCTCACCGTGAAACAAACAACCCTTAAAGCCACCAAAATAAAACGCCTACGCAGCGGCTAAACATCAAACGATTATTTTTGTATAACTAGAGTGATTCCAAACACTTTCGCCAGTCGACTTTGGTAGAGTCAGCTCGCGTATCGTTGTTCCTCTCCTCTGCCACACTTGTCACTCACACACGCCTTGTACCTCTGTATCGTCGCTTCATGTATGAAAATAAATAGCTGACCGAAACTACATCTCTCGCCTTGCTCGTCCTTTCAACTTGTGTTTTCGTTTGTTCATCCTTACCGTATGTGACAACAGTCCTTTTAAGGGCTATCCTCAGATCCAATCAGACCGTATGCGATAACAGTCCTTTTAAGGGCTATTCTCGGATCCGATAATAAGTAGTGACCAGACCACTAACCACGTCGCTACATATATATAAATTGTTTTGGTTAGTATATGTGTTATTTATTTATATATAAGAAGAGTTATGATATGTTGGCTGAAGATATGTTTACATTTTCAATATATGGCTTAAGAATATGGAAGTAGTTCTATTTTAGTATAGAAGATATATATTATTTTGTATATTCAATAGTTGTATCGTGATAGAAATAAATTTACGAAATTTTAATATCTATGTAAAGGTTAACTGTTACATAGATATTAGGTGTGAACATGTTTCTTTTCAAAGAAAAAGATAACTCTAATTTTTCTTAGTTTACAGAGTTAAGTTATATTTATCGTTTAGTCTAAAATTTACTTTCAAATTATATTATAATTGTAGTATATGGAAACATTATTTTATATATGATTTTAGAGTATCATATATTACATATGTTCTAAGATAAAAATGTTATGTATATATTTTGATAGCATTACTTATATCTATGCATAGGGCGGTGGATTGGCAGTATCGGTAGAGAGTCGGACGCCATGCTTTCCAGCATAGATACGTCCCTTTACGGTCTGAGTTCAAATCCCGCCGAGGTTAACTTTGCTTTTCATCCTTACGGGATCGATAAAATAAAGTACCAGTAATGTACTGGGTAATTGCTGGCCTTGTGCCGAAAGTAGAAACAATTACTTATACCTATGCATAAATTTCATGATATTACGTATTTGTATGTATGGATTTACAATGCCTATAGAGTCTATTAGAAAAAAGTTCAACAAACATCAAAATTATATTCAAAAATATCATTAAAAAAAACTCACAAAACACGGCAAAGACATAAAATGTAATTGGGTAAGATATAGAGGCTATATACAATATTTTCTATAGATTATAGATACTTTTAAAAGTCTTGGACTGTCGATGCATACAAGAATTAAATAATTCTTTCTTTTTGTTACCAATCAAAAAAGTGCTATAAACAAAAATAGGAATTATTTAATTCTTGTATGCATCGACAGTCCAAGACATTTAGAAGTATCTATGTATCGTGTATCTTAATTAGTGAGAAAAACGATTTCGTGCAGGTACAATATTTGATTTTCTAGCCCCAAACCAATGCATTAGTTTGTGCCACTCCATGTGCTAGTGACAGTCCAAATGGAACTAATGTTAGTAAACATTACATAAGTGGCGAGAGTTGCGTCTTCAGGGGTGATTAACCTCTCTGGAACGGGGAGTTCCAATAAGATATCCACTTTTAGCAGATGAGAAGGGTGTTTTAATGTAGTAACAAAGTTGTTAGAGGAAATAATGTAATTGTTATAACGCCACGAGTAATCAGTTTGGTAGAATGATGTGTTAGTCATATCGACAAATGAGTAACTTGGATACAACGTCAACAAGAAGAATGTTCGTGAGATGAAAAGTATGTTTATTTGTTGTGGCATAAAGTAATGTTTGTTAAATTGTATGATTGTAGTTCAACCTAAAAAAAAGGTTAAAGTACAATGTACTAGTTTCAAGCTTATTAGCTATCGTCAGCACCGTATACCTTCCTGCCAGATGATTGAACGTCTGAAAGTATATACTTTCCTTATGCATATTAACGGCTGAGCAGCCTAATTTGCATATCGAGTGAGTTAATCGGCCGGGCGCACCGAAAACGATAAACGGAAAAAATGAAACGAAGTTTCATTTCTCACTCTTAGTACGGCTGTTAGTTAAATATAAGTATGTACACGTACATACATATATGTATACAGACGTACAGTAGTATTAATATATATACATACATGCACACACATATATGTATATGTACGTATGGATTTACCGAACATTTATTATAATGCTCGGTGTGTTTGTAAACAAACATCCCGAATTAAGCCGTAAATCATTTAAGCTAGTACATCGTTCCTTTGTCAGTGTTGAACAAAAGGGCAACGATGGTTGCTAAACACTGTACGGTTTAATTCGGGATGTTTGTTTACAAACACACCGAGCATTATGATAAATGTTCGGTAAATCCATACGTACATATATATATATATATATATATATGTGCATATACATACTACTGTACGTCTGTATACATATATGTATGTACGTATACATACTTATATTTAAGTAACAGCCGTACTAAGAGTGAGAAATGAAACTTCGTTTCATTTTTTCCGTTTATCGTTTTCGGTGCGCCCGGCCGATTAACTCACTCGATATGCAAATTAGGCTGCTCAGCCGTTAATATGCATAAGGAATGTATATACGTTCAGACGTTCAATCATCTGGCAGGAAGGTATACGGTGCTGACGATAGCTAATAAGCTTGAAACTAGTACATCTTTCCTTTGTCAGTAATAAATGTTCGGTAAATCCATACGTACATATATATGTGTGCATGTATGTATATATATACATACTACTGTACGTCTGTATACATACTTATATACATATATATATATATACACTCACAAACGCACAGATATAGAAATATGTATAAACACAAACAGATGTATATATATATATATATGGTTGTTCTCCCCCTCAATGGATTTTCTTTTTCGGGTGAATTTTATCAGCAGGTCTGTGGGGTAGTGTTGGGAACCAGAATGGGTTTAAACTATGCCAACTTGTTTGTTGGCTACGTCGAAGCCCAGATCTTCTCCCAGTACGCTGGACCGACTCCTGAGCTATACGGTCGTTATATAGACAACTGTACCTGCGCCACTTGTCTATCACGAGAACAGCTCGACTATTTTCTTTCTTTTGTCCAATCTTTCCATCCTGCTCTCAATTTCACCACCTCCGTCTCCGATTCTTCTGTCGCTTTCTAGATATCTCTCTATCTATTAATCACTATCACCACACCCTCTCTACTTCCATCTTCATTAAACCAACAGACGCCCAACCTTACCTCGACATCACATCCTCCCATCCAACCCTACATTGTGGGTGTGCGAGGGGTGCTTACAATAAAGTTGGTGGCTGCGGGGGGTAGGAGAGAGAAGAAGATGAGCTCATAGATGGTGGAGGACAGGAGTTGTTGGTAGCCAGGAGTGGTGTCGGAGGATAAATGGCGGTAAAAAAGGGTATTGTGAAGCTGGCGGAGAGCCTCAGTCCTATAGAGGTCTCTGCTCCACACCACCACAGCGCCACCTTTGTCGGCGGATTTGATGACAATGTCATCGCGACGCCGAAGGTTGCGAATAGCAGAGAGCTCAGTCCGTGTGATGTTACCACTCCTTCACCTGCACATCCACCCATGTTGTCTATACCCTCCGGTGTTCTCTTTGCGGGTCTTTATATATCGGACAAACGGGACGCCGTATGGCGGACCGTTTTGCCGAACATTTGAGGGACATACGACTCGGTTTGGATACTCCTGTCGCCCGTCATTTCTGTTCTCCTGGTCATTCTTCCCTACATGTTTCAGTTCTGGGTGTCTTTTACATCATGGATCACTTGCCTTGTGCACCAGGACTGAACAAAGTCTGATTCACTGCCTTGTGTCCTATTCCCCTCTTGGACTCAACTTATCTCCCCAATTTCTCTAATACCCCGTCCATTATCACACCCCTAGATTCCTATCGCTTTCTCTTGATCATTAGCAGCTTCTCTTATAACTAATACATGCCAACTATATATGCTCACTCCACTTTTCCCTTCACTGCTCTGTATACACACACATACACACCCTTATATTAACATACATACATACACACACACACACACACACACACACACACACACACTAACACATGCTTACACACGTGCACAAGTATAGCTTTTTTTACAAAACGGTTTTTTGTCCATCTCAGGTAGACGCGCCCCATCATCCACTTTTCTAAAAAATAAATCATACACAAAACGCCAGCACCAACAGTTTTGCAAGAGATGTCAACATGAATGGACCTGTTATTTTTATCTAAAGATATTTTTTCCAATTCCATCCCGCCCGTCCCCTCAATCTATCTTATTTCTCATTCTTTCTTCTGATGACAGACTAGCGTCCGAAACGTTAAGACCCTCTTCCTGCTATATCAAGCGTTAACCTAATATATCCCTTCCATATACTGTACCAATTGTGTTGTTATTTCTGTTTACCTTTTTCATACATATATAATTAAGGACAAAATGAAGACACACACACATAGAACAAACAACTAACTAGTAACATGTAAATAAATAAACAAATAAAAACACACACAGACACCCGGATATAACACATGCGCTAACTAAGCATACAACACACACAAAAACAAGATGGCATAGGACAGAACAAAGGAGAGGCACAAAACAAAGAAAAGAATCCCCAGTCACTGAAGAGGTCACAGAATGTGTGACGAAAGAACTTTGACAATATATGAACAACCATCTGGTTGTGGAACCAAACGGCCAACCGGAAATTTTAAATAAATTAAATTAAAATTAAAATTGAAGTGAAAGCAACTGGTGCGTGTGTTTCTTATTGGCAACATGACACTCCCAAAGTATAATTATATATATATATATATATATATATATATATATATATATATATATATATATATATATATAAATTAGGATGGATTCAGTTTGAAACTGATTAGACCATTACTCAACAGAGTATTGATACCACTACTCCTGAAACGGTTATTAGTGTCACTACTGAGGAAGCTTTAGGTGACTCTGATCATGCTATGATCATTGCTAATCTGTCTCTTATGGCCAGTAACAAAAACCGCAACCATCTTCAAACTGCTTACTTCGACTGGAATAAAGCAGACTGGAACTATTACTGCACCGAGCTGCAACTCCCAAACTGGCTTGAATTTTACGACTCTGGAGGTGTGAACACTATACTTCACAACATCCTGAACTCAATATGGACAGCTTCAGCCTGCATCAGTAATATGTAGGCACAAAAAACATCCAAAAAGTGAAATTTGGGAGACTGCAGCAGTCCGACTTGCCAGGAAATAACATCGCTATGCTGAACAGGAATACAAACTGTATAAATCAGATATCAATAAAAAAAATCACAATAAATCATTCAACCATCTCAAGCAGGTGACAAAAAAGGCAGTGCTTGAATTTGAACAGCGCATGGCAACCAACCCTGACAGTAAAGTGTTCAGGAAATATGTACATTCAAAGCAGAGACTCACTCTCCAGTTGGTCCGCTTCACAATCCTCGCACAAGCCAGATTACTCATGATCCCAAAGAAAGGCACAGACTCATTGCTGAATGCTATGCAGGCATTTTTACTGTTGAAAACGAAAATGTACCATCTCCACCACCACTGACAGCAAATTCTAGAACAACTATGGAATTTACACCTGCAATGCTGCGACATCACCTTAAGAATAAGCACAACTATGCTTTTCCTGGTCTTGATGGTGTTATGTACCTGCTTCTCAAACGTGGTGGGGACTTTCTTCTGCACCAGCTTTCACTCATTTTTCAATTCTGTCTTAAAAACGGCGCTACTCCGGAGCAGTGGAAAACTGCCAGTGTCGTTCCTCTGTTCAAAATGGGTCACTGCACATCACCTGTCAACTAGTGTCCAGTCAGTCTTACTAGCTGCATTGCCAAACTGATGGAATCCTGTGTCAGAGAAACACTCTGGAACTTCTGGAATTCTCACAGCCTTATCCAGCCCTCGCAATTTGGGTTTATCCCTAACTCCAGCTGCTGTGATCAACTTATTGAGTTTCTTGAAGTCATCACCCAGATCACTGATGGCGGCTCATGGGTGTCAAGGTAAACAACATCCACCCATGAGCCGCCATCAGTGATCTGGGTGATGTTTACCTTGACTTTGCTAAAGCTTTTAATTCCGTGCCACACAAAAGACTTATGGCAAAACTCTCTGCAATGGGTGTGAGAAATGATCTTTTTAACTGGTTGAAGTCCTTCATTCTCAGTCAAAAAGAGGTAGTCATGGTTCAAGGACAACATTCTTCACCTTATGAGATGTCATCTAATGTACCACAGGAACATGTTCTTGGTCTCCTTTTGCTTCTTGCACATGTTAATGACATAGATGCCAACTTAAAGAATGCCACAGTGCTGAAATATGCAGATGACATCAAGCTGTACCGTGAGATAAAAAGGACAGATCCCAAACACTATAGATCTTTCCTGCAATCAGACCTGGACATAATGCAGCAATGGATCATCGACTGGCAACTCAAGCTGGCTGTGGACAAGTATCCCCATGCATTTTGGGAGGAATAACTCAGCATCCACATACACCCTCCACAACACTAATTTCAAGTAGTCTTCTTGTGAACGTGAGCTGGGCAGTGATTTGCGTTGGACGAAACACGTCTCTAAAATTGTCAAGAGGCGAGGATGCCTTTGTCAGCAGCTCTCCAGCTATCTATTTAACCCTGTATATAACTATGGTGTGACCACACTTAGAATTTGCATCACCAGTCTGGAACTCCTATCTTTCTCAGAATATTAACCTCCTGGAAACTGTTCAGAGACAGTGTAACCAAGCGAATACCCTCCATCAGGCATCTACCATACTCTGAAGGCCATGCCAACAACAACCCTCAAAACCCTTTTGAATTCCATGTGTCTAACACATTTGGGCATGCCAACAAAGTCAAAAAACAGCACAGCTCCCATGACTTTTGGAAACATTTTTTCATGCTCAGAGTTGCTGAAGCATGGAACAAACTACCTGCATTAGTTGTTAGCTGTTGGGACACTGCATCGTTTAAAGCGTCCATGCTTCCTGAAATTCGCCAACACTACACCTGATATCCCCCTCCATACACGCGCACACATGTATATCATGACTCATACGCTGTTCACTTTCCTGACATTTGTACATTATTCTATATACTATACATACACCTTTGATGAGTTGTAGTGCACCTGAGCCTGTACACAATAATTTCATTATTATAGACTATGATCGACCCCGTAAGGATGAAAGGCAAAGTCAACCTCGGTGGGATTTAAACGATCTGAGTTCAAATCCCGCCGAGGTTGACTTTGCCTTTCATCCTTACGGGTTCGATCAAATAAAGTACCAGTAATGCACTGGGTAATTGCTGGCCTTGTGCCTAAAGTAGAAACAATTATTATTATAGACTATGGTTATATTACAAAGAGTTGAGACCCCGACTCTTCATAATATATATATATATTCCCAGAAAAATAAAAAATGTGAGTAAATGGTAAAATTTATCATACTTTTTACCTTTATATTTCTTTGCAATTCCAACTGATTGAGATCTAAATTTGACAATAAATTCCAAATATATCTTATTTTGAATTGTTGCCACTTTTAACACAGTTCAATGACAAGTGAGGAGTCATTCTTCCACGCGTGACATCACTAATTGCTGTCGACTACCTTATAGTAGCAATTATTCCTTCACGCCCAGTCTGGATAGATGGCTTCAGTCTCTCGCTATAATTATCGAGTGCACTAATGAAGAGTCTGCAGTTTGGCTTGCACTGTGCAGCCACTGTATTTGGCAATTTGAAAATTGCACTTATCGAAAGTAATTACATTAACAGAAACCTTGAGCTCCGGATAACCACGTGGAACTGCCACATTATGAATATATATTTTGTTAGCACTCTGAGACATGTTCACTTGATTATACCTTCAAACCATATCCCAGTGGAAGGAAGATGCAGTAGAAGAAGACCACAAAAATCATGGGCGGAGGTGGTGAGAGCTGATCTCAGATCACTGAAGCTCACAGAGGAGATGACGAAGGACCATGATGAATGCAGAGATGCTGTGATGAAAATGGAAAAGCAGATGTAAGCAGGGAAAAGCAGATGTAAAATGATGATGATATAACTTAAATTTGATAACTTTGAAAGGTCATGTTGAACTTAATAGCACCACCTGGTGTATATATATATAGAAAGAGAGAGAATAAGAAGTCAGATTTGCAGCTTGTTATAAAACTTTTCGATATTATCAGGTTAGGTTTGATCAGGCGATTGGATCCTGACTCTTAATCAACATTCTTCAGCTATGCAATTTTACATGGGTGGTCCCATTCAAACTTGGATGGAACCACCCATGTAAACTTGTATATCTGAAGAGGTGTTGATATCAAAAGAGTTGTAATATGCAATAAAGTTTCATAAGCTGCAAATCTGACTTCTTATTGTCACTCTATATATATACTCTGCAAACTACAGCTGTCTTAAACATGGAACACAACCCAATGAGAGATGGACCCCATAACAGCATCAAGTGCTTCGACCAGTGTCACCACTCGTAACCACAAGTTACATAATAACCTATATATATATAATTCAAGGAGACAACAAACAGGGGGTAAAAAAAGTCTTATTAGTTTCACACTTTATACTGGAAAGAGGAAAGAAGTTCAACGTGTTGGGCTTAAGCCCTCATTCAGGAGTACAAATAGAGACAAGATTACAAGGGAGAAAGAGAAAAGCGGCAATCTTTGTATTTTGAATCTGGATATTTACCTACGCCTTGTGACTGCTCTATTTTACCATCTTGCCCACCCAGCGGATTACCTACTGACCTCGAATATTTGTGTGTATATATATATAAATATATATATATATATTGTTATACTTGGGGAGGGTCATATTTGTGTAATATTGCCAGAATTAATAACAGAACACACTCACTGTTTGGTTGGTTTTCGCTTTTGTGTCTTTTATATTGGTAATCTAATTTATTCGGTCCTTGATGTTGCCATTGACTATACACACACGCAAACGCATGCGCAAAGAAGACAAAATAAAATAAACAAATAAATATATAAATAGACTAAATAAAGATGGCGTAGAAAATACAATGCAACGGGAGGAAACAATAGCACCACTGACGATGTTGCAGATGTGCAACGAAAGAACTTTGATAAACTATATATATATGTGTTTGTGTCTATATTGTATCTGTATTTTTGACCGTTGGTCAGTCAATGGCAACATTGAGGACCGAATAAATTAGATTACCGATATAAAAGACACAGAAGAGAAAAGCGAAAACCAACCAAACAGTGAGTGTGTTCTGTTATTAATTCTGGCAATATTACACAAATATGACCCTCCCCAAGTATAACAATATTTGTTTCGACACACGATTTCATATCAAAAACCTCGCAAAAATAATTCATCACCGTTATATATATATATATATATATATATATATATATTTATTTATTTCCATCCAACCCTTGCTAGCAGGGAAAATGGACATTAAAATGATGATGATGGTTTATCTATTTATTTATTTATACATAAATAGTGGAAGCAAAGCCAAAATTAATTTGATGCAGTAAAGCAGTAAATGTTTTCTTAAGAAATTCTGAAGATCTGATATTTGTGACTGGTTGGGTGATAGGGTCTAACTAGACAGGTTGAAAATGGGGAGGCGATGATTTCTATTTCTGAATGCAGAATAAATGGATTCACTTAGTTCAAAACAAATCATATTTACCATTTCATATGTTCCAAAACTGAATAATGACATTAGGAATTCATGATTCAAGTTCTTCATTTTTCTCTGTTAGTGAAACCTTCATATATTATCTGGAAAAAGAGAGTTTCTGCTACAGTCAATTAATTATTCTCTTTATGTACTGATTTCTCCCCAATACTTCTACCTCTCTCTTCCTCTCTTTCACTCTCTCTCCCTCCCCCCCCCCCTCGCCCACAATCTTTCACTGTCTCTCCACCACCCCTCCACATCTCTCTCCCTCTCCTCCTCTTTCTCCCCCTCTTTCATTATAACTCCCTCTCTCCCTCTTTCTTCCCACTCACTCTCCTCTTCCACTGTCTCCCCCTTCTCTCTTAAATAACGCATGGGAAAACAGAAAATAAAATGGCAATGATGATCCCCCCCCCCCCGCCTACACACACACACACACACACACACCTATAACCTTGCTAGCAGGGAAAACATTAAATGATGATGTTGATCTAGATATATGAATACATAAACACATCACACACACACACACATATATATAAAAGTAAGAGGGATCAAAGTCACTGTTGCAGCATATATATAAACTTTAATATAGATCAGCTCAGGGTACAATCATAATGACCAGGATCCAACTCTTCCACGACATGACATCTCATCAGATATACGATGATATGTGTGCAAACCCAACATGAGACAGACCATGTAACAGCATCAAGTGCTTAGAACAGCAAACCGCCTGTGACTGTAGTTACACACATACCTAATATATATATATATATATATATATATATATATATACACACACAGCAAAGTGGCCATGTAGGTGTCATGGCAAAAGGCACCCAGTTCACACTTTAAAGTGGTCATGTAGGCAGCATGACAAAAAGCACCCAGTACTTACAGTAAATGAGGTTGGTGCTAGGAAGGGCTGTAGAAACCAGACTCAAATCAGTTCTGTATGAGCATAACAGGGTCACCTGACCTAACATTGCTCATAACAGGATAACTTGTCTAACCCATGCCATCATGGAAAAATGGACAGTGATGATGATGATATATATATATATATATATTTATATATATATTGTAAAGAGCATGGTTAGACACTGCAGTTATCAGTCCTTTGCTCAATACACATCTGTGTATCTTGATTGAGTGTATGTGAGTATAAGCATAACTGTCAGCAAGCTATACCATAGCGACTTCAATGATATTTTCTGGGGCAGTTTTTTATGTCATTCCTTACACCAATCCTAAATTTTATTCTAATTATGGTATATACAGCTAACATTTATAAAAAACAATAATTGTTTCTACTTTAGGCACAAGGCCAGCAATTTCCCAGTACATTACTGGTACTTTATTTTATCGACCCCGTAAGGATGAAAGGCAAAGTTAACCTCAGCGGGATTTGAACGCAGACTGTAAAGGGACGTAACTATGCTAGAAAGCATGGCGTCCAACCCTCTACCGATACTGCCAATTGCTTATGAGTGATAGAAAGAATATCACCACTAGCTTTAAACAATATCAATGTGAAAATGTTCGTAGTGACTGATACTTACACTGCCACATATAAAAGCGACTGGAGGCAGCTGTAAGTTACCTCTGTCCACTGCTTTCCATCTCCACGGTTATTTTCCCTATTTTCTCAACTACTACTATTCATAATTGTTTCTACTTTTTTGGCACAAGGCCAGCAATTACCCAGTGCATTACTGGTACTTTATTTTATCGACCCCTTAAGGATGAAAGGCAAAGTTAACCTTGGCAGGATTTGAACTCAGACCATAAAGGACCATAACTCTATGCTGCAAAGCATGGTGTCCGACTCTCTACCGATACTGCCAATTCACTGGTCAACACGCTGTTAACTGAGTTAGGTTTTGTGGTTGTTTTTAGCTAATTTTGAGGTGCTGATTTCAAATACGGCATCCACTTACTCCTAACACATCATGTTTTCATTCTATAGCACATCCTATTTTATTATGCACTGTATGAATTGATATAATTTACTTAGGATGGATTACTAAGTCTTATAGCTTGAAATCATATGTTATAATATGTCAATAGAATCTGATATGATAGATGAAATATAAGATAACATCCCCTTTTATTAAATATACATTGTTAATTCTCAAATAAAATGGATAAACACAAACAATTGTACACTACCTAACCTACTACAGTCTAATTAGAGTTACCTCCCTTGTTATGGAAATGAAAACCAATCTCTTCTGTGCAGAATCCATCCAGTTCAATAATACTTCCATTCTCATTAAAACAATACATGGATTAAAAATCCTATTTAGGGGAAATACGTGTCCTCAAGTATTGTTTGGTAATTGTTGTGGAATTAATTCTCTACTAAACTCCTTCTTTGCACTAAGTGCTCTACCTACTTTAGATATAAACCTTCTGATTTTTCACCACAATACTATATAAACACACATACACACACACACATATATGTGTATGTATGTATATGCACCCATGTTCACATATTCTTGTATGCATATTTTCTTTATGTGTATATGTGTATGTATTGAGTAACACTTATTCCCTCTTAGTCAAAACATTTCTCTCACTTTCATACACTTTAACCTTCCTTTTTCTTTCATCCTTTGTTTCATCTCCCAAACACATCTTATCTCTTTCATCTAACTCTTTCTGCCATAAGGCTGATCTAATTTCTTTTGCAGGAAATTCCCCTTTGTTTTTCTCCTATATAGGAGAATGTTGTATTTTACATATTTGAACCATACTCACATACACACACAGTATTTAGAAGCATACATTTCAACATCATATATACTGAGAAATACAAACACATACATGTAACACCACACATACATATTCTTCAGCATATCACACACACAGCACTACCGACAACACAACTCTTCAACACAACACATCCAACACTACAGACACTGTTTAACATAACATACCCGTACCACTACAAACACATATACTTCAACATAACATCACTAGCAACATATATTCAACAAGCCAATATGGGAACCTCTAAATGCTTTCCCTAGAAATAGCTGTCAAATCATTACCAAATTATGATCTTTAAAATGAAAAATATATATTTTAAAATTTAGTCCCCAAAACAACTCATCACAAAAGCACATAAATAAACGCTGAGTGAAAAACATTTTCAAGATAATGTTTCTGTACAAAAACAGACACTAAAAACATCGAAAATGTAGAAACAAGCCAGCACAAAACTCATGTATAATTGTTCATCTCTTAGTCAGGTAGGAAAGGCAGTGCTGACAATTTTTTTTTTTTTTTTTCAGGGACCTTAAGGTTAGTTGGTAGGTTAGAACGAGGAAGGTATCATCAAACTGGAGACCTGGCCTAAATGTTCTGCTAAAATCATCCAAGTGCCAGGCTGCTGGTATTATACTAGGTAAGGGATTAAATCTACCATCCAAGTAAGTGATGGTAATATTTCACCTTGGAATAGTTATAACTTCTTTTCTGACAATGTTTTCTTTTTCACACACCTAAATACTATAATTATATAGTACATAGTATACATGAATCATCAGGGGAACATCCCATGTTCATACAGAACTGGTTGATGAAGGATTTTGCAAGAGAGCTGACCCATGCTATTGTGTCCATAGGAGTACATCACTAATATGTTCTTCCTTTGCTCTCCAGTACTTTCCTGCAAAATACATGCATCTCTCTAATAATTGTTTCTACTTTTGGCACAAGGCCAGCAATTATCCCAGTGCAATTTATTTTATCGACCCCATAAGGATGAAAGGCAAAGTTGACCTCGGCGGGATTTGAACTCAGACCGTAAAGGGACGTAACTATGCTGGAAAGCATGGTGTCCAACCCTCTACCTAAAAGATTTTTAGAATAATAGCTCATAACATACAATGAAAGCTTTGCCTTCAGGGATTTTATGAGTGGTGAAGCAATGGACCCATATAACAGCACTGATTCCACAGCAGTATGGAAGAAGCTTATCTTATGATCATCTGATAGTAATGACTTACAGAGGACAGTGGGACAATCAAGAACAGTTTATGCTGTTGTGTGATGAATTTTTACATCCTTTTCTGTGTAATACAAAAGAGTCCACATACTGTTGATTTATCTGTTTGAGTGAAACCATAGAGGATATTGTTTTATGTAAAACAACACTCAAACCTACTTAGAGTATTCACAGGCACCATGTTTGGTTAACAGAAAGAAAAAATAATTCTGGTACACAAAAAATATATATGATCTATCATAGATTATGCTAGTCATGCTAAGCCATTTAACTCTTTCCAACAGATAGCAAAAGAACATAAAATAGTTCATTACAGGCCCCTCCCACAGACAATCTAGACTACAAAATAAAAATACTCAAAATGAAAGACCATCTGGACATATGGGAGATAAGGTTTATTACTGCAGCAAGCTCCAACCAGACAGTTCCCTACAACCCATTACATGTTCAGTCATTCAAAACACCCAGACGCATCTACAATTCCCCAGAACATAACTACCATACTGCTGTACGAACATTATCCCTCACACTCATTCCATAGGAAGCAAATACATCAACATAACAGCAGTAGTAGCTATATCTTTATTCATCCTAAACGCCAACCTTCAGTGCACACCACTAGTGATAAATGCAGTAACACAACTGTCACTCTCAGAATGAGTTTAATTTGCCCATTTATCCAAGTAAACAAGAGAGCCTCTACTGCAGAAGTACAGATGCCCTCATCCTTGGGTAAAAAGTTTTCTACACAACATTCAAATGTAAAGCTGATGCTAATGAAATCACTTAAATCTCATACAGGAAAAAGAAAAAAAATGTTTTACCACCAAAGCAGAAAAATCATTATCATTAAACAAAGACGATTCTTCTTCTTCTTTTTCTTTTTATTCTTCTTCTTCTTCTTATTATTATTATTATTACTATTATTATTATTATTATTATTATTCTTTGAGTCTCAGTCATTGATGTTATTTAACTGGAAAGTTTGTTGAAATGAATATCAAGCCGCTACCTGCAGCCTCAGATATTCAGGATGTATTGGAGGGTTCTTGCTGTTCCCAGCAAGCATGCCTTTTGAAGTGTTCCAAAAAGCGGGGCAGGACTAATTTTCTTTAACCATCATTGGAAACTCTTTGAGATAGTACCTAGTGCACCTATGACAATCGGGACGACTCTGACTTCATGGCAGTTCCAAATCCTTTTTACCTCCCACTTTAAATCCTGGTATCGGTTAATTTTCTCCCTCTCCTTTTCTTGCACTCTCGTATCAAATAGGCAGGCTACATCTACAATCAGGCATGATCTTTTTTCCTTGTCCCAAACCACCAGGTCAGGCCTATTGTATTCTAATTTCTTGTCGGTCTGTATCCTAAAATCCCACAGCACCTTCACTTGATCGTTTTCTATCACCGACTCTGGCTTATGTTCATACCACTTCTCCGAATGTGGTAAATTGTTTACAGTGGATCACCCTGCCCATCACATCATGTCTCCAGCCTTTATAGTGAGTCTGGAGTAGGTGTTTACACTCGGATACAATATGAGCCACAGTCTCCTCTCTCCCTCCACAGATCCTACACAGTGGGCTAGCCTCCTCCTTGTAAATATGGTGTTTCACCCACTTTGTTCTGAGGGCCTGCTCTTGCACAGCCATTAGCATTTCTTCTGTAGCCTTTTTAAGGTCTCCTCTTTTTAACCAGTTCCATGTCTGTGGATCTCTAAATTCAGTTTTCTCAAAGAAGGTACTATGAAGGGATTTTTCATGAAGGTTGCTCTTCCTCCTTGCTGCTATTTCATCCTAGGACATCTCCTGGTCTATTGTCCTCTCCTTCAGTAGAATTCTGAGCATTGGCACCCTACTGTCAGTCCCGTATTTGTGCAGGTTGTTTTTCTCCTTCTGAACACAGTCCTCTATGCTGATAAGACCTCTTCCACCCTCAGATCTCCTTAAGTAGAGTCTATTGACATCACTTCTCTTGTGGAACATGTTGTAGCTAGTCAATAGCTTCCTACTTTTCCTATCCATTTATTTTTGTTCAGCAACATTCCATTTCATAATTCCAGCATTGTACCTAATAATAGACACAGCTCGGGAATTCACTGCACAATCCTACTATTTAGATGTGATTTTAATATGCTACTTACTCTCCTAATGTACTCAGATCTTATCAATTCCTTCATTTTTGTGTTCTTGATGTCATCTGCCTCCAGAACACCTAAATATTTGTATCCTTCTTCAGTGTCAATTTCCTTTATCATCTCACCTGTTGGTACCTGGATTCTGTTACTTCTGCTCAATTTACCCCCTTCATCACTACGACTCCACACTTATTAATACCATATATCATTGCATACATATATCATTGCTGAAAATACGGATAGTGTCAACAAGTGCATCCAACTCCTTCTCACTCTTCCCAAAGAATTTAAGATCGTCCATGAAGAGGAGGTGATTGATGGTAAGCTCTCCTTATCCCAACTTGTATCCTGCTCTCACTTTTTGCAGTATAATGGTCAGGAGTATCAGGGCAAGGACAAACAACAGAGGGGACAAACTATCTCCCTGGAAGATACCTCTCTTGATCTTCACGCTTCCCAAGGATTCTCCACCCGATGTTAACTCTGTTTCCCAGGACTTCATACTTTTGCTCAACAACTATCTGATGTTATCTGCCACCCTGAAGATCTCTAGGCTTTTGGTTATCTAAGAATGAGGTACCATGTCGAATGCCTTTTTGTAATCTATCCATCCAATGGCAAGACCAGTGTATCTGCTCCTGCAATTCCTCATTACCATCTTATCAATAAGTAACTTGTCTTTTGTACCACGGGACTTCTTTCGGCATCCTTTCTGTTCGTCCGGTAACAAGTTGTTTGTGTGGAGGTGATGGTAGATTTCCTCAGACACAATGCTTGTTAACAGTTTCCACATTCTGAAGGCGGATGTGGTCCGGGATTGTCTTCACATTCTCGGGCCTGATCTGGAGAAGGATCTCCAGGTCAACCCCGGACCAGTCCTCTCTGGCCGTTCTGGTCACTTCTATAGGGACGGTATCCGTCCCCTCCACAATCACACATCCCAGAAGCCACCACATGTCAAGTCCTGGTGGGATTCTGGGAATGCGGAGACGGGCCGTTCTTTTTCCCATGTGGGAGGAGTACATTATGACCTTGCTGGTTTTGCACACCAACAAAACATACAAAACTTCGTGCTCGTCAGGAGGGCCAACAAGGAACTGATGGCCCTCGTACCACGAAGTGAAAATATACAAAAAGAGGGGGAAATTTTTAAATTGAGCACATTTCGCATGCCGGAAGATTTGGTTCTGGTTCGAATGTCACTCGATATATTCAAAGAAATACGAGACAGCTTTCCTCGGGACGTGGGAACCCCGAACGTAAAACCCACTTCAAGACTTTTAAAGGGGTTCCCAAAAGAAACCCCACCAACTATGGAGGTCGAACAACCCGACCTTCACAAGAGCCCGGAAGGTAAGTAAACCTTCCTCTCTCTCTTTTTAACCTGCCAACATGACCGTATTAAGAGTAGGATGTTTAAATGTTCGAGGCCTGGGATCGTCCTGGAAGCAGGGCCACCTGCTCAACGACCTCAGGTCAATAGAAAGGGATGTAATTGCCGTCAGCGAGACCAGGATTTCCGACACGCGCGCACTAGCCCCCATTTTCGACGACTATCAGATCTTTGCATATGTTAGCCGGCCGGGAATGGGAGGCGGGGTGGCATTGCTGTTTAGGATAGGCCTGGATCTGGAGGTAAGGTCGATCTTCCGGGACGCGGATGGGAAGTTGGTGGTCCTGGACGTGAACAATAACGAAGGTGGTGCCTTTAGACTGGTGGCCGTCTATGCTCCTACTGGGGCAGGACGGCCGGACTTCTTTAGACGCCTGGAAGCCTTTCTGGGTACGTCTCGCCCTTTACTGTTAGCGGGGGACTGGAACGGCATCTTAGACGCACGCTGGGACTGTGTGGGAGTATCCGATAGGAGCGGGGGGTGCAAAAGCCTCAAGAACCTGATCAGCCAGTTCCAACTGTCTGACAGATACCGACTAGATTTCCCTAATGCGCCAGTGTGGACCTCGGCTAACCACATAGGGTCATCTAGATCGTATATAGACAGGATATTCATTAGGAAAATAGACAGAAATAGTGTAAGCTGTCCACGTTTTGAAACGGTCGCCTATTCAGATCATAAGTTTGTGATCTGTATGGTCGACCTAGATAAGACGCGTAGGTTAGGACCTGGTTACTGGTAGCTAAACATGTCATTTCCGGCACGTAAGGCTTACAGGGACCAGGTCAACAATTTAGTTAAGAAAAAGTTGACAGGGGGAGTCGTCAACAATAGATGGTGGAGGGCTCTGAAAACTGAGATTAGAGTAATGTCGATAGAGTTTAGCAAAGAAGTAGCGTTAGAGAAAAATAGAAAGGAGGGGGAGTTGGTAGATAAGTTAAACGAGGCTATTGGTAGTGGCATTGCAACTGACGTGCTAGCGGCGAGAATGGCATTAGACCATTTCTTCAATGCGAAACACGAATGTTGCATTGTCACAGCTAAGGTGCGTGCTCTGAGAAACGAGGGAACCAAAGCTGTTCGATGGGCCCGCGTGGCAGAGGCGTAGCGTGGTAATAAAACCACGATTCGGTCTTTGACGGACCGAGACGGGCACGAGCTGAGCGATTCCGAGAGGATGTGTGAGGCCTTTCGCCAACATTTTGCTCGGTTGTTCGGGGGAAGTGGCGGGTCAGAGATGGTGGCGGACTTCAGTCCCTACCTCGATGGCTTGCCACAACTCTCGACGGCTGACGCTGGGCGCTGCGAAAGGCCAATTACTTCAGCCGAGATTCAGGATACCCTTGTCGGATGCATGAAGCGCAAGTCATCCGGTTTGGATGGTCTGCCCTAAGAGCTTTACGTAAATATGCCAGACTTGAAGCCCTCTACTGCAACTGGCAGCAAAACGGGAGTATTCCCAGTTCTGTGAGCCGGGGCGTAGTGACGCTGATAAGGAAAGACGAGAACAATAGGGACACATTAGATAATTTCAGGCCCATAACTCTGCTCAACACAGAGTTTAAGATTTGGCCAGGGTGTTTACGAAGAGATTGGCGCTTGTTGTCGGGGATTTGGTTGGGGACGCGCAAACATGCGCAATCCCAACCAGGTCCATACACGACAATCTCCACCTAATGCGATACATCGTAGAGAGGGTATGGTGTAAACCTGGCTTCGGTGGGGCTCTGATAAATTTAGATCAATCGAAAGCATTCGATAGAGTCGACCATCGGTACCTGGAGGCTGTCCTCAAGGCGGTTGGCTTCGGCCCCGTCTTCAGAAGCTGGATCGCTGCAATGCACAGCAGCACCTGCTCGATCGTCAAAATTAATTGCCACCTCTCGGAAACGTTTCAGGTCACCCGATCGGTCGGTCAAGGATGCCCTATCTCCTGCCTTCTGCACGTATTGACTCTCGAGCCTTTACTGCGGAAGCTGGAGCTGTTGCAGGGCATCCTGTTCGAACGGGGACGCGGAAAGGTTGTGTCGGCTTATGCGGACGACATCACCGTGATGGTGTCGGACACCTCAGAAATCGAGGTGGTCGGCAACTTATTGGAGGAATATGAAAGGTTGACGGGACCAAAACTTAACCCGGAAAATTCGGTGGACTTGCAACTCAGCACCTGGAGAAGCAAGTCCATGCCGTCCAACAGCGTCGTTAGGCGCTGGACGGACGGACCGGTAAAGTTGCTAGGGGTTTGGTTCGGGCCAGACCTCCAGGTGGATAATAATTGGGACGAGGTGACGAGCAGGGTAGCCAGTCTCACCCAGAAATGGGCTGGGATGAAGCTATCACTGAAAGGTCGGGCGGAGGTGGGGAACGCGTACATCGCGTCCGTCATCTACTACCGTCTGACCGTCGTCCCTTGCCCCCGTTCGCGCCTCGCCATCTTGGAGCGGCTCTTCTTCAAATTCTTGTGGAGGGGTCAGGTTCCGCTGGTGAGGCGGTCCATCTGCTGCCAGCACCCTCTACGTGGAGGGCTGGGCATGCCGTGGCTAATGATGCGCAGGCACGCGCTGAGGCTGCGGCATCTCCAGATATTCTGCCTAAACGGTGAACAGGTGTGGTCGCCGTTTGTCAGACGGGCCTTTCCGCAGCTAGTTTCTTTGACTGAGCTGCAGTCCTGGGTCAAGAAGAGACCGAGACTGGGTGACTGGCATCTGGAATGTTGCCAGGCACTCACTGCCCTCTACCAGCCGGGCAATGCGGTCAGTAGAACTTCCACTCTCGAGTTCTATAGAGGATTAGTGGTGGGCAAGTACGACCACACACTCAGAGAGGCTCTGGGAGTCAACGAAGTCGAACTAACCAGTCTGTACCGGAGGACTTTCGAGCCGGGGACGATGGATAATTTACAAAAATCCCTCGCTTGGCAGTGCTACCGAGGGGGCACTACCGGTTCGAGATAAACTCTACAGGCACGGAAGTACTGTCAGACGAACGTTCCCGTGATGCGCGCAGAGCGACGAAACCGTTCTGCACGCACTCGTCCAGTCTCCGTGCATTACTGACTTGTGGAGTTATGTCGAACAGCTCTTGTCGCGTGTAGAACGGATCCGGCTATCGGCCGAGTCCATAGTGAAGATCGATCCGCCGCCTTCTTTTGGCCAGGAAGGGCAGGCAATTTTCCTCTGTTTGGTGGCAGTAGCGAAAAAGGTTGTATGGTGGACGAGGTTGAAAGGACTGAAGACAGACACTTTTCTCTTCGGCCAATCCCTCAACAACTTTTTCAAGTTTCACTTGGAAAGGAAGGTGAGGGTGGAGAGAGAAGTGCTGCCCCCCCCCCCCCCCCCCACCCCCAGTACATTTGCTGAAAGGTGGGTGAATGTGGCGAGAATGGCCCGTGTGAGTGGGCCTACACTGGTCATGCGGCTGTAGGTAGGTAAATTTGAGGAGGAGAGGGGTGCCCTTCCAGGGTGCTCTCGAAGCGTCGGGTCCTTTAGGATTGGTGGGGTACCTGAGCGAACCCTAGGTGGTCATCCCCCCTATTGGGGAATTTTTTCTTGTTGTAATTATCTTGTAACTTTATTGTTACTTTGTTACTGTTACTTTGTTATTGTTATTCATATTGTTTACTCGATTTTTCTGTAAAACCCCACTGTCCCTGTCTTTTGTATTGTCCGCTATATGTCGGCCCTTGTGGCCAATAAATGAAATCATTATTATTATTATTATTATTATTATTAACAAAATAGGACACATTTGATTGTTTATGTCTTAAATCAGAGGTTCTCAAATTTTTGGGGGCCACCGCCCTCTTCATAGCCATGTAAATACACTCAGTGCCCCAACCCTATTTCCAGAGAGACCTGTCAACACAGAAATTGTATATATTTATATATATAATAAATAAAATCATTAATTCATATTTATAAATAATATAATATATGCTATGTATAAATAAATATGAATTTTTTTATTTTATTATATTTATATATATGTATCATTTGATATTTAATATATTATTGTATCATCTCTACTGCTTCCTTCACCCACACTGCCACCTTGGACCTTCTCAATGCCCCCCACCCCATACACACACACACACACGCAGGGGGTCGTAGCGCCCACTTTGAGAACCTTTGCCTTAAGTGAAAGACAACATTTCCATAGCTGGAATGTTTTTGTTTATGTGTTTGCTTGATTGGAGCTGACCAGAGGCGTAACAATCACTGCTGGCATACAAAAACAGACTGGCCAGTAAAGAAAACATAGAATGTCACATTGTATTCCCCCTCACCTACCAGCACACAGGTCAGATAAAGGGGATGGTGCATGTAGGTTAGTTGGCATGAGCTTATGAATTTGAAGGAAACTTTCCTTGAGTTATAACTCTTTTATTCTGTTATGTTACATTAAAGATGCTACATTATACCTGTAAGCTATACATAAATTATTTGTATTTAGGACTGCTTTAAATGGAACCTACATTTCACATCTGACCAGGGCCTATATTATTTATCTGACCTGAGCCTATTTCTAGCTTATACAGGCCTGCCTGCACATACTGTAAGCTACTACATTGACTACACAATATGGTCCTTCACTGTGTGCGACTATATCTAATGAAATGGAAATATGGATCCCATCTCAACATTTGACTGACTATTTTTGCCTTTATGTGATAAGATCTGCTCAGTTAAGGCAAACTCAAGTAACAAAACTAACAAATTGATGGTAAGATGCACAAATAATTCCATTACAACAACAATATGCAAAGCAATCAACAAAACAAACAAAAACATTTATGCAAACAGTTATTGTTCTTTATAGACCCAGATGAGGTCTGACTTATGATTTGCAGCATTCATTTTGTTTATCTAGAAATACATTACTAAGTGTCTTTCCATATTTAAGACAACAGGACAACAGGATGTTATTTGAGTGACATTTGACTGTTGTGTCTAGCAGATTGAGCAACCAATTAGAAGTTACTTTTCCCCTCTAAATATATTGGTGTTCTCATATACATGTGTATGTAGTCATGTGTAACACATAAATACATGCACACACACATACACTCACAGAAAATACAAATATAAACATACATGTGTTTATAGGCTGAAAAAAAAACTATGTATGCATGCACACAAATATAAGCATACTCAGAAATACATACATAGACATATACACACACACAAACACATGCACCTACACATTCACTCTCAGTGAAATGTACAAGCAAATATGAAATACACATATGCATATGCACACATACATACTCCGCCCCCCCCCCCCCCCCGCCATATATATATATATATATATCATAATCTATAAAGCTCAGTGTGTGGTCATGTTCCTTCGTTATAGAAATCTACGATATAGAATTTCTTCAATTGAAATTTACAATTCAGTATTCGAAATAGTTTCGATTGCGTCTTGACACAGATAATTTTTTTCAATTTCACCCACAATTACGCAAAAAATAGATAAAACTCAATATTTTGCGATTTTTCTCTCGCATTTAAACTGCTGAACTCTTTCTACTACCATTCAAAATTTATACAACTTCATACTTTCTGCTACTTTCTCTTTCCAAGCTCGATGCTGATACTGTCCGTTCACACCACTCCCTACTGTCTTAAATTTAGAAAACACATATCCTCTATGAGGTTACTAAACCTGCTAGAAACAGCAGCTAACTCTCCGCCATATCACACCCCTCCCTACTGTCTTAAATTTAGAAAACATATCTTCTATGAGGTCACTAAACCTGCTAGAAACAGCAGCTAACTCTCCCCCATATCACACCACTCCCTACTGTCTTAAATTTAGAAAACACATATCCCCTATGAGGTCACTAAACCTGCTAGAAACAACAGCTAACTCTCCCTCATATCACAACCCTCCCTACTGTCTTGAATTTAGAAAACACATAGACAACCATGCAGAACAACTCCATCGCAGCTCTGTTGTTCGGCTGGCATCGTCTACGCGCGTGTTGCGCAAGTACTGTGAAACAATAAATTTCAACACTTTTTTGCACAGAGATAATATCCATAGGCGAAACTACAATTGTCACTGCTGGCGCAGCTCATGCTTCCAGGTCTGCAATTCATTCACCCAGTGCCTGGCAGACAAAAAAGTGCTGCCATAAAATGGGTGGTGCAACCTAACTTTGGTAACTTAATGACCCCGAGCAACGCCGGGCTTTAATGCTAGTATATACATATAAAGAAAGGGGTCTCAAAGTCAACCTGACAAAGACTAAGGTTCTTGTAAGTAAACGAGAAAATAGAACCCAGATCCCCTCAGGGAAGTGGCCTTGCTCAGTATGTAGGAAAGGTGTAGGTAGGAACTCCATCCTCCACCCCAAATGCAAACAATGGGTACACAAGAGATCTTGTAGGATCTCAGGAAGTTTAACTAAAAATGTAGGCTTCATATATAGCAGCTGCGCTGGGACAGCAAGCAGCAAATAGGAGGGCTCTGCAGAAACAGTAGACAGTTTCTGCTACCTAGGTGACTGAATTAGCAACAGAAGTGGGTGTTCGGAAAGTACAATAACAAGGGTAAGAACAGGATGGAAGAAGTTCAGGGAGCTACTGCCACTGCTAGCTGCAAAAGGCTTTTCCATCAAAATGAAAGGCAGACTGTATGATGCGTGTATCCGAACAGCACTGTTACATGGAAGTGAAACCTGGGCGCTGTCTGTAGAAGATTTGCGTAGATTAGAAAGAAATGAAAACTGCATGCTCCGATGGATGTTTAATAGTAATATACGCGAACAGCAAATTATAAACGAATTGAGAGAGAGACTGAGCATAAGAGGAATCAAATGCTGTGTGCAGGAGAGGAGGTTGTGTTGGTATGGACATGTGATGCGTATGAAAGATGACAGCTGTATAAAAGGTGCAGAGTACTAGAAGTCGATGGAAACCGCGGAGTGGGGAGACCCAAGAAGACCTGGGATGAGGTGATAAAGGTCGACCTTACCCAATTGCACCCTCAAGAGCAATGACACACGACCGTGACCTCTGGCATCACCCAGTAATACAGAAGACTCGACCCCCCCCCCATAAGAACAAGCCTAAGCTGAAGCATATAGACAATATGCCCCCACACCCTCCCGCTGCAAAGTGGTCGTGGAGGTGCCACAGCAAAAAAGCACCCAGCCCACACTGTAAAGTGGATGTGTAGGCGCGACGGGAAAAAGCACCCAGCACTCACTGTAAATGAGGTTGGTGTTAGGAAGGGCTCCAGCTGTAGAAATCAAGCCAGAATCAGTTCCTGTATGAGCAGGACAAGGTCAGCCGACTGGACACTGCCCACAACAGGACAACCCATCTAACCCATGCTAGCATGGAAGAACGGACGTAAAACGGTGATGATGATGATGATGATATATATAAACATACATACACACATATATATATATATATATAGTCCCGTTTCTAATAATAATGGTTCAATGCATTAAAGCATCTGATGTAATCTATGATGCAGTGTCAGATCAGAAGCTGACCTTCTTTGACACACACACATATAGACACAAATCCACTACAGAAGCCACCAGAAGTTGCAGATCAAAGCTAATGAGTCAAGACAGGCCATTGTCAAATGAATCTGAAGTTTTTAACCCCCCCCCCCCGCGCTGTTGTCCTTAGCCTGGCAGACATGTTGACAAAATAATACAAGTTGCAAATCATCACACCAACTACCCTTCTCTCACCTCCCACCTTCATCACCTCCTCTCCCCAAAACTGGCTAGATAGATTTGCAGAATAGAGGAAGAATCTCTCTCTCTCTCTCTATCTATCTAATTTTCTTTCTATATATATATATATTCTCTCTCTCTCTCTCTCTCTCTCTCTCTCTCTCTCTCTCTCTCTCCCCTTCCCCCTGTCTATCACATTTATTGTTTCTTTTTGTTTCCCTTTCTCCGTGTCTTTACTTTTTCTCTCTCTCCTTCTGTCTTCACCCATCTACCCACCCCCTCCACCCGCTATTTCTCACACACAAACAAGCACGCTTCCTACCCCCACTTTCCACCCTGCCAACCCTGCCCCATCAGATCACCACCAACTTTCAACTAAGGTGGGGTGTGTGGAGAGGAGTCACTTCTCTCCACCAGAAACATGCATACATCTGGTTATTGTTAAGTGAATAATAAATAACAACAACTACAAAGGGTTGACTACAACCACAAAGACAGTCAAATACAACAGTAAGAACAACAGCAACAAAATAAAGAGAAAACTGTGCAGTGATAGGAGAAAAGAGTAGAATAGAAAGTTATAGAGAAGTAGGGAGTGAGAGAGAGAGATGGAAATGGTGGGGGAGGGGACAAAGAGGAAGAGGGACTGCAGCATGCATATGCATGATGCAGTCCCTTGATATGCTTCCTGACACAAGTAGTCCCTTGATATGCTTCCCAACACAAGAATTGCTTTTTGTTTTCCCCAACATCACTATTGGCACCACCACCACTATTTCTCTACAGCCACTGCTCCTGACCCCCCCCCCCCTTCTAAGCAACCCATTCTCTGATGGCCTATCAAACTGATTGATTCATCCTATGGGTGTAATTGTTATTGATGATGATGATGATGATGATGTTGATAAGGAAAGAAAGATGACGATATTAAGCGTTTTCAACATGGAACCATATACAGAATGGAATTCAAAATACTCTGCCAAACTTGCCTGAGGCACAGCTCTTACAGCCACATCCTCTCCCCAGATGTTTCAAACTTCAAGTGAATTTTATTTGAAACCTTTCTGTCACTTCAACTCATATTGTAACACTGAACATCTATTAAAGCAGAGATTCTCGAAGTGGGTGCTACTGCCCCCCCCCCTCCCCGAGGGCATTGAGAAAGTCCAAGGGAGTGCTGATGCCTAAGGAGGCACTACATATGATATAATAGTATATTAAATATCAAATGATATATATTATATATAAATATAGTAAAATAAAAAATGTATATTTATTTATACATAGTATATATTGTATAATTTATTATATATAAATTAACGATTTGTATTTATTATATATCATTTACAATTTGCATGTAGGCAGGTCTCTTTGGAAATAAAAGTGGGGGCGATGAGGTTATTATGTGGCTGTGAGGGGAGCAGTGCCCAAAAAAGTTTGAGAACCTGTGTATTGAAGCAACAACAGCAACAACAACCATTTAGGTAGTAACCAACACCATAATAACTACTTTTATTGGAGTATCCGGATCAACATCAACAGTAACAGTAATTTGTGAAGGTATGTGGTCCAGTGGTTAGAGTAATTGACTCACATTCTTATGGGCATGGGTTCAGTTCCTGGACAGAGCAGCACATTGTTTTGAAGAAGACACTTCATTTTATAATGCTTTTCATGATAGGGTTGAGCCACTATAATTAAAACACTCCTAAAAAATTCTGTGATGCAATCTCATAGGCCAACTGAGCCCTTAGAGGTGTGAACAGTAAATGTCATTTCTATTGGGGAAACCAGAGCAACAACAACAACAACAACTTCTATTATGACAACACCAACAGCAACTTCTACTGGAGCAACAACTATAACCATTAAAACAATAACAACAACTTCTATTGAAGCAACAACAATATCTATCGGAACAACAAAAACAACTGATACTACTATAAGGAAAACCAGAAAAACAACATTAGTCAAGTGATCTAATTAAACAATGACAGCACCAGTTTCGATGGGGGGGCAAACACCATAACAACAACAATGAATGAGTCAACCATAACAATAACAAAGGGCAGTGATGATAAGGATAACGATGATGAAGAACCTAATGACAATGATGATGACAACAACAACAACAACAACAATGCAATGAGGAAAAAGATGATGATAATGAGTAATGACAACAACAATTGTGATGCTGGTGATGATGATGATAATGTAGGTTCTGGATGACAAGAATCCTGTAGAGTTGAATGAATAGCAGCGATGTTGTCTCTCCCTCCTCCTCTCTCTCTCTCTTTCTTTCTTTCTATCCCTCACTCTCATCCCCCCCCCTCTCTCTCTCTCTCTCTATATATATATATATATATTTATTAAAATAACAGATTAAAGTTTAAGCAAAGAATCGCTGCTTTCACCCTTAACGGGATCTTCTGAAAGTTTCAGAAGATCCCGTTAAGGGTGGAAGCAGCTATTTGTTAGTTTAAATAAATATTTGCTCTACGGTTCTTATATATTTGATATATATTTATCCTTATCGAGCCCTCTTTGGATTTCAATCATCAAATGTATTATTATTACTATATATATATATATATATATATATATATATATAAAGAGTCAGGATGCCGATGGCTGAGCTGTGGCCGTTTTGACAGCTAGATCAGAATATACATACATATCTAGGGTGGGTAAAATTCCTGAGATCCATGGATGAATTCTCTCCACCAGTCTCTGTCTCTCATCATAGCTGCCATGTCCTGCGTCTCCAAGAGACCAGTGTCTGTCCTTAGGTTATGAACATATGTCAACCTTGGTCTTCCTCTTCTAGTGTGTCCATGCAGGGGCTCCCACAGGAGCACTGAGTGCAGTGTCATCTCTAGATGTTGGTGAGCATGTCCAGCTAACCTCAGTCTCCTCTGTGCAACTTTCAAGCTGACTTTTGGGAAGCTCCCGTACAGCTCTGAGTCCTTCACCCTCAGTGTATACAGAGCCATCCACAGCATTCTTGTGTAGCACCCATCTGCCATCTGAGTGAGTTTCTTGGTCAGTGTCCAAGTCTCAGACCCGTACAGCAGCACAGACTCAACTACAGCAACAAAAAGACGGACCTTCAGGTCTTTACGAAGGTCCGATGTCCACACCGATCTTAAACTGTCGCAAGCCGCCCAGCCTTTGCTCTCCTCTTAACCACATCATCTTCTGTATTCCCAATGTATATATATACACACATATATACATGTATATATATATACATATATCCACGTGGCGGAAATATAAATAACATAGCTGTCATTGACAGATTTGGTTGTGAGTTCTCCCTTCTATATATATCTATATATTCTACAGAAATTTGCACTCACTATAATAAACCCGCCTATTATTATAACAATATATGCTCATTCTGCCATATGTGATTCTGGAAGTGGAGTTTCCTATATACACTTTTTCTCTATATGTAACGGGATAGCCATCACGATTTGTATTTACTGTGGTACAGTTGTATGCGGTGAGGTACATTGGTTGAACGCCAACTTGGGCATACAGTGAATTTCACCTGGCACGTTGGATTGAGCGACCGAACGTGAGGATTTTGGGGAATGCCAGTTTCTGTGGACCTGGTGTGTTTTCAATTTCCTCACATCTGTGCCGGCTGTATATATGCCATACATTTCTTTAATTCGTCGTACTTTCTTTTATTTTTTATTTTAGATTTTAGGTGTATATCCCAGACCGCCTATGGTGAAAAATCCCCTGGGTATAGGTTTTGGAAAAATAGTGTTATCTCACTTAACGTTCGAAACTGGAACATATCGATGTCGTTCGTAGGATGCGGATATGATAAGGAGAATCGACCTGTTATAAGGCGATATAATTGGAGACACCATCCCTCATATGGACTATCATACATGTAAGGCTGCACCACTGCTAACCAACTATTCTTTTCACAGACTCATGCTTGCAAACTCTCTTGATCTGCCTGTACACCCTCTTTTTGCACTGCTTGTGCTTTGATGCATCTATGCTTTGCTTTGTCTTATATTTCTTTGGGGTTTCCGGGCTTTTTGTTCCTTTATTGTTTTGTATTTTTATATTTATCTCTTTTCTTATCCCTGTATTTTTGTACTTTTTAATTATTTTTAAATTATTTTCTTATTGTTTCTGATCATGCTGAGTGATAAACCTCACTTATCCCTTGCTACCATCTCCCAACCTCTTTACCATCTGTTGCACCATTTAAGTGATACATTTTTGGTGTAATTTTTAATTTTTAAATTTTTAAGACATTTTATGACATTATGTGCATCATGTATTCTGCCTTTTTCCATATAGCGCTGGCCTCGGGACCCCCCTGCTGATCCTTTAACCTTGTTCTGGTGACGCAGCTCGATGATATACTCATGTTTATAGGTTCTGATGATTCCTGCCATGGTGTATAGATAAAACACTGTTAGCTAATAAAACAATGTATTTCTAAGCACTCTTTGGTTAATCCTATAACTATAACGGCTCTGTAGTATACTAGTTATCCCACTTTGAGCTAAAACCACACTGTCATACCAAGGGAAATATATCTACGTGTCTGGGCATATTGATATATTTGTCAACGAAATATATATATATATATATATATATATATATATATATATATATATATATATATATATATATATATATATATATATAAATATACATACATATATACATAATATACATATATATATATATATATATATATATATATATATATATATATATATATATATAATATACATACATATATACATAATATATACATAATATACATATATATATATATATATATAGATAGATAGATAGATAGATATGTTTCTTTTATTTGCCACTAGGGCATCAAAAGTGGGACAAGTACAAAGGGGGGAGTTTACACAAAAAGGCGTCCTCAATAAGGAGGAGACAATAACAAAATATAAAAATAAAATAAGATATAACAAAAAATAAAATTTTAACAAAATCCTCAATAGAGAGGAGGCGCCTTGGGGGGTCGCACACACCCACCGAAAAAAGTGTGCAACCCTTCTCCTCAGGAGCACAGAGAAGGGGTGCTCCCTTGGTCTTTCATCTTCCTCACCTATAGTCTGATGTAGAGTGAAGGCCCATTCACACGGGCCATTCTCGCCACTTTCACCCATCTTTCATAGAAACGGCTGGGGTGCAGCACCTCTCTCTCCATCCTGATCCTTCTTCCGAAATGATATCGGAAGAAACGGACCAGTTGTTGGCCAGAGAGAAAGGTGCCTGACCTCAGTCCTTTCAGACGCGTCCACCATACAACCTCTTTCGCCATGGCTATTACGCACAGAAACACCGCCTCTGCTTCATCTTTGAAGGGGGGAGGCGGCTTGATCATTACAATAGACTCGGTGGTCAACCGGATCGGTCCCACCCTTGACAGCAGTTGTTCGACATAGCCCCACAGATCGGCTACGCCCGAGCAGTGTACCAATGCGTGTGCAACGGTTTCCTCGTCGCACACGCATCTGGGACAGATCTTTTTGGCGGGGTCCCTACCCGGGCGCCCGTGTCTGTAGAGCCTTTCTCGAACGGGTAAAGCCCCTCGGTAGCACTGCCAGGCCAGGGACTTCTGGAAGTTGTCCATAGGTCCCGGGCTGAATGTCCTACCGAACAGGCTGGCCAGTTCGTCCTCCTCCATGTCTCGGGCTTCTCCGAGGGCGTCGTCGCACCTGCTGCGTACCAGCCCTCTATAGAATGTTGCGGTGGAGTCTCCACTGATAACCGGATCCGCCTGCCAGAGGGCGGTGAGCGCCTGGGCACACTCAGTGTGCCAGGCGCCCAGTTTTCTCGGTCTTTGCTTGACCCAGGATTGCAGCTCGGTGAGTGAGACGAGTCTGGGAAAGGTTCGTCTCACAAACGAGGCCCACACCGGTTGTCCGGTGAGGAATACGTAGAGGTGCCGTAGCCTTAATGCGTGTTTACGCATCATTAGCCACGGCATCCCCAGCCCTCCTTTCGAAGGGTGTTGACAGCAGATGGATCTCCTCACCATAGGAGCCCGCCTCTTCCAAAGGAATTGGAAGAGCGCGCGCTCCATCTTGGTGAGGGTTTCCCTTGGGCAGGGCACTACGGTCAGGCGGTAGTAGATGACGGACGCTATGTAGGTGTTCGCCACCTCCGCCCGACCTTTCAGGGATAGTTTGCAACTGGCCCACTTCTGGGTCAGTGCAAACACCCTGTTCGTAACCTCCGCCCAGTTTTTCTCCACCTGGAGGTCCGGTCCGAACCAGACCCCGAGCAACTTCACCGGGCCCTCCGTCCAGCGTCCGACGACGCCATCGGAGGGCATCGGTCTGCCCCTCCACGTGCCGAGTTGCAAACCGATCGACTTGTCCCGGTTCAGCTTAGCCCCTGTGAACTTTTCGTACTCCTCCAGTAAGGTGCCGACCGCCTCGATTTCGGAGGCCGTCGCCACCATTACTGTCACGTCATCGGCGTAGGCCGACACCGCTTTCCGCAATCCCGGTTCCAAAGGGATGCCCTGCAACAACTCCAACTTCCGCAGTAGTGGCTCGAGAGTCAACACATACAGAAGGGGGGAGAGAGGGCACCCTTGTCGGATGGACCGCGCGATTTTGAACGGCTCCGAGAGGTAGCCGTTCACCTTGACCCTAGAGCAGATGCGGCTGCTGTGCATAGCAGTGATCCAGCCCCTGAAAACGGGTCCGAAGCCTGCCGCCGCTAGCACCGCATCCAGGTAACCATGGTCGACCCTATCGAACGCCTTAGATTGATCCAAGTTGATCAGAGCCCCACCAAAGCCGGGTTCGTTCCCAACCCTCTCTATGATGTATCGCATGAGGTGGAGGTTGTCATGGATGGACCTGGACGGGATAGCGCATGTCTGCGCATCTCCCACCAGGTTGCCCACGACAAGCGCCAACCTCTTTGCTAGCACCTTGGCCAAAATCTGTAACTCTGTATTTAGCAGTGTTATGGGCCTGAAGTTACTTATTTCGTCCCCCTTGTTCTCGTCCTTCCTCACTAGCGTGACTACGCCCTTGGTCACAGTACAGGGAATTCTCCTGTTCTGTTGCCAGTTGCAGTAGACCACCTCGAGGAGATCGGGGAACAAGTCCGGCATAGCTAGATATAATTCGTAAGGAAGACCATCGAGACCCGGGGATTTGCGTTTGCCGCATTGGCTCAGCACGTCCTCTATCTCAGCGGCCGAAATCGGCTCCTCGCAGGACTTCGCCTCCCTGTCCGAGAGGCGCGGCAGGCCGTCGAGGTATGGACCGAAGTCCACGTTCCCAACCGGCTCCCCGCCCCTCCCGAACAGTCGGGCAAAGTGCCTTTGAAAGGCCTCACACATCTGCTTAGGCTCAAGAATCGCTCGTCCATCCAGGTCTCGCAAAGACCGGATGGTGGATTTAGTTCCACTGTTGGCCTCTGTCACGCGGGCCCAGCTAACAGCTTTGGTCCCCTCGTTCCCTAGAGCACGTATTTTACTTCGGACAACGCAGCCTTCGTGCTTCGCGTCGAAAAACTGGCTCAAAGCCGTTCTCGACGCTAGCACTCTGGCCACGTCGCCGCTTCTAATTGCCTCTTCTACTCTATCTATTAGCTCCCTTTCCTTCCTATTCCTATCCGCAGCTAGAACCTTACTAAATTCTATCGAGACTACTCTAATCTCTCTCTTTAGAGATACCCACCACCTGCTGTTGACGATCGCTCCAGTCAACCGTTCCTTAACTAACGTACTAATCCGATTCCTGTAGGCTCTACTTGCCGGCAAGGACAAGTTGAGCTTCCAGTAACCGGGGCCCTGTCTATGAGTTCTGTCAAGGTTGACCATGCAGGTCACTAATTTGTGGTCTGAATAGCCAACCATGCGCATTTTTGGACAACTTAAAAAGTCCTTATCCTTAATTCTAACTAAGAACCTATCTAGGTACGACCTAGATGATCCGCTACGATTTGCCCAAGTCCAGGTTGGCGCAGTCGGAAAATCTAGTCGATATCTATCGGCCAGGTCAAATCGACCGATTAACCCTTTGAGGCTATTACACCCCTCTCTATCGGGGCAGGCCCCTACGTAGTCCCAGCGTGCATCTAGGATACCATTCCAGTCCCCCACTAATAGCAAGGAGCGGGACGTCCCTAGAAAAGTCTCCAGACGATGGAAGAAGTCCGGCCGCATTGACCCGAAAGGGCCGTAGGCGGCTACCAACCTAAACGCTCCGCCTTTACCACTGCCAAGGTCCAGAACCACTAGTCGACCCTCCGGGTCCAAATGTACCATCTGTGTTGCGAGACCCAGATGTTTTTGCAGCAGAACGACAACTCCACCCCCGCCTCCGGGCTGACAGAGAGATGCGTGCATCTCAAAGTCATCAAAGGTGGGGGCCAGCTGTCGCACGTTGCTGATCCGGGCCTCGCAAATAACCATCACATCTATACGTTGTGACCTGAGGTCATTTAGAAGCATTGCTTGCTTCCAAGTTGAGCCCAGGCCACGCGCATTTAAACAGCCTACTCTTAGCATAGCCATGTTGGTGGTGAAGAGAAAAGGCACTTACCTCTCTGCGTCCCGGGTATCGGGCTGCACAATTTCCATTAGGGTGGGGGATGGGTTGTTGGGTGGGGTGGTGGTTTGTGGAAGTGTGGGGGCATCAGTGTGATGTGTGGTTGGGGAGCTTGGAGTTGTGTCGGTGTTTGGGGAGGGGGTGGGATAGTTTTTTAGGAGGACGCGGTTAATGGGCCCGACGCAGGGGGGACCCACGTCCTCTTTAAAATTGTTTTTTAAAGTTTTATAGGTGTCCTGTGGGGCCTTAATCATTTTGACGTGGGGGAAATCCCCTGCCTGGGTGAAGTTAGGCCCTTGTGTTTTTATTAGATTGTTGTTGTACACAATGTTTAACAGTTTTTTGTTTCTTGTATTTATGTATGTGTATGCATGTTTTTGTTTTTGTGTGGTGTTTTTTGTTTGCTGTTGTTGTGAGCTCTTTTGTGTTGGTGTCAGTGTTATGTTTTGGGGAGGGGTTTTTTTCATTTGTGTGTCTGAGGTGTGTTTTCTTTTTTTTCTTTTGATTGTGTGGAAGTGCTCCTCCTCGTCTGACGACGAACTAGGGTCATCTTCCGCGTTGGAGGGGAGGGGTATATTTTCGGGTTGTGTTTGCGGTACGGGTGTTTTGGAAATTGTTTTTGTTTTTTGAGTGGAGGGGATGGGTTGGACATTGTTTTGTTTTGGTTTGAGCTGTGGTGGTTGTTTTTGTAGTGGTAGTTGTGGTGATTGTGTTGGTTGTGCAGTTGTTGGTGGTGTAGGCAGGATTGGGGTTTTCTTATTAAGTTGGGGACAGACAGCCCTCAGGTGACCTCTGGTTCCGCAGAGGTAACACGAGGGCCGTCTACCCTCAACGGTAATGTTGATGAAGGTTAGATCATCCAGTATGACGCGTTCAGGGATCTGGGCGATCCTTTCGGGCCTCATTTGAACTACAAGTTCGAGGCTCGTTCCACTGAACGCGTCACCCGATGCCTTTCCCATGGACACCAGCATGTCATCCTCCAGGTCCAGAAAACCTGTCAAAACCCACCATATGTCCATAATCGGCAGGATGGTGTGGATTTTTATTTTTTGTGTTCTTCTACCCATGTACGTAGGGTAGAAGGTGTATGCGGTGGATGTGATTGGTTTGATGGACAGTTTCACTGCTGTGTCCCTGTCCTTCATGAGAATGGATAGACTCCCGTAGAGTCTATCCTTCTGAATGAAGGTGATGTCCTTCATGACGTCTTTTAAAACCAGCTCTATCTCGCTCTGTGATGGTTGAGCTGGTTTTTTACTTTTGTTCGAGATTGTCCTAAACATGACCGTGTTTAGGAGTCTCTGGCTTTTTAGTTCCGGGGGGGGGGGGGGGGAATGGATTGTGAATGAACCATTTTCCCCGTACACTATATATTTTTTCGCATCCGCCAGTAGCTCCTTCGCTTTTGTTATATCTACTGGCAGATAGTCGAGGGTTTTCCTTGTCGTCTCGGCGAAGGAGAAATTTTGTTTGTTTGTGTTGTTGTTGTCGTTGGTGGTGTTGTTGTTATCATTGTTGTTGTTGTCACCGTTATTGGTCTTGTTGTTGTTGTTATTGTTATTGGTGTTGTTTTCGTCCGTCGCATTGTTGTTGTTGTTGCTGTTGCTGCTGGTTCTTTGAGTTGTTGCCATGGCAACGTCAAGTTGTCGGTTAACAGGTGGAGAGAATTCTTCCTCTGGCTGACCTTTCTTCTTGACCTCTGCTACTGTGACAGTGGCAGGGGGAAGCTGTAAGTTCATCTTCCCCTTTCCTGCTTCGAATTTTGGTGAAGAAGCTTCGGCCATTTAAAAAAATATTGACTTTTCAACAAGAAAAAACTTTTTTTTGTTTAACTATTTCGCCTAAAGGCGTAGAATATTTTGAGAGACTGACCAGATCAAAGTTTGACCTGGCAGTCCCTCTACAAAATGGTACAAAAATTAAAGTTATCAGACAAGAATTTCTATAGAAATTTAAACAGAACTTACTCAGCAAGTTATACGCGTGTGTCCATCCCAGAGATAGATAGATAGATATACACGGGTGTGTATAGAAGATTATATTAATAAAAGGAATTACAACTTTGTCTGATTTACTCGTTTTATTTACAATCCTTTAAAATTTATAATGGTATTAGAATGAAATAGTATGGTAGAATGTTAAGTGTTGATTGAACAAGTACTTTCATGCTTTCGCAATCTTCAGGTTCATAATGTGTGGTGACAGTCAAGTTTGCAATTTTCAACTGTAATGAGATGGGTAAATTTTGTGCTTTATATACAAATCTACAAATCTTGCAAACTGTATTTCGACCAATCGGTGTGTAGTTTCACTGGTTTACTAAAGCTGATTGGTTTAGGCGTCACGGTTGGTTGAGCATGTCTAACGACTACTAATTGACCCTATCCAAAGCATCAATTGTTTTGCTATTTTTAGAAATGATGAAAATAGCATTTTCTAGTAATCATCACCATCAACATCACTTTTATTATTATTATTATTGTTGTTGTTGTTGTTAGTGGTCGTAGTCATAGTCATAGTAGGATACCCCATTATTATTGTTCATTTAGCTTGGGTTTGAATTTATCAATAAAATTCCTTTCTTTTGTTTTTTCTCTTGATTTCACTTGGGCTGTGTAATTTGTAGAATGGGAATATTATAAATATTCCCTGACCACATGTTGCTAGATGGTTACTTAGGGGTATCTGACGGACATTTGGGTCTCTGATTTGCTGTCGGTATACCCGTTCACGTTCAGATAGTGCATTTCCAGTTTGGCCGACATATAGTTCTTCACAATTCGGGCATTTAATGCAGTAAATTAGATTTCTGCTTTTGCAGTTCATATTTGCATTTGGGAATATTTTTTCAGTTTTTGTTTTCATATATTGACCGGCGTGTATGGATTGACATGTGCCACATCGACTATCATTGCATTTAGATACAGTGATTGGTCTTTGTTGTTAAGGTCAAACTTTGCTTTTGTTAGAAATTGCTTCAAATTTTTCGGCTGTCTTAAGAGTCAATGATCGATCTGTGATTAAGCCTTTTAATTCATTACTTTGAGCAATGATCGGTAGGTTTGCTTTGGCAGTGTTGAAAATATTCTGGTGACATGGGCTGTGTGTCATTATAAATGGTATGACCAGTTCTTGGTTTCTTCTTCCTTGGGTTGTCCTAAGTTGTTGTATAGGTATTTTTATAGCCCGCTGTATGCCAATTTCTATAAGTAGAGATGGGTATTTTTGTTTGAGCAAAAATTCTCTTAGTTCTGTTACAAAACCACCGCCTCGGCTATCACTACTTAAGTTTAAACCTGGTTGCTTTTGATATGCTAGATGGACTATAGAATTCTGGAGAGTATGAAGAATCTGGACAATCAAATGACAATGTCAAAGATAAAGATAAATTCACCTCATATTGCTGGATGAGAATGCAAGGATTCCTCTTTATTTCAGACGTGGATGGCTAACATAACCCCATCTCCCTCACCCATCCCTGCGCTTCCAACTCATCCCTTCCACCCACCAAACGAAATCCAAAACTTCAGAGTTGGTACCATGAATGTAGGCACTTTAAAAGGTCACTCTAACGAGGTTGTATATACATATATAAGCAAAAAGGATATTTAATTTGTTGGTAATTCAACAAATATATATGTTTATAACTGATTCGAAGCACTCAACAAGTTTTCTGGAGTATAATATCAATGATATTAATAAATGGAAACTATATTTATAAAACCATATATATTATATTATATATATTTCAAGGGTACTAAAACTTTGGTACGCCCTCATCAGATAAAATACAAAGTTTGTTTTATAAATATTGACATATCCAGGAAGGAGATCTTAATGGTTCAAGTTTTTCCTGGGTAGTAAAAGGAAAGAGGGGAAAGAGAGGAAAAGTCAAATATTTCAAATTATTAAGATGAGTATGCAAATGAAGTTGAGGTATAGGGCTGAAAACAAAACGTTATTTTTAGACGCTAGGTAGATTTAAATAATTATTAGGATATATATATATATAAATGTATGTGTAAGAAGAAGAGAGAGAAAGAAAGAAAAGCTTGTATTTACGTGAATTTAAAAAGAATTAACAGTTTGTAGGAATGGTGGAGTATGATTCCAGAATTAAAAAAAAATATTTAGCTATATTATGAGTTATAATATTATATATATAATCAATTAGATTATATGAAGAATTATGGTTGTAAGTACATTTTATCTTATTACATTGCAACAGGTTGTAAGTATATAAATATCTATATAGATTAATAAGTGTGCAAGTATAAGTATTATTGGTGATTTTATAGAAATAAAACACACGAATTAATTGTTTACATTTCTAATATGAGTTACGAAGGATGTTGATTTTACATTTTACATAAATATTTAAGAAAAAGACGTAGTTCAAATTGTAAGAGAAGAACAATTTGAAGATTCAAATATTTTCATCCAACATTGAAAATGTTTTCAGAACATTGTTAATTTAGTGAAATTATATAATTTATCATACACATTATCACGTCTATGTTTGCTCAATTGTAAAGGAAAAGATAACTCCAATATTATTTGCTAACCAATAAATTTGAGAAAGTATGTAGAGAAAATTATATATTATTTTGTGTGAGATTATAAGGTATTTTATATTATATGTTTTTCAAGGATGAGAATTTCTATTACATATTATCTACGTCGAAAGATGTGTGAAAAGTTTGAAGATAAAAAGAAGAAAAATGTATTATTAGATAAGTCAAGACTGCATTTAGAAGAAGTATCGTAAAGAGGATATTTTTCAGAATGTTAATTAAAGAGTATCAATCTACATCTAAAAAATAGATTAAGAAGAGTATCATTAGGAAAAGAATATCAAATGGTAAAACTACTAAATTTAAGAAGGAAGATCATTTAAAAAATTTTAATTTTTTAAAGAAAAACTCAGTAAATAATAGGATCATTTTCAAGGTGTATAAGATGTAGTCAAGTGTAATGAATATCATAGATTAAAAATATTTCGGAAAGTGGATTTTTGGCGGTGTCTGCAAGAAGTATATAATTCTGTTTTTAAATTAATAGAGTTTTGACAGTTAATTAAATAAAAAATTTCATCGATACACAAATGATAGATTCTTGAGAAAGTCATATTTCGGTTTACAGGTGCTTTCGAAATCATTCCCCAAGATATTGATAGTCTATATTGTTGTCCTTTAAATTCCAAATTAGATGTGAAAGTGAAGTGGAAGATTTTTTATCGGACCTATTAAATGTATATTTGTAGTTGTACCAGCGTTCTTTGAATTTTGTAGAAGTGGCACCTATATAGTTAAATATTTTTGCTCTAGTTTTAACTGTGCATTTATAAATTAAGTTTTTGTCTAAGCAATTATTTTGTAAAGCGCAGTTTGATTTAATTCTACAGTTACATTTTCTGGAGTTGTTGTTACTAGGACCGGTACTATTATTATGAATATTGTTATTAGAAATATTATTATTGCTATCTTGGTTTGTTTTGTTAGGGTTTAAATTTAAGTTTCTATTATTAAATCTATTTATATTTTGTGCTATGTTCATGGTATTAGAGTAGGATAGTTTTATAGTGTGTCTGTTAAAAATAGGGTGGTATCTGTGGGTTTAGGTTTTTACTGTGTTACCTACACGGCCACATTACAGCGTGGACTGTGTGCTTTTTTGTTGTGACACCTACACGACCTCATTTACTTAGGACTGGATATTGTGGTACCAACATAATTTTACAGAGAACGGGGTGGGGATGGGGGAGTTGGGGATGGGGGAGTTGGGGTAGCGGAATGGGAGTGTATATTTGATTAGGAGGTGCCTACTGACTGTAGGTTTCACTTTGTACTTAGGCAAGACGGGTTTTCTCTATTTCTGTGTAGCGCCAAACCAAAGATCTCGGTCCAGTGACATTGTCTTAGAGAGGTGTAAGTGTGTAAGGTCGGAATTTATCAAATCGTCCCAGGTTTTGCTGGGTCTGCTTACTCCGTAACTACCATCAATTTTGATCACCATGCTCTTGTATTTCATGCGCATCACGTGACCATACCAACGTAGTCTTCTCTCGAGTAAACAGTATCTGATCCCTCTTATTCCTAATTTCTCACTTAGTTCATTTATGCTTTGCCGTTCACGTATATTACTATTACACATCCAACGGAGCATGCAACCTTCGTTCCTCTCCAGTCTGCGCAGATCCTCTACACACAATGCCCAGGTCTCACTGCCATGTAACATTGCTGTTCTTATGCAGGCATCATACAGTCTGCCTTTCATTTTTAGAGAGAAATCTTTAGCGGCCAATAGTAGTATAAGCTCTCTGAACTTTTTCCATCCCGTTCTGAATCTGGCTACTGTACTTTCAGAGCTACCTCCACCACTATTGATTTTGTCACCCAGGTAACGGAAGGTGCCCACTATTTCTATAGAACCATCTGGGCAATGGAAAGCGCTAGTATCCTGTGGGCACTTGCTACTTGTTGCACCTGAGCACCGACCACATATAAAATCTATGTTCTTAGTTAGCTTACCTGTGATCCCACTACATCTTTTATGCACCCATACTTTGCATTTCGGACAATAAATGGAGCTTCTGCCTACTTCTTTGCTACACACTGAGCATAGCCATTTCCCAGAGGGGACCAGTGCCCTATTTTCCTTCCTACATACTAGAACTTTAGTCTTAGACAAGTTAACTTTAAGGCCTTTCGATTCTAGGCCATGCTTCCATGTTTGGAATTTCTTCTCTAGTTCAGCCATCGATTCAGCTATGAGCATTAGATCATCTGCATAGAGAAGACCCATGGACAGCCGGTCTTGAACTCCTCTGTTATAGCCTGAAGGGCAATTATAAATAGGAGGGGGCTAAGGACAGAGCCCTGATGAACCCCAACTTTTACACTAAATTCTTCACAATATTCATTGTTAATTCTAACCTTGCTGACTGTTTCTTTATACATGGCTTGTATAGCTCTCACAAGCCATTTATCTACTCTTAGTTTTCTAAGAGCCCAGCAGATAATGGAGCGGGGGACTCTGTCAAAAGCTTTCTCCAGGTCTACAAAAGCTAAGTAGAGGGGTTTACTTTTAGCTAGGTACTTCTCTCGTAGTTGTCGTACAAGGAAAAGAGCGTATATGGTACTTTTACCTGACACAAACCCAAACTGCATTTCATTTAGATCAATTCACTCTCTGATTAGTTGCACTATAACTCTTTCTGTGACCTTTATGATCTGGTCAATTAATTTAATACCTCTATAGTTTCCCCTATCTAGGTCATTTCATTTACCCTTGTAGCAGTTAATGATGATGCTGCTACGCCAGTAATTTGGTATGACCCCATTCTGTATGACTTGGTTTACTATCCGGGTGACCATAGTGTGTCCCACCGATCCAGATGCTTTCAGCATTTCAGCAAATATCTCCGAAGGCTCAGCTGCTTTGCCTGTCTTCATATCTTTGATTGCTTTACTTATTATACTACCTTCGTATGTTTTTTCCCACTTATTCTCCTCATTTAGTAGCCTCTCGTAGTGACACTTCCAAGCTACCTTCTTATCAGCATCAGTGATGGAAAGTATACCATCATCATTACGGACACACTTCTCCTTGAAAATATCACGGTTTTCCTTGGCACGTTTTTGGTCCTCACGTTGTAGAACATGTTTGAACTTTCTTTCCTCTGCTTCCCTTCTTGCAAAGTACACTTGTCGCCTAGCTTCCCTCCTGGCCACTTGATAGTGTTCTCTACTTTCCCCATCCCACCATACTTTCCAAGCTTGATTGACTCCGCCACCTTACTGTTCCACCACCATGTTACTCTCCTCCTGCCTTATAGGTCTGCTGCAGCCACGGATTTCATCTGTCGTCTTCAGCAGGTTAACTTTCAGGAATTCCCACTGTTCCTCTATATTGTACGTCTCTAATTGCTCTTCCTTACTGTCTAAAGCATCAAGTAATATGCTTTTAAATTTGTTACTGGTTGTGGGGTCCTTTAAGTTCCATATTCTTCTTCTCAGGGAAGACCTCCTCTGTTGTCGAGTATGTCTCGTCCTGACTATGAGGTCACTAACTATGAGGCTATGTTGGGAGGTGCATTCTTCAGGGGGGAGGGATTTAGTGTTTACAACAGACACTTTGTCACGTCTTCTGGTAAGGATATAATCTATCTGGCTGGCGTGTTCCCCTGATCTATAGGTAATCAAGTGATTGTCTCGTTTTTTGAAGTTTGTGTTAGAGATAGTTAGGTTATTAGCGTCAAAGAATTCCAGGATTTTGGAGCCTTCCTCATTTCTGGTACCAAACCCGTAGCCTCCATGGATTCCATCTTAGCCTCACAATGTTGTTCAACGTGACCATTTAGATCAACAGCAATAATTATGTAGTCACTGTCGGTTAGTTGGGAAGTAGTGAGCATTAGCGACTCATAGAATCTGTTTTTTATACAGCCAGGCAGTTCAGATTAGAGTGTGTAAGCAGATATTATTGTCACAGTAGTTTTATTTAGGACAAATCTTATTTTGATTATACTGTCGTTCACTCTATTTACGTCTATTACCTTGTCTACCCATTTTTTTGTTAACATAATTCCTACTCCACCCAGCCCATTTTTATTTCCCACCCAGAAAAGTTTATAGCACCTTTTTTTACCCACAATGAATCTAGCAGACCTACTCCTCCACCTAGTCTCTTGAACGCTACAAGCATCAACTTCCTTACGTTCAAGCATCTCTACATATGCATATATATATATATATAGTACAATTTAAAAAAATATGATCAACACTAATGTGTTTTTTTTGCAAAATGACAATAATTTTTAAAATTTTTTTTTTATTGTCCTTTTGCAAAAAAACCACATTAGTGTTGATCATATGTTTTTAAATTGTACTGTAATGCTCAGAAGTATTTTCTTAGAGCTTAATAATTGTATTTGACTACTAAATTGAAATATATATATATATATATATATATATATATATATATAGAAGGAGCTTCTACAGGACTAGTACTGTTTCATTCAGATGAAATCTTCAGGAAGCAGTAAGTAAGGTACTCAATACATGGCAGAGTAAAATTTTTTTATTTTATAGAAAGAGCTTCTACAGGACTAGTACTGAAGATTTCATCTGAATGAAACAGTACTAGTC
>OZ024742.1:206643822-206676322 GCA_964016885.1 Eledone cirrhosa | reverse complement strand
TGAGGGGGTCGGGTCTTCTGTATTACTGGGTGACGCCAGAGGTCACGGTCGTGTGTCATCGCCTTTGAGAGGTGTAATTGGGTAAGGTCAGCTTTCATCATCTCATCCCAGGTCTTCTTGAGTCTTCCCACTCTGCAACTTCCATTAACTTCTAGTGCTCTGACCTTTTTATGCAGCTGTCATCCTTCATACGCATCATATGTCCATACCAATGCAACCGCCTCTCCTGCACACAGCATTTGATTCCTCTTATGCTCAGTCTCTCTCTCAATTCATTTATGCTTTGCCGTATATTACTATTACACATCCATCGGAACATGCAGGCTTCGTTTCTTTCTAATCTACGCAAGTCTTCCACAGACAGCGCCCAGGTGTCACTACCATGTAACATTGCTGTTTGGATACACGCATCATGCAGTCTGCCTTTCATTTTGCAACTAGCAGTGGCAGTAGCTCCCTAAACTTCTTTCATCCCGTTCTTACCCTAGTTATTGTACTTTCTGAACACCCACCTCCGCTGCTAATTTGGTCACCTAGGTAACAGAAGCTGTCTACTGTTTCTACAGAGCCCTCCCAGAGTTTGGTGGTACTTGTTTCCTGTGGTTGTTTGCTGCTTGCTATCCCAGCACAGCTGCTACATGTGAAGCCTACATTATTAGTTAAGCTTCCTGAGATCTCGCTACATCTCTTATGTACCCATTGTTTGCATTTGGAGCAGATAATGGAGTTCCTACCTACACCTTTCCTACATAATGAGCAAGGCCATTTCCCTGAGGGAATCTGGGTTCTCTTTTCTCGTCTACTTACAAGGACCTTAGTCTTTGTCAGGTTGACTTTGAAACCCTTTCTTTCTAGTCCCTGCTTCTAAGTTTGGAATTTCTTCTCTAGTTCTACCATAGATTCAGCTATAAGTGCGAGGTCATCTGCACACAGGAGCTCCCTTGGGTATCCTGTCTTAAAATCCTCCGTTATTGCCTGCAGAACTATGATGAACAGGATAGAGCTAAGAACAGAACCCTGGTGGACACCAACCTGTATGCTAAATTCCTCGCTATAGTCATTGCTAATCCTAACTTTGCTGACTGCTCCCCTTGTACAGCTTGTACAACTTTCACAAGCCATTCATCTACTTCTAGTTTTCTAAGAGCCCACAAGATTATAGCATGGGGAACTCTGTCAAAGGCTTTCTCCAGATCGGCAAATGCCAGGTAGAGTGGCTTACTTTTAGCTAGGTACTTTTCCTTTAACTGCCTCACAAGGAAGAGGGCATCAGTGGTGCCTCTTCCTGGCACAAACCCAAATTGCATCTCATCTAGTTCCACCCGGTGCCTAATCAACTGTGCTATAACTCTTTCTGTTACTTTCATGACCTGGTCCATCAGCTTTATACCTCTATAGTTTCCTCTATCTAGTGCATCACCTTTACCTTTGTAGCAGTTGACAGTGATGCTACTGCACCAATCCTTTGGTAAGACACCTTCTAGTATTACCTGGTTAACAATATGTGAGGTTATATATATATACACACTAGGCTTTTGTGCAGTTTCATCTGACAAATTCCACTTATGTGGCATTAGTCACTCCATAGCTAAGGTAGAAGTCATTTGCAAAAGGAGATGGGCAGCTTTATGATATAATCTGGAAACAGACTGTTGCAAAGCATCCTTCTAAACTACATATGCTACCCACCCCCACCCCAGTGTCAGTGCTAATTCTGTATTTTAATGCACAGTTGTGCATTAGAATACAGAAAGCAGCACAGATTTCCAAACTGCAGAAAGAAAAGGTAAAATGTGAAATTAAACTATAATGAAGTATGCAACACACAATTACAATCATAATTTTCATTCATAAGTTGCAGAGAGAGATGCGAGAGAGGGGAGTGTGAAGGGGATGATAGTGATGGAGACCTTTCTGTCTTCACACCATTTTCTTTTTTTATCATTTTTAATTCACTACAATTACACAAGTGCATTTTTTGTTGGTGTAATGCAGTGATATAGTGCAGTATAGATTATTACATGTCATTACTGCACATTTCAATATCATGAGATTGATGCAGAAGTGGAGGAGTAAGGAGAATTTAATGGTTAGTTGGGTGTATGAGTGGGATTTTATTTCTTTTAGATATTTTTTTAGATAATCCAAGTAATAATTGTTTCCAATGCTGGTGTTGTTGCAATGCAATGCTGCATTTTATCTCTCTGATGTTGTCATTACTGCTGATGCTGTCGCAGCTACTGCTGTTACCTTGCAGTATTGACGTAACAAATGATTGCTATTGCATCACACTGCTAGTATGGCCTCACAAGATTTCTACTTTCTTTTAATTAACCATTGTTACTGTTATAGTTGTTATTACTTCTGTTGCTTAACCACAGGTCACCCCTAATTGCACAGACCTTTGATCAAAGACATTCTAGCTGTAGACAACCTATCTGGCTTTTGGGGGTGGGTAAGGCAGCCATACAGTGTTTACTCCTGTACTATATTATCCAGTATATCCTTTCACATTTTAAACTGAGTGTGTGTGATTTGAGGGTTAGTTGGTTGCTATTTCTAGTATGTCAAGTTACTATATTATTAGTATTTCAGTTGTTGTCATCATTGCTTTTGAAATTATTGTTGTTGTCACCATTGTTGTTCTTGTTGCCACCATTATTGTGTTTGTAATCACTATTGTTGAAATTATTGATATCATTGTTGTTGCCATTGTTATTGCAGTTGTTATTAATTAGCCTCAGGTCAGCCTTTATTGAGAAAACCTATGATCAAAGGTATTCTAGTTATGACATAACCTTTGTCTGAAGTTCTGCAAATCCTAGACTATAACATCAAATGCAACCTCTTTTGAGATGCTAATATGTGATTTGAGGGAAATAGGACTGCCATTTCTAGCAGTTCGACCGACCATGTAGAGACTTCTTTATTGATGACATACTGATGATATCATTGCTATTGGTGTCATTGTTATTGGTGAAATGTTTAGGGCATTACACAAAATGCTTTGCAGTTTTTGTTCTAGTTCTTCACATTCTGAGTTCAAATTCAACCAAAGTCTTTTTTGCTTTTCATTCATTTCAGTTGGTAAAATTAAGTACCAGACCAGAGCAATAAATTGAGAGAATTGTTAGAGCGTTGGCTAAAATGATTTGTAGCATATGTTCCAGCATTGTGAACTTGTGGTGAACTTGTCTGTGATCAACAGTTGACCAGGTAAATTAGCTTGAAGACATATTCTAACACAGAATCTCAACTTCAAGACAGACTCGTGAGTTAGCTTGAAGACATATTCCAACACAGAATAACTTCAAGACAAACCTCAATATACATCTGGTAACTGCAACCAGTATGTGATACCCATCATCTTGAGGATTTTTCTTACCATAGGAACTGCTGCTTGAAAGCTGGTTCATCTCTGCTAACACAAGTAAATTCATTGCTCAGGTTTCTCCTTAATCCAACGTTTTCTTCAACCATAAACAGGATTTACAGACCAAAAACATGTTTTTTTTGCTTTTGTTTATTTTTTGCTAACTTAATAGGAGGATGACATTGTGAGTGAGAAGTGTCAACTGACTTGACTAAACAGTCTCTTCAATGTCACTTCATTATTGGCTCAATCTTTTATGTAGATGACACAGGAACATATAACGATAGAACAAGGAGCAGATTTGAAGAGATAGACTAAGGCATTCAGCGACAGACTAGATATATACTGAAAAAAATAAATTGGCCGAAAGAAAGGTTTACAGGTAGGCAAACACTTAGGTAGATACACAGACAAAGACTAAGACATGAAACAACTTTGTAATGATATTTCTTCTAATACATTCAAAGATATTTTAACTCTTTATCTCTTAGCATTAGGAAGAGCATCTGGCCATAGAAAACTAAGTCTAAAACAGATTTCTATGAATAGGGTGTGATCACCTGACCTGGCAAGCCTCATAACATGGCAACACATCTAATCAATGCTAGCATGGAAAATAGAGATTAAACAATGGCGATGATTCCCTGTTGCTCCAGTACACTCAGTTAAAAATGAGTACCAGAAGTAACTGGGGGTTTAACCCTGGGATGGGCTGGCATCCTATCCAGAGGAGTGTCTTGCAGTGTCAGTCACTTAATGCCAAGGAAACCAGGGAAAGAACCAGTCTAATGAGCTTCAGGCAGACTTTAGATTTTAAAGACATTTGTGTTTGCAGGAAATCTATAGATAAGATAAGCCAGAAAGTTCCATAATAACCCAAATCCTAAATTCTTTCAATAACAATAAATGTTTTTATTTTATTCATTATTTTCGATTATCAGTTTTTGCCTTTTAAGGGTTTAGTAATTAATTATGATTTATTTATTTTAAGCTTTTATTTCTATCTATTCCTACATGTGTATTTATATATACAAATAAACATGTATCTGTGTATGTATGTGAACGTATATATATATATATACATAAATATACTTATATATCATCATCACAATTTAAATGATCAGGATGATAATAGGAGGCAAACTGAAAATAAATAACAATAATGGTAATAATATTTTAAAACACTTATATTCACCCCCACCCCCCACACACACATATATACTCAAATGAGAGAGGCTGGTAACGAAAATAAAAAGATGGAGATAAAAATCAAAGAATGCATTTTTGCTGCAATACAATCTTTTTCCTCTTTCTGCCAAGTATATCTGAGGAATCATAATACCACCCCATCCATTTTTTAAGTGAAAAGAAAACATTTACAAAACTCAGATATATGAATTTAATAACTAAAATGTCAGAAAGACCTTCAGTTATGTGATTAAGGAGTTCATTTTGCAACTGTGTGGGTTTGGATTCAGCCCTACTGTCTGGTACCTTTGATAAAACCTCAGGCTGCTCAATGCTATAGAGAGTGAAATTTGGTAGACAGAACATGTTCAGACAAAATTTACCCAGCCCATCCTGCAAAGTGCTCATATTGGTGACATGATAAAAAACACTGGTCCACCCTGTAAGGTGATCATACTGGTGACAATGAAAATGTGCCGAGTCCAACCTGTCAATTGGTTGTTTTGGTGCCACGATAAAAAGTACCCAAACAACACTTTGAATGTGGTTGGTGTTATCCAACTGTGTTATACACACTTTTAATGTGGAAGGGCATCTAACTGTAGAAACCAAGCCAGAAACAATTCTGTAAGAGAAAAACATAATCATCTGATCTGACTTGTCTCACAACAGGACAACTCATCTAACCCATGCTAGCATGGATAATAGACATTAAACGGTGATGATGATGACATACATATGTGCACCCAGTACATGGGCTTATGAACCTGTGGTGACTGTGAAGCCATTATCTCAGAAGCTAACAAAAGACAAGCCACAATTGTTTCTCTACATCACAAACACAGTGATGGAATGTGACATTCATTATGACTATCAAAGATATTTTTAATTTTTACATAAATGCATCCTTCTCCTAATTCTTTAATTAAACCTTTAAATTTTAAACTTAAATTTTACATTTTTAATCTTTAATCTTAACTTTAAATTTTACCTTTAAATTTTTTAGGCCCTAGTTCTGAATTCCCACTCAGTCCACTATATTTTTACAGAACTTTAGGCTGACCCCCCCCCCCCTCCCCAGCTGAACATTTTTTTCTGTAACCTGATCGTCTTTGCCACTAGCATATGTCCAAATAGCAGTGAATGGCAGGGTGGTAGTAATACTACTACCACCCAGCCATTAATGCATACTAAGCATACAACTCCCTAAGACAAAAATGATGAGAATCCTCACTCGAAGGTGGCTAGTCAAGCTGACAACAACTGGCCCTCTTGATTGCCTTTTAGTCAAAAACATTTTTCTTTGTTTTTTTGTAGCCTCTTGGATTGTGTTTACTATTATTCCTTTATTATATAACTATTATGCAAGAAACACCTGATGATATCACCAGGATCTTATGGAACTTGGTCACTGAAATGTACATAGTGTTTGCTATAATAAATCTTTGAAGGAATTTAACCAGTCCGGCCTCCTGTCATTTTATTCAATTATATATATATATATACATCCATGTGTGTCCTTGAACTGTTTATGTTCTGTAACTTAGGGGTTTGACAATGAAAAATTGATAAAATAAGTACTAGTGTCAATATGATCAACTACATCTCTTATATAGAGAGCCCCAGTCTAATAACTAAAAGCAATTAAAGTGTAAAAAGTAAAAAAAAAAAAAATATAGAAAAAATTAAAATCAATATTTAACTGTATTTCTTATGAAATATATTCAATTAATTAATGAAGAATTTTGAAGAATTTAGTAAAGTTATTATTTCATTACTAATATAATAATTTAACAAAAGATTCTCATATGAAATTACGAAGGAAAATTTTAATTTAAATAGGAATTCTTTGAAATGTGTAGCTTTGTTTCATATAATCAGGGCTGTTTTGGCCAGGTTGAAAAAAAACATAGGCAAAAATCCCTCAAGTATTTCACATCTATTCCATATGTTGCCTTTTGCGGAACATTGCCTGAACAATATCATATTTAACAGTAGCATTAACATAGTATGATCCACAAGAGAAGTGTATACGAAGGCATATACAATATGTTTATGTATAATATGTCTCACTATGGGTGTTTGAAGCTATGATCATGTCTCAGTAGCCATGTGAGAACACCAGGCAGTCGCGTTTCAGGATGTTTTATCCATCATCAGTGACGTTTACTCACTCCATATTATGATATGTGAAAAACATCCTGAAATACTAGTGTCTGGCATTCTCACATGACTACTGAGGTTGCTGTGACATGATCACAAATTAAAACAGTCATAGTGAATATTATATATGTCTATAATGCATATATAGGGCAGTAGATTAGAAGAGTCATTAGTGTTAGACAAATGCTTAGAGGTATTTGTTCTGGCTCTTTATACTCTGAGTTAAAATCTCATCAAAATTAACTTTACGTTTTAATTTCCCAGGGTCAATAAAATGAAGTACCATTCAAGTACTTGGGTCAGTATAATTGATTTTTCTCATTCCCCCCAAATTACTGGCTTTGTGAAAATGTTAGTATGAATTACACCATGTGTTTATGTACCCAGCCCTCTCTGTCGAGTGATAGTGTTGCTCACACATGTTCATTTACTCAGCCCTCTCTGAGTGGTTGTGTTGGTACCAAGAGTTTATGTACCCAGCCCTCTGTGTAAATTGGTAGTGCTGGTGCCAGGAGTTTATGTACCCAGCCCACTCTGTAAAGTGGTCATGTCAGGACCATGATAAAATGCTCCCAGCCCACACAGTAAAGGGGTAGTGCTGGTGCCATAATAAAGATCACCCAGTATACCATGTAAGGAGCAGGCACCACGATAAGATTCTTCCAGTACATATTGTAAAGTGATAGGCATTATGTTATTGAAACCATGCCAAAAATGGGATGTATGAGCTAGTTGTAGTCACCTGACTTGTTAAGCCTCAGAACTCATGTAAGCATAAGAAATAGCCATTAAGCAATGATGAAATATATATATATAGTAATGATGATAATAATTGTTTCTACTTTTGGCACAAGGCCAGCAATTAACCAGTACATTACTGGTACTTTATTTTATCGACCCGTAAGGATGAAAGACAAAGTTAACCTTGGCACGATTTGAACTCAGAATGGCAAGGGGCATAACTCTATGCGTCAAAGCATGGTGTCTGACCCTCTACCAATACTGCCAATCCACCGCCCTAATGATGATAATAATAATGATAAAATAGTAATAATTTGAGGTGATTAGAAAGTCAATTACATTGACTCCAGTACTTAACTGGTACTTTATTCCATCAAACTTAGAAGGATAAGAAGGCAAAGAACTAGAACAGATACTATAATTCATTTTGACTGACACACTAATGATTCTGCTAATTCACCATCCTTTAATAAGTCATTCTAATATTGGCACAGGGCCAGCAATGTGAGGAAAGGAGAAAGTCAATGAAATCAACCTTAGTACTTTACCGGTACTATATTTTATGAAACACAAAATGATAAAAGGTAAAGTTGACCCCAGTGTAATTTGAACTCGGAAAATAAGGACCAGAACAAGCACAATTCTGCCATAAACATTTTACATTATTTTGTCTATGCTAGCAAAGGATGGGCAAGCCTGGTTTAGTACAGTCTCGTCACTTGTTGCTGCCACTTGTTTATTATCTACTGGCTGATATATTGATTTTTGAATAGTCACAAGGCTACAATATGTGTGTGCTAGAGAGGAGGAAGGTCACAGTAATATAGTTAAGTACAAGCTAGCATACTTAATGTTAATGAGCCAAAAAAAGAATTTCTAATGAATTGAAATTGTATCTTTAATGAGAAAACAAATCATGAGCACTAATAACAATTCTTGTGAAGTAAGATAAATGAAACAACTCCAGAATTTACCATGTATACTCGTATATAAACTAATCCAAATATAAGCTGACTCCTATCCCCTATTTTTATGTCTGAGAAATGGGCAAAAATTGAAGTAACTAATTAGCACATTGTTTAGGTGACGTATATAAGCCTACCCCACCATTTTACCGAAGATTTTTTTGGTCACATATTCCTCATTTTATATTTGAGTATATACAGTAAATGGATTTAAAATTAAGAGATCTATCTATCTAGGGCGGGTAAAATTCCTGAGATCCATGAACGAGTTCTCTCCCCCTGTCTCTGTCTTTCATCATCACCACTATGTCTTGAGACTCCCAGAGACCAGTGTTTGTCCTTAGGGCATCAACATATATCATCCTCAGTTTCCCTCTTCCACTGTGTCTGTGTAGGAGCTCCTACAAGACCACTGAGTGCAGTGTCAACTCTGAGTGTCGGTGAGCATGTCCAACTAACCTCAGTCTCCTCTGTGTCACATTCAAACTGACTTTATAAAGAAATATACAGTCAAGAATGAGTTTGATCTTTGGCAGCTATGGCTATAAATCTGGATACTATGGTCTTATTAGACCTCCTCATTGAAGTATAGTTTAACACGTACTCTGCAATTCTCTCCTTTTACAAGGATTATCATAAATGCTAATGATTTTGCTTTTCATTACAGGTATAAATTTAGTTCATTAAAACTTATTTTGGTTCATTACATCAATTATGTTAGTCTTCATTTAATATGTTCTCCTAGCTGGGAAGTTTTCCAATTTCATTAATAATATTTATTACCTAATACCTCATAATATATATGCATGTATGTGTAAGTAAATGTGAATGCAACAGTGTCTGTGGAGTTGTAATAGGTACAATGACTACCATAATGTAATTGTTTAAACCTATCATAACACCTCACATCAAACTATTTGACAAACATATCCATTCAGAAATTAAATGTGCATCATCATCTCTACCACCAGCATCATCATCAGCAACTACAGCATGTTGATCATAAATATTGGGCTCAAGAATTTTCTCTTGGTGGATATATTGCTAGACAGATTATATTTTATTTATTTATTTTGTCTGCTGAATCTTATTCCTGTAATGGTAAGAATTAACAGCAGATTTATTGTGCCAACAAAAATAACAAATTCATATGTATACCAAAGCTTAAAATTAAAAGTTCATTCTACCTTGATATATATATATATATCATCATCACTACAGCATCATTTTACATCTTTTGAAGTTGTGTGTATGTGTATATGTGTGTGTGTGTGTGTGCAAGAGCTTAAAAGCCATTCTATTTTGGTGTGTATATATATATATATATATGTTCACAGTAAATTGATACATATGCACATATATATACACATATGCATGCAGAACTGCTCATCAGAGGCTCCTTGCTGTAGAGATTAATGTTCACCTCTGGCATCCAAGAGATATGAGCTGGGTCAAATCACCCAGTTTCAGAAAGATTTCCCAGGTCACCCCCTCAGATCTCTCTGAAAAAACTTCAGACTAGCTCCTGTACCTATATGATGGAAAAGTATCAAGTATTAGGTCAATATCTTTGATAGTTTTGAAATTGTAGGCCTTTGAATTATTAATTAATTATACATATTTTTCTGAACGAGTTTCTCAGACCAGCTTGAGACAGCCATTTCTCCTCTAATAAGGTTAGCACAACTTTGAAATCATGTGCTTGGGGCTAACTTTTTCTGTAGAGTTAAAATATCTTATCAAATCAAGTGTTTCCATCTACAGGCCTCTGAAATTTGCCAAGAATTAAACGTACAGCAAATGTATGCCTCTTTTAGATATTTTTATCTCAATAGGCCCACTAGATAAAGCAACCACAATTGTTTTCCTGTTACTTAGCATATAGTAGACCATTTCTGAGCAGTAACCATGGGAGTGTCAGAATAATTTTTGAAACATGTACGATTTCAAGATATCTCAAAAAATGACAGTTAGTAGATGTCGTAGATATCAGCAAACTCTAACATTGCTGTACCAATGATACACACCCGCATTGTGTGGGAGTGTGCTCTCCATCCAGCATGCAGAACCCCAGGCACAAACCGCTGTTTGGTCCCATCAAACAGAATGGAGAAAACATTACTCCAGGAAGATGCATTGAAATAGGGTTCACTTCTGCAGGTGGTTAACTCTGCCCCAATAGCAGTAAGTATGGATGTGGTAAGAAGGCCAAGAACACCAGAAGTCTCCATTGCTATAGATTCAACAATATACCTATTGGAAAGTGGCTGATACTTCAATAAGCTGGTAGTTACACTTGCATTGGCAGGTAGTGACAGACACAGAGAAAGAGAATTTGGCAGAGGGTGAGGTTATAGTTAGAGAGCGAAAATATGTGCAAAAAGTGAGAATTAGAATGAAATGGAGTAGGAATATTGGTTAGTTTAAGATAGGGATGGTTTGGGGGTGGGTGCCTTTAGTCAAGCCAGCAACCATGACAAGAAAGTAGTCAATATCCTTTATTCATATTCACATATCACCCCTCATCACCATCATCATTTTTATCTTGACAAGGAAATAATGAGTGATAGCATTGTGTTGGTTGCAAATTGAGTAGATAAAAGCCTGAGAAGCATGAAGGGGTTGCATAAGATGAGTCATAGTCAAATAGGGTAAGTGATGATGTGAGTGGTAGATGTTAACCAAGATCCACATCGAAGAGAGACAATGATGTTTAGTAGTAGATAGTACCAAATATGGACTGATTGGATGCCCTCCTTTATGAGATGGAAGAAAGATAGAATGATAGATGAGTAATGGTGGGAGAGAGGGACAGTTCCAATGCCATCTTTCATTACATGGTGTCATAGTACAAAAAATACGATAGTGGGTGCTAGATGAGATGGTGGATGGGGCTGTAACAATAAAGCAGTAGAGACTAACAAGAATTTACTAAGTAAGAGGCCCACCAACATTAATTACTCCCCTAGCATAGATTGATGGGTCTTATATGAAACTAAGACCATCGATTGCCTCAGCTTGAATTTAGATACATCCAGATTAAATCTAAGCCAGCCTAGAACCCAAGCAAATATAAACCATATGCCTACACTTGACCTCAGACATCCAAACCATACCACTCAGGGAAGAGCTAAATCATACACGTTCTTCCAGCTATGTCAACACGTCCCAGTAAACCAACCACCAACCCACACCAATCACTGGTATGTGCGTGACAGATGTCATCAGGCTGCAGCTGCCACATCAGCCATGCTCCACACCATCAGTGCAACCACTGGAAATCATCTATTGAACAGTATTGATTCCTTTGTTGCTTCATTACAATTCACACTAGGGTGAACTCATAATAATTTACATAAATATGTATAAGTGTGTATGGAGGGTGGATGTATACAGTGGGTGTCTGAGCATTTTCTGTCTACAAAATTTCACATATGATGTATTGTTCAAACCAAGGCTAAAAGTAAAAGACACTTGCCCAAGGCACTACGCAGTGGGATCAAATTGGAAGTACATGTCTGTAAACTGAACTTCTTAAGCACACAGCCGGTGCTCAGATCACTTCATAGTTTCACACACTAACTAAACCAATTGCTACCACTGCCTAATAGATATGAAGTATATTCAAATCATGATCGCTATATCATAATTTACAAATTCTGCAAAGCTCTCTCACTATAGCTTTCAATTATTTTTCTTTTATACACAGTAAAAAAGACCACCCACATAAATGCATGCTCTTACATTTGAAGTTAGATGTCAACACGTTAAATTGTTGTTACAGCTCTTCACCCAAGGGACTTTAAACTTGGGGTTTTATTCATATAACCTCCCTAACAAAACTGTATAAGCATAATGATAATAATGATTTCTACTATAGGCACAAGGCTAGCAATGTTTTAGGAGAGCGGAAAGTCGATTAAATCAAATCTAGTGCATTACTGGGACTTTATTTTATCAACCCCGTAAGGATGAAAGCCAAATCTAACCTCAATAATAATAATAATAATAATAATAATAATAATAATAATAATAATGATTTCTTTATTGGCCACAATGGCTAACATGAAGAAAAACATTACAGACGCCACAGAACGGTACAGGACAATACAAAGTGGGGTTTGGCCGTTTAAAAAGGTTATAACAAGATAGAAATATGAAAAAAATTAAAACAACAAAATTTCCCCAATAGGGGGGAAACCTCCGAGGGTCACTCGTGGCAAAAACCGCACAAAAGACTACGGCCACCCTGACCACCAGGGCAGGCGCCCTCTCTCAGTTTTCCCACTCCTCAGTCCACAGGCGCATACTCAGAGCAGGCCCGTTCACTCGGACCAGACTCGCCACTTTCACCCACCTTTCAACAAACATACTAGAAGACAACACTTGCCTCTCCACCCTCATTTTCCTCTTCAAGTGAAACTTGAAAAAGTTAATCAGGGATTGGCCGGAGAGGAAAGTGTCCGTATTCAACCCTTTCAACATTGTCCACCACACAATCGCTTTCGCCATGGCCACCAGGCAGATGAAAACTGCCTGCCCTTCCTCCTCTTTAAAGGAGAATGGTGGGGCTATCTGCACAATGGACTCAGTCGATAACCGGATCCGTCCTACACGCGACAGCGGCTGTTCGAAATAGCTCCACAAGTCAGCAATCCTCGGGCACTGAACGAGTGCGTGCAGGACGGTTTCGTCGCCCTGCGTGCCTCTCGGACAGGCTCGGCTGACAGCACCCCCGTGCCTGTAGAGCTTATCCCAACCGGCAACGCTCCGCGGTAGCATACCAGGCCAGGGATTTCTGGAAGTTGTCCATAGGCCCCGGTCTGAAAGTTCTCTTGAAGAGAGCGAACAGATGATCCTCTTCGACGCCCAGGGTCTCCCCGAGAACGTCGTTGCTCTTCCCCTCCACTAGCCCTCTATAGAACTCCGAGGTGGATGTTCTACTGACCGATACTAGTGCCCAGCTGGTAGAGGGTGGTGAGCGCTTGAAGACATCCAAGCGCTATCCCTCGGTCTTTTCCTGATCCAGGACTGCAGCTCCGTCAAGGAGACGAGCTGGGGGAAAGCTCGTCTAGCAAACGGCGACCACACTTGTTCACCATCGCAGCCTCATGCATATTTGCGCATCATCAGTCACAGCATGCCTAGTCCTCCACGCAACGGGTGTTGACAGCAGATGGATCGTCTGACCATGGGAGCACGTCCCTTCCACAAAAAGCGGAAGAGAAGGCGATCCATTTTGGTCAGAGTTGGGTGAGAGCAAGGTACGACGGTCAGGCGGTAGCAGATGACGGACGCGATATACGCATTCGCCACCTCCGCCCGACCTTTCAGAGACAGCCTCCTCTCGGCCAATTTCTGGGTTAGAGAGGCCACACTGCTCGTCACATCGCTCCAGTTTTTCTCCATCAGGACCGAACCAGACCCCGAGCAATTTAACCGGTCCTTCCGTTCAGCGCCCCACGCCGCTGTCGGACGGCATGGGCTTGCCTCTCCAGGTGCCGAGTTGCAAGCCCACCAACTTTTTTTGGTTTATCTTTGCTCCTGTCACGGCTTTGTATACCTTTAGAGCGGTGCTGAGCATCTGGGCGTGTTTGGTGCTCTACACCACCACGGTGACTTCGTCGGAGTAGGCTGACACGGATCTCCCGCATCCCAGTTCGCATGGGACGCCCCCCCCCATCGTCTCCAATTCATGCAGTAACGGATCAAGGGCCAATATGGACAAGAGGGACGAGAGGGGAAAACCCTGGCGGACCGAGCGCATGATGCTTAACGGCTGCGACAGGTGACCATTCACCTTCACAATCGTGCAGATGTCGCTGTGCATCGCAGCGATCCAGCCCCTAAAAACGGGCCCGAAACTGGCTGCCTGGAGGACCGCAGCCAGGTACCGATGGTCGACCCTATCCAATGCTTTAGATTGATCTAAGTTGATCAGGGCCCGACCCATGCCAGGTTCCTTAATCACCCTCTCTATGATATATTGCACGAGATGGAGGTTGTCGTGAATGGATCTGTCCGGAATGGTTCATGTCTGGGCCTCTCCCACCAGATTACCGACGAAAAGCGCCAATCTCTTTGCTAACACCTTGGCCAAAATCTTAAACACTTCGTTTAGCAGAGTTATGGGCCTGAAGTCGTCTATAACGTCCTCCTTGTTCGGGTCTTTTCTCAGCAGCGCCACCGCTCCCCGGTTCACAAAACTTGGAATGCTCCCGTTCTGTTACCAGTTGCAGTAGACGTCTGCCAAGAGGTCGCCGAACAAGTCTGGCATATACGCATAAAGCTCATAAAGCAGACCATCCAAACCTGGCGATTTACCCCTCGTGCAGTCAGACATCGCTTCCTGTATTTCACCTGCTTTTATCGGCTTTTCGCATCATTGCGCTGCAGTCGTCGAGAGACGCGGCAGTCCGTCTAGGTATGCAGCAATGTCCATACTCTTATCCAACCCCTCGCCACTCCCGAACAATTGAGCTAATTGCTGTTGAAAAGTCGCACACATCTGCTCGGGTTCGAGCAACATGCGCCGATTTTGATCAGGCAAAGACCGTATTGTGGACTTGTTGCCACGTGGCGCCTCCACCACCCGGGCCCATTGAACGGCTTTCGTCCCCTCGTGTCTTAGAGCATCCACTCTAGCTCTGACAACGCAGCCTTCATGCTTTGCGTTGAAGAAATGATCGAGTGCCAATCTCACCGCACGCACGTCGGTTGCGATGCCTCTTCTAGCTTTCTAACTAACTCTCCTTCTACTCTATTTTCCCTATCACTACTCCTTTTCTAAACCTTATCGATTCTACTCTAATAGCCCTTTTCAGGGTAAACCACCACCTGTTGTTGACAATCGCACTCGTCAACGCACGCTTAACTAATTCGCTAATCAGGTCTCTATAAGCTTTGCGCGCCGTGGACGACGCGTTCAGTTTCCAGTAACCGGGCCATTGCCTATGGAGTCTATCTAAGTTAACTTCACAGATCACAAATTTGTGGTCTGTGTAGTCGACTACTTTAAATTGTGGACAACCTACACTAGCACATTCGGATTGGCACATTCGGATAATCCAGTCTATACCTGTCAGACACTTCAAAACGTGTGAGCAGGTTGTTGAGGCTTTTACAACCTCCTGTCCTGTCTACTAGCCCCACATAATCCCAGTGTGCATCTAACATACCGTTCCAGTCGCTCAGTAACACTAAAAAGCGGGACGTTCCAAGAAAGGTCTCTAGACGTCTGAAGAAAACTGACCGTCCTACCCCTGTTGGGGCGTAGACGGCTACTAGCCTGAAAGCATTGCCTTCGCTGCCGGTCACGCCCAGTACCACTGACTTACCTTCCGGGTCCAGGAAGATGGCCCGTATGGCGAGATCCAAGCCTCTCCGAACAAGCACAGCAACTCCCCCCCCCCCAGATCCTGGACGGTTAGGAGATGCGTATACATCGTAGCCGCCGAAGATCGGTGCAAAGGCTCGTGCTTCGGAGATTCTTGTCTCGTTGATGGCCACCACATCTATGTTTAGTGACCTGAGGTCGTTCAGCAGGAGACCCTGCTTGAGGTCGTTCAGCAGGTGACCCTGCTTCCATGATGACCCCAGGCCACATACGGCCTATTCTAAGTACGGCCATGTTGTATGAGGAACGGGATAAGTGAGAAAGGATCATTTACCTTGATCATGTGGGGGAGGGACAGTAGAACCATTCCTTCGGCTGGTCATGGGTGTCTCCAAGACGATATCTTTATAGATTCTCTTGGAGAGTGAACCCCTGAAAACCCCAACGCAGTTGGGGAATTTTTGTTTTAATTGTTTGTACTCTTTGAGTTCAATTTCCATAATGTTAATGTTTTTTGGTAATGTTCTTGGTGTTGGTGGGGTATGGTAATTTACGTCTGAAATATCGGTGTTCTGTTTTATATGTTCCGTCAGTCCTTGGTGTGGAATTTTTATGGCTGTGTACTTTTTGGGGGGGAGGGGTGGTTTTGTTGCTGTTTTCTTGTTGTTGCTGTTGGGTGTATGTGATTTGTTGTGTTTGCGATGTTGCTGTTTTTGGTGATGCTGGTGGTGGCGTGGTTTGTTTTTGGTGGTGATGCTTGTGGTGGTGGTGATGGTGGTAGTGTTGCTGCAAGTCTCCTTGCAGCCTTTACCCTTCTTTGTTTGTCCTCGCTTTTAGAGGGCGAAGCTAAGTGGTTCTTTCATTTTTGTTTTTTGTGGCAGACCTCTTGCCACTTCACTCCCCTCATACTCCATGTCAGATTCCGTGGCATCTGAGAGGGGTTTGAGCTCCACGGCTGTTGGTGGTAGTAGTGGTGCCTGCTCCAGCGATTTTGCCGCCGGTGTAGCTACTGCGACTGTTGGTGTTGCCGCCACTGCTTCCGCTGTTTTAGTTGTCAGTGGCCTTGGTATGGGTGCCACGAACGTTTCCCTCCTACTCCCCATGGAAGGATTTTTGCCTCTGTTGCCCGCCCTGCTCTTGTTAGCAGTGGATCAGGCGTCGGAAGGAGGAGGACCCTCTTCTTGGCTGTCTTCTGTGGGCAGAAGGCCCTGAGGTGACCCTTTTGCCTACAGAGATAGCACCACTTTGGGCGCCTTCCTTCCACACTTATAGGGAGTTGGAGTTCTTCCTCGAGGTCTATGGCCTCGATGCACTCCTGCTCAGTTTGTATTAGCATTTGCATGCCAATTCCTGACCCGTTCTCTCTTCCCATTCTCTGTATTTGCAGTATAGTGGCCCTGTCCTCGATTCAAGTAAGTACAGACGCAGCCAGCCAAGGTATGGGCACGTAGGGCGAGATCTGGGTCACTTTGACCCTCACAATTTTCTGCCCGCAGTAGGAGGGCACCAAGACTATTTCCTCACTCTTTAGGGTTTCCAAAGTGTGAGACTTTCCCTCTTGGGGGGGGGGGGGGAAGTTCGTCTACTGTGGCATACTTTTTGCCTCGAGTGATGTGGGTTTTGTGCGCCCAGACGCACCCTATGGCCTTTTGGATTTGAGCCTCCGTGGCTCTCTCCACCCGATGTGACATTTTTCTTACGGTGCGGTAAGTCAACGTGCGTAGCTGCTGGTCCTTGAAAAAATAGGGTGGAGGGTTCAAGGAAACTCTATTGTCATTTCTTATCACCATGGCCCTTGCGACTGCCATCTCCTCCTTCGTGACGAGCACTGTCTATATATTTCGGGCGACACCTGCGAAAGAAGTGGCCCCTTTTTTCAGCGACACCATTATTGCTGCCGCTACTGCTTCTACTGGTGTTGTTGTTGGTGCTGTTGTTGTTGCTATTGCTACAAACGATGTTGTTGGTGTTGTTGCTGTTATCACTGTTGTAGTTGGTTGTGTTTTTTAGTGCAATTTGTATTGTTGCTGTTGGTGTTGTCGTTGTTTATTTTCTTGTTAGTGGTGTTAATATCGTTGTTGCATTTGTTGGCATTTTTTTCTGTTGTCTGTATTTTGGTTGTCGCTGTTATTTTTGTAGTTGGTGTGGTAATTTTTTTAAATTAGTATTCACAGTGTTGTCATTTTGCTGTCTTTGTTCACGTTGTCTGTGGTGCTGTAGCAATTTCTGTAACCCTCCTCTCAACTTTTACGCCGTTGTCACACGAGAGCAGACATATTGCGGGCGTGGCTCAGCCCTGTTATTTTTTGGTTTTTTTTAAAAGTAAAATGTTCAAATATTTGGGCTAAAAGGCCCAAATATTATACTTTCCACTTCACAGGTCAAAGTCTTACACAGCAAGAAAAATTTAACAACAAATAATTATAGCAGGTAAATAAAGCGACTTACTGGGAGCGAGCAAAAAGACGTCCGAAAAGACCAATAATAATAATAATAATTATAATAATAATAATAATGATTTCTTTATTAACCACAAGGGTTTACATAAAGTAGACATTAAGGACAGTGCAGGACAATGCAGGACGGTACAAATGGGCATTTCTGCGTGTAAAAAAAACAAAAACAGAGGATGTAACAAAAATAACAATGAAAATAACAATGAAAAATTCCCCAATAGGGGGGGAGACTTCGGAGGGACATTTGTGGAGAAAGCCCAGTAAAAAGCCACAATGACCCTGACCACCAAGGCAAGTGCCCTCTCCCAGTTTTCCACCTTTAGTTTACAGATATATACTCAGAGTCGGCCCATTCACTCGGGCCATTCTTGCTTCTCTCACCCATCTTTCAACAAAATGCTGGGAAGAGAGCACTTCCCTCTCTACTCTGATTTTCCTTTTCAAATGAAATTTGAAAAAGTCAATCAGAGCATCACCGAAGAGGTAAGTGCTCGTCTTCAGCCCTTTCAAACGTGTCCACCATACTATCTCTTTCGCCATGGCCACCAGACAGATAAAAACTGCCTGCCCTTCCCGGCTAAAGGAGGAGGGCGGGGCAATCCTCACGATAGACTCAGATGATAGCTGGATCCGTCCTAAACGCGACAGCAGGTGTTCGACATAAACCCACAAGTCAGCAATTTTCGGACACTGGACGAGTGCGTGCAGGACGGTTTCGTCGCCCTGCGCGCATCTCGGACATGCCCGGCTGACGGCACCTCCATGCCTGTAGAGTTTATCCCGAACTGGCAAGGCTCCTCGGTAGCACTGCCAGGCCAGAGATTTCTGGAAGTTGTCCATAGGCCCCGGCCCGAAAGTTCTTCCGAAGAGATTGGCTAGTTGATTTTCGTCGACGCCTAGAGTTTCCCCAAGTACGTCGTCGCTCTTCCCCTCCACTAATCCTCTATAGAACGCCGAGGTGGAGTTTCCACCGATCACATTGCCCGATTGGTCGAGGGCTGTGAGCGCCTGAAGACATTCCAGTCTCCAGGCGCTCCCTCTCGGTCTTCGCTTGACCCAGGACTGCAGCTCCGTCAAGGAAACGAGCTGGGGAAAAACGCGTCTAGCAAACGGCGACCACACCTGATCACCGTCGAGGAAGAGGTGGAGATGTCGTAGCCTGAGCGCGTGCCTGCGCATCATCAGCCACGGCATGCCCAGCCCTCCACGTAGCGGGTGTTGACAACAGATGGACCGCCTGACCATCGGAGCACGTCCCTTCCACAAAAAGCGAAAGAGCAAACGCTCCAGCGCAGTCAGGCGAGGCTTAGGACAAGGTACGACGGTTAGGCGGTAGCAGATGACAGACGCGATGTACGCGTTAGCCACCTCCGCTCGACCTTTCAGGGATAGCTTCCTCTCCGCCCATTTCTGGGTGAGAGAAGCCACCCTGCTCGTCACCTCGTCCCAGTTTTTGTCCGTCTGGAGGTCCGGACCGAACCAGACCCCTAGCAATTTAACCGGTCCGTCCGTCCAGCGCCCGACGACGCTGTTGGACGGCATGGACCTGCCTCTCCAGGTGCCGAGCTGCAGGCCCACTGACTTTTCCTGGTTGATCATTGCTCCTGTCACCGCTTCGTATTCTCTTAGTGTAGTGCCGATCGCCTCGATGTGTTTGGCGTTCGACACCACTACGGTGACATCGTCCGCATATGCTGACACGGATCTTCCGCATCCTAGTTCGCGCGGGACTCCCCTCAACGTCTCCAGTTTGTGCAGTAATGGCTCGAGAGTCAATACGTACAAGAGGGACGAGAGGGGACATCCTTGGCGGACCGAGCGCATGATGTTGAACGGTTCCGACAGGTGACCGTTCACTCTCACCACAGAGCAGATGTCGCTGTGCATGGCAGCGATCCAGCCTCTGAAGACGGGCCCAAAGCCAGCCGCCCTCAGGACTGCCGCTAGGTAACGATGGTCGACCCTATCGAAAGCTTTCGACTGATCTAAATTGATCAAGGACCCACCCGTGCCAGGTTCCCTAGCTACCCTCTCTACGATGTATCGCATGAGGTGGAGGTTGTCGTGGATGGATCTGTCGGGAATGGCGCATGTCTGCGCCTCTCCCACCAGACCACCAACGACAAGCGCCAACCTCTTTGCTAGCACCTTGGCCAAAATCTTAAACTCTGTGTTTAGCAGAGTTATGGGCCGGAAATTGTCTATGTTATCCCCCTTGTTCGGATCCTTTCTCAGCAGTGCCACCGCTCCTCGGCTCACAGAACTGGGAATTCTCCCGTTCTGTTGCCAGTTGCAGTAGACGTCCGCCAAGAGGCCTCCGAACAAGTCTGGCATCTGTACGTAAAGTTCATAGGGCAGACCATCCAAACCAGGCGATTTACCCCTTGTGCAGCCAGTCATTGCCTCCCGTACTTCAGCGGCTGTTATCGGCTTTTCGCAACACTTCGCCTCAGTGGCCGAGAGCCGCGGCAGTCCGTCGAGGTAGGCACTAAAGTCCATCCCTCTACCCGGCCCCCCGCTGCCCCCGAACAGCTGAGCGAAGTGTCGCTGAAAAGCTTCACACATTTTCCCGGGATCGAGTAGCATGCGCCCGTCGTGGTCCACCAAAGACCGGATCGTGACTTTGTTGCCACGACGCGCCTCCGCCACTCGGGCCCATTAAACGGCTTTCGTCCCCTCGTGTCTGAGAGCACGCACCCTAGCTCTGACAACGCAGCCTTCGTGCTTTGCATTGAAGAATTGGTCAAGGGCCAATTTCGCCGCAAGCACGTCGGTCGCAATGCCTTTGCTAAGCGCCTCGTCTAATTTTCTAACTAGTTCTCCCTCTGCTCTATTTTTCTCTATTGCTAAAGCCTTACTAAACCTAATCGATTCTATTCTAATCGCTCTTTTCAGAGCAAACCACCACTTGTTGTTGACGATGGCCCCCGTCAACGCCCGCTTAACTAGTTCGCTAATCCGGTCTCTGTAGGCCTTGCGCGCTGGTAAGGACGCGTTTAGCTTCCAGTAGCCGGGTCCTCGTCTATGAAGCCTATCTAAGTCAAGCACACAGGTCACGAATTTGTGGTCCGTGTAGCTGACTATCTTGAATTGTGGACAGCCTATGCTAGACCTATCTATTTCCCTACAAAATACTCTATCTAGATATGATCTGGATGACCCTATGCGGTTTGTCCAAGTCCACATTGGCACATTCGGGAAATCCAATCGGTACCTGTCAGACAGTTCAAAACGCCTGAGCAGGTTGGTGAGGCTCTTGCACCCTCCACCCCTATCCGCTAATCCCACACAGTCCCAGCGTGCATCTAAGATCCCGTTCCAGTCGCCCACTAACACTAAAGAGCGGGACGTTCCAAGAAAGGTCTCCAGACGCCGGAAGAAATCAGGCCGCCCTGCTCCTGTCGGGGCATAGACGGCCACTAGCCTGAAAGCTTGCCCGTCTCCGCTGGTCACGTCCAGCACCACCAGCTTACCCTCTGGGTCCAGGAAGATGGCCCGTATGGCGAGATCCAAACCTCTCCGAAAAAGCACAGCAACTCCTCCACCCGATCCAGGACGGCTGGGAGATGCGTACACATCGTAGCCGCCGAAGATCGGTGCGAAGGCCCGTGCTTCGGAGATTCTGGTCTCGCTGATGGCCACTACATCTATGTTTAGTGACCTGAGGTTGTTGAGCAGGTGACCCTGCTTCCATGACGACCCCAAGCCACGCGCATTTATGCTGCCTATTCTGAGTGAGGTCATGTTTAAAATAGAGTGGAAAAGATGGGAAAGACCACTTACCGTACTTTTGGTAGAGGAGGGATGGTTTTTACATCCCTTTTCACTTGATCGTCTGGTGAAGGGACCGTTGAATCGTCCCTTCGGCTGGTCGTCGGCTCTTCTAAGAGAATGTCTGAATATACTCTTCGATTGATGGTTCCTCCTAGGTCCCTGAAATCACCAACTGCGTTGGGGAATTTCGTTTTAATGTTTGTGTATTGTTTCTGTGCTATTTTTAGCAGTCTTATGTTAGTTGGCGTTTTGATTGGTGCTGGTATTATGTAGTCCTGTTGTGAAATGTCTGTGTGTTCAATTATGTAAGTCATTAGTTTCTTGTTGTGTGTGTTTATTGCCGTGCATTTGTTTTTCTGGGGGTGGGGTGTGGTTCTGCTATTTTCTTGTCGTTGTTGCTGGGTGTGTGTGTTTTGTTGTTGTGTTTGCGATGTTGGTGCTTGTGGTGGTGGTGTTGAAGGTGTTGTTGGCGGTGGGGTTGTCGCCGGTGGTGATGGTGGTGCTGGTGTGGGTGGTGATGGTGTTGGTGGTGTTGCTGCTGTGGGTCTCTTTGCAGTAGACTTTACCCTTTTCTCATTTCTTTCCTCCCTTTTCAAAGGCGACGATGCGCTGCTTCTGCGTTTGTGCCTTCTTACGACCTTTTGCCATCCCTCTCCCACCTCACACTCCATGTCTGATTCTGTGAGGTCGGGGAGGGGTACCAGCTCCACTCTTTCACTTGTTGTTGGTGATGTTTGCACTGGAGTCTCTGTTGCAGCTGCATTTGGTATTGCTGTTGTTGTTGTTAATATTTCCACTGCTGCTGCTGTTTTTGATTTCCGTGGAGTGGGTATGGGTGCCACGGACCTATCGTTCCTGGTTGCCGCTTGTCCTGTTGCTGGCAGCCGTGGAGCCGGATTCGGAAGGAGGGGGGTTTTCTCCTTTCTCAGGGTCTTCTCGTTGCAGAAGGCCCTGAGGTGAGTCTTCGATCCACAGCGAAAGCATTTCGGGCGTTTGCCCTCAACACTTATGGGCAGTTGAGTGCCGTTATCGAAGTCTATCACATCCGGGATAGCTTCGATGCACTCCTGGTTGGTTTGGATTAGCATCTCAATGGAGGAGCCGACCCAATCTTCTCTTACTTTTTTCTGTACTTGCAGTACAGTTGTTTTGTCCTCGATTCCGACGAGGACAGACGCGGCCAGCCAAGAAGGGGTCATTCCGGGGGGGACGTGGGTTAGTTTGACCCTCACAATTTTTTGCCCACAGTAGGAGGGCACCAACACCATTTCCTCGCTCCTTAGGGTCACTACTGATTGGGCCTTTGCCTCCTGGGGTGTGGCAAAAAGTACGTCTACGGTGGCATATTTTTTGCCTCGGGTGATGTGCGTTTTCCGCTGCCACACAGACCCCAAGGCTTTTTGTATTTGGGCCTCTGTGGCTCTTTCCACCCTACGGGATTTTGTACTTACTGTACGGTACGTGACCGTACAGTGCTCTTGGGTTTCGAAAAATTTTTCCGCTGCCTTGCAGATTGCTCGGTGTCCGTTCTTTGTAACCATCTTCTTCGCTTCCTCTAATTCCTCATTTGTTATGAGGATTGTTTCCAAGTTTTTCGCAATACCTGCAAATGAGATTGGTTTTTCTCTGCTGTTGTTGTTGTCGTCAGAGCTGCTGGTACTTTTGTTGTTGCTCCAGGTACTACGACTACTGCCTCCGCCGCTGTTGCTGTGGTTGTTGTTGGTGTTGCTGCTGCTAATGCTGTTGTTGTTTATGCTGCTGGTGATGCTGTTGCGGCTGCTACTGTTGTTTTCATTGTCACTGTTGCTGTTGTTATTACGGCTGCTACTGCTATTATTCCTGACGTCAGACGAATGAACTGGGTTTTCGTATTTCCCGCACACCTGTTTCGTCGCTGTCGTCGTCGTCGTGGAGAAACTTTGCACGCTTTGCACGAGACTTTTCTTTTCTTTCGTCACTTGCGAAAGAGAAGGGAGGGAGAGAGACACATTTAAAGAAGGGAGGGAGAGAGACAATCTTCTCTCTGCTGTAGTGATGATTGAGGAAGAAGAAGACGGAATGAGTGGGAGTGACGTATGAAATTTCTTTTTCGTAGCCATGTTGTTTTTTTGTTTAAAATGAAATTTTGGGTACAAAACCCCAATAACTGGTTATTTAACCCCGAAGGGCCAAATAACGGACAGAAAGACCCCTCTCACGAGGAGGAGGGTGTCTTTATCAACAATTTGGTTCAAGTTTTAAACAATTTACAATTGTTTTAACGGTTAAAAATTACTATACCTTACAGAGCCGAGCCTCCGTCAACCATGGCATTCAATAATAATAATAATAATGATTTCATTTATTAGCCACAAAGGCCGACATGTAGGGGACAATACAAAGACAGGGACAGTGGGGGTTTACAATAAGGTGGAGTAAAAGTGCACAATGGCAAGACTAATTTAACAATGAAAATATAAAAATATAAAATAAACTATGCATAAATATAACAAAATAAATTCCCCGATAGGGGGTGGACGACTCTGGGGTGACTCGGGTACCCCACCAATCCTGAACCACCCTGCGCTTCTAGGGCACCCAGGGAGAGCACCCTTCTCCTCAAGTTAGCTAGCCTATAGGCGCATGGTCAGAGTAGGCCCATTCACACGAGCCATTCTCGCCACATTCACCCACCTTGTAGCAAATGTACTGGGGGGCAGCACTTCTCTCTCCACCCTCACCTTCCTTTCCATGTGAAACTTGAAGAAGTTGATGAGGGATTGGCCGAAGAGAAAAGTGTCTGTCTTCAGTCCTTTTAACCTCTTCCACCATACAACCTCTTTTGCAACTTCCACCAGACAGAGGAAAATTTCATGCTCTTCTGACCTAAGGAAGGCGGTAGATCGATCTTCACTATGGACTCGGCCGATAACCGGATTCGTTCCACACGCGACAGTAGCTGTTCGACATAACTCCACAAGTCAGTAATGCACGGACATTGGACAAGTGCGTGCAGAACGGTTTCGTCGTTCTGTGCGCATCTTGGGCAGGTCCGTCTGACAGCACTTCCGTGCCTGTAGAGTTTATCCTGAACCGGCAGTGCCCCCCGGTAGCACAATAATAATATGATATGATAAGAAATCTGCAAACTAAAGAATTTACCACATTCTGAGAAGTAGTATGAGCATAAGACAGAGTTGGTGATTTTAGGATACAGACGGACAAGAAATTAGAACACAATAGGCCTGACCTGGTGGTTTTGGACAAGGAAAAAAGATCGCGCCTGATTGTAGATGTAGCCTGCCCCTTTGACACGAGAGTGCAACAAAAGGAGAAGGAGAAAATTAACCGATACCAGGATTTAAAGTGGGAGTTAAAAAGGATAGGGAACTGCCATGAGATCAAGGTCGTCCCGATTGTCATAGGAGCACTAGGTACTATCTCAAAGAGTTTCCAAGGATGGTTAAAGAAGATTAGTCCAGCCCCGTTTTTTTGGAACACTTCAAAAGGCATGCTTGCTGGGAACAGCAAGAACCCTCCGATACGTCCTGAATATCTGAGGCTGCAGGTAGCGACTTGATATTCATTTCAACAAACTTTACAGTTAAATAATATCAATGACTGACACTCAAAGAATAATAATGATGATGATAATAATAATTTCTTTATTGACCACAAAGGGTATACATAAATACATTAAAGACAGCACAGATTGGAACAATGTGGGTTACTGCACATTAAAATTGAATATAAAGCAAAAAAAAAGGATGTGATAAAAAAAAAGAAACAAAAGAGGGGAAACTTCCGAGGGTTAGTCGTGGAGAAAGCCCACAAAAGCCACAGCCACTCTGACTGCCAGGGCAAGTGCCCTCTCCCAGATGTCCTCCCTCAATCTACAGGCACATATTCAGCCACCATTCAACAAATTGCTTTGAAGGTAGCACTTCCTTCTCCACCTTGATTTTCCTCTTCAAGTGAAACCCGAAGAAGTTAATCAGGGGGATGCCAAAAAGGAAAGTATTCAGCCCTTTTAGATGTATCCACCATACGACCTCTTTCCCCATGGCCACCAGAGTCAAAAGACAGCCTTCCCTTCCTGGCTAAAGAAGGGCAGCAGGGCGATTTTGACGATGGACTCAGTTGACATTTGGATTTATCCTACATCTGACAGCAGGTGTTTGAGATAAAGCCAGCGATATTCAGACACTGGATGCATGATGGTTTTGTCACCCTGCACGTATCTTGGACATGCCCAGTTGATGGTACTTCCAAGCCTGTAGAACTGCCAGTCCAGGGATTTCTAGACATTATCCATAGGCCTTGGACTGAAAGTCCTGAGGAAGAGAATTGATAGTTGATTTTCATTGATAACCACAATTTCCCCAAGAACATTGTCACATTTACCCATTACTAACCCTCTATAGATCGCCAAGGTGGAATTTCCATGAATCATAGTGCACAATTAGCTGAAGGCTGTGAGCACCTGATGATATTCTAGCCTCTAAACGCTCCCCCTAGGTCTCCACTTGACCCAGGATTTCAATATAATAATGATGATAACCAAAATCTTAGGATCGTTATATACAATATAACAAAAAATAACACTATAAGTCACTGCACATATATTATGTTGAGTAAACACAATAGAAAATAAATACAAAAGTGAAACAAGCACTACATGTGCTCAAAGTGCATATATCTCTGTTGGGTTCTCTGAGAAAACCATGCAATAAAAATATGACTACTGAAAAATAATAATAATAATCCTTTCCTTATTATTGCCACAAAGGTAAGAGATGAGACATTACAAGCACAAATTACAAAGACAGTGGATGTTTATAGAATCAAATATGAGAAACACAAGCATGAAAAACAAAATAAACACAAAAGGAGAAATGAAAGAAAGATGCACCCAATCAAGGAATTCTACAGATCCTGGATTACCTTTACTGCCAAGACCATGAATCCTCTCTCTACTATGTTCTCCAGTCTGCAGTTATATGCTTAGAGTAGGCCCATTCATGTGGACCATACTCACCACTCTCACCTATGTTTCAGCAGGTATACTGGAGAACATCAACTACTATCCCACCCTCATCTTATTCTCTAAGATGTTGATGAGCAATTGGTAGAAGCCAAATGTGTCAGTCACCAGTCCTTTTAATTTCGTCCTCCACAATACCTCTTTTACCAGACAAAAGAAAATTACCTGCCCTTCCAAATCAAAGTGGTGGGGTAGTCTTCACAATGGACTCAGCTGATAACCAAATTTGTTCTATATCAACAACCACTGTTCAACACAAACACACAGATCAGCAATGCTCAAACACGTCACAAGAGCATGCAGGATAGTTTTGTCACAATGGACACATCGCACGCATGTTTGGCTGATGGTACTTCTGCACCTGTAGAGTTTATCTCAAACAGGCAGCGCTCTCTAGTATCTCTGACAGGCTAGAGATTTCTGAAAGTTGTCCATAGTCCCCTGAGCGAAAAGTTCTCTAAAAAGACAGCTCATAATATCCTCTTCATCATCTAGAATCACCCCAAAGATGTCCAATCTCTCATCCAATACTAATCACCTATAGAATGCAAGAATTAACATCCAACCAGCTACATTGCCCAATTTGTATAGGACTGTGAGCGCCTGACAACATTCCAGATGTTAGGCCCTTAGCTTTAGGAAAATGCAGTTTTGTTAAAGAGATGAGCTATAGGAAAATGTGTTTGATATAAAGCACCCACACCTGCTCTCAATAGAGTAATGCCTGCAGATGATCCCCCCGTACCACCTCAACATATACCTGTCCATTTTCCACTACAGCATACTAAGCCCATCGCATAGAGAGTGTTGACAAATAATAATAGTAATAAGAGTATGGATTTTTAAATTAAGCATGAAGCCTTTGAATTATAAGGGAGAGGAAACAGAAACATGTGGCATTCAGGCTCTACCCACGGGTATTAGCACATAATGAAATTATTCCAGCTGGAAATCAAAATAATCTGCCGCTTCCACTTACCAAAAATATTCCTCCACATCATGGGTTACCAGCCATGTGTGTATATGTGAGTGTATGTGAACATATATATGTGTAAATATATATATAAGGAAAAATTAGGTAAATTTTGTCTGTTTGTTCTTCACACTTATAATTATATATATATAAACACACACACACATAGGTGTGTTCTATAACCCATTAGTCTGTTGGGAAACCACTACAGACCTGATTATCATGTAGTGATGTAGTTTGTCTAGAGCAAGCCAGCTCACACGAAGCCTATCCCACTGAAAACTACACCCATGGGAAGATTAGAGCTAAGCATTACAAACTAACACAAATTTATGCAGTGCTCCCATAGCTTACATCAATGAGCTGTAGTTCCTGTTGGTATCAATTTACAGCTAGATGGACTGTGCATATTATACAATTTTTTATTTCATAATTAGGTCTTGTTAAAGCTGAAATAGTGTATAAATGTATTTTTCTCCATCTTCGTACTGTTAACTGGCTTTCATTACCTTCCTATTTACTGTTTATATATTAAAGCTCAATAAAATATTTGACTTTTAAGATTCTGACTCTAACACTATGATATTGGCTTAATCTTATACATGCCATCCCACTTCAGATAACTTTTGGTTTATTTACAAAACCTATTATCATCATTTCATTTTTCATTTTACGTCCGCTTTTCCCTGCTTGCAAGGGTTGGACTTATATCTAAGATATTTATACTTAAACTTAAGGCAACAAATTATACCGTCATTATAACGTTAGATAGAATGCTTTATGGTATTCCTTCCAGTTCAAATTCTGCCAAGGTCAACTTTGCCTTTCATCCTTTCGAGATTGATAAAAACATACCAGTCTAGTACTAGGGTCGATTCTTCCTCTATGTCTCTCTCTTACTTTCTATCTTTCTCTGGAAGAAATCAGGCCTGGAGAGGGATGGGCTCCGTCAGGCTTAAAAGGCCCAAGAAACACTGTGTGTCAGAACAACGCCCCTATGACACTATCAGGAATTGTGGGATTATGCTATGCATGCTATACTTTTATTTTATTTCTTTTTGTTATGTTCCAAGCACCAACTCAAGATTGACAAAGTTAGTTATTTTGCTAAATCCCTCCAAGGTTTTCATTATTTAATTGAAATGTATGAAGCAATATGTGTGTATTTCATGGTTCCATTCATTTTGAGCAAAGCTATTTTGAATAATGCTAAAGATGACAAGTTCATAGGCTGACCAAGATACTCTCATGGAATTACCAAATGAGCTTTATTTTCCAACATAGTCGCTGGAAACAAACAATGCAGTCATTAATAAGAAAAGTTGAAATTAATGCATGCAAAATTTCACAGCCCTAGCATCACTACTTGATAATCAGCCTATGAACTTTACATCCAACACTCGCACTACACCTTGATTTGTTATATATAATGATATTACACATATATGAAATGAATTCAAATGTTTCCCAGGTCAACATTACCTTTCTTGGCATGCATGTATGGGTGTGGGTAACCGAATGTGTGATCTGTGTATATTACTCACTGTTCAAGGATCAGTCCACCTTGATGTCCTGGCTGACAGGATGGAGAAGGCATTACCAGAGAGGATGCTGAAGGAGAAATGTTGGAACAGCCACTCCCTCTCACAGGGCTCACACTTGTTGGTAGCCAACTCCTGCCTCATAGCTGTAGCTAGGCGACAAGTATACTTAGCTAGAAGGGAAGCAGAGGACAGAAAATGCAAGCATGTTTTACAACGTGAGGACCAGAAACAAGAGGTGTTGAAGATTGCAAGGCAGTGTGTCAGAGAGAATTGTGATGTCATTGGAGAAAAGTGTATCCGGAATGATAATGGTGAGCTGGCCCTCACAGGTGCCGAGAAGAAAGCTGTATGGAAGAGCCATTATGAAAGATTATTAAACGAGGAGAATGCATGGGAAAAAGAGACCCTACCCCAAGCGGAACTATAGAGGGGCCAGCAGTACAAGTCAGCAGCAGCGTAGTAAGAAAGGCAATCAAAGATATGAAGACAGGGAAGGCAACCGGTCCATCGGATATAGCTGCCGAGATGCTGAAGGCACGAATTGTTAACCAGGTAATACTAGAGGGTATCATACCAAAGGATTGGTGCAGCAGCATCCTTGTCAACTGTTACAAAGGTAAAGGCGATGTACTAGATAGAGGAAACTATAGAAGTATAAAGATGATGGACCAGGTCATGAAAGTATCAGAAAGAGTTATAACACAGTTTATTAGGGACTGGGTGAAACTAGATGAGATGCAATTTGGGTTTGTACCAGGAAAAGGCACCACTGATGCCCTCTTCCTTGTGAGGCAGTTACAGGAAAAGTAACTAGCTAAAAGTAAGCCGCTCTACCTGGAATTCGTCGATCTGGAAAAAGCCTTTGACAGAGTGCCCCGTGCTATAATCTGGTGGGCTCTTAGAAAATTAGGAGTAGATGAATGGCTTGTGAAAGCTGTACAAGCCCTGTATAGAGGAGCAGTCAGAAAAGTTAGAGTTAGCAATGAATATAACGAGGAATTTAGCATACAGATTGGTGTCCACCTTAGCTGTCTCCTGTCCATTATGGTTTTGCAGGCAATAACGGAGGAGTTTAAGACCGGATGCCCATGGAAACTCCTGTATGCGGATGATCTCGCACATATAGCTGAATCCATGGTGGAACTAGAGAAGAAATTCCAAACATGGAAGCAGGGACTAGAAAGAAAGAGGTACTTGTAAGTAAACGAGAAAACAGAACCCAGATTCCCTCAGGGAAATGGCCTTGGTCAGTATGTAGGAAAGGTGTAGGTAGGAACTCCATTATCTGCTCCAAATGCAAACAATGGGTAGACAAGAGATGTAGTGGGATCTCAGGAAGTTTAACTAAGAATGTAGGCTTCATATGTAGCAGCTGCGTTGGGACAGCAAGCAGCAAATGACCACAGGAAACAAGCACCACCAAACTCTGGGAGGGCTCTGTAGAAACAGTAGACAGCTTCTGCTACCTAGGTGACCGAATTAGCAGCGGAGGTGGGTGTTCAGAAAGTACAATAATTAGGGTAAGAACGGGATGGAAGAAGTTCAGGGATCTACTGCCACTGCTAGTTGCACAAGGCTTTTCCCTCAAAATGAAAGGCAGACTGTATGATGCGTGTATATGAACAGCAATGTTACATGGAAGTGAAACCTGGGCGCTGTCTGTGGAAGACTTGCACAGACTAGAAAGAAACGAAGCTTGCATGCTCCGATGGATATTTAATAGTAGTATACGTGAACTGCAAAGTATAAGCGAATTGAGAGAGAGACTGAGCACAAGAGGAATCACATGCTGTGTGCAGGAGAGGAGGCTACGTTGGTATGGACATGTGATGCGTATGAAGGATGACAGCTGCATAAAAAGGTGCAGAGCACTAGAAGTCGATGGAAGCCGCGGAGTGGGGAGACCCAAGAAGACCTGGGATGAGGTGATAAAGGCCAACCTTACCCAATTGCACCTCTCAAGGGCAATTACACATGACCGTGACCTCTGGCGTCACGCAGTAATACAGTAGACCCGACCCCCCACAGGAAGAAGCCGAAGCTGAAGCATATAGACAATATGCCCCCTCCCCCCCCCCCACTGCAAAGTGGTCGTGGAGGTGCCACGGCAAAAAAGCACCCGGCCCACACTGTAAAGTGGACGTGTAGGCGCCACAGAAAAAAAGCACCCAACACTCACTGTAAATGAGGTTGGTGTTAGGAAGGGCATCCAGCTGTAGAAATCAAGCCAGAATCAGTTCCTGTATGAGCAAGACAAGATCAGCTGACTGGACACTGCTCAGAATAGGACGACCCGTCTAACCCATGCTAGCGTGGAAGAACAGACATAAAACGGTGATGATGATGATGATAGGGAGAGAGAGAGAGAGATGTGCATACACACACAGATACACACCCACATACATATGCATACGCCCTCAACGTATATACATGTGCATATATTCAACTTAGAGCATCATATGAAAACTGTTATAGTTTCAAATTTTTCTCTGATTAAAAGTTAAAATTATCAGTAAAAGGGATGGCAAATAGATCTGTGAGGTTAAATCAACAATTGTATATGGTTGGTCTGGTCCACCCGTATCAAATGAATAAATAAACAAACACAGTCTTCATGTGTCGTCATAGTTGTACCAATTCAAATAGTGGATAGAATTACAAACTGAACTTATGTCTTCATTTGATGTAGCTCTTGAATGTATGTATGTATATAACCACTATATATATATAAATATATATATATATATATATATATATGTGTGTGTGTGTATGTATATAAGCATGTATCAATGTGTAAGCCTGTATATGTGTTCATGTATGTATTTTCCTCTGGTTTTATTATTTTATAAACGTTCACCAATAGAGAGAGTCGGTTTGTAACATAGAAAAATTTAGATAACATCAACTAGGTAAATAAGTATGTATGACTGTATGTGTTTGTGATTGCAGGTATGGGTGTTATTG
>OZ024742.1:206576322-206638822 GCA_964016885.1 Eledone cirrhosa | reverse complement strand
ACTATACTAACACGCCAGAAAACAACATGACGGTAACATAGACAACATAGAAATTAAAATAATATCTAAACATAGAAATGACCCAACAAGTAGGCAAATCAGAGAAGCAAGCGAAATAGCGCTTAGAAAGCCAAAGCTAAACAGAAAAAATGAACGGAATAACAACACCCAAACAAACAATACTGACTTAAGATAAATCTAAATAAATAAATAAATAAATAAGTAAATAGATAAAATAAAAATGGCGTAGACATTACAATACATACAATACAGTAGGGGGAAACATGATAATAGTACCACTGATGATGTTGCAGATGTACAACTAAAGAACTTTGTTAGACTATATATATGTATTTATATCTGTATTTTTTACCGTTGGTCAGTCAATGATAAACATTGATGGCCAAATGAATTAACTATGGAGATATAAAAGATGCAGAAGCGAAAACCAACTAAACGGTGAGTGTGTTCTGTTGTTATTTATGGCAATATTATTACAACAATATGACCCTCCCCAAGTATAACAATATTTGGTTCGAGACACGATTTCATATCAAAAACCTCGCAAAACAAATTCATCGCCATCATATATATATAATTCCCATTTAATACATTCACATGAAATAATGTTTCTAAAACTTGGCTCAACATATACATGCACACTCCTCACTTTGTAATGTCACTCATCAAATGTACAAATTATTATGAAATTATGACTTTATATTTAATTTATTTTGGAGCTGAATACATGGCATCTGATTTTAATAGAGTTATATTTAGTAAATATATTGTGCCTGTTTAACATTATTCACTGAAATCCATGCATTAAATAAGCATCTAAACTATAATAAAGTAAGGAGTGCGGGACTGCGTCCAGAATATATTTTTTATCCCGTTTATAAAATAAGTTGGATTACTTTGAATAAATAATGAATGAATATTACATAATTTATCTACTAAATTTCGTTATCTGTGATTAAATATAAATAATATTGTTGCTTATTTTAAGATTCACTTCTTTAAAATTTTTAAATGTCAACACTTCCGGTTAGCGATCGCTTAAATAAATATTCATATATTTCCATCACTAATTTTCTCCTTATGCCGTTTATATATAATATCGTTTTGTTTTGATGTATCATGGATTACATTACTGATTACATATAAGTTGGATTACTTTACTGATTACAAATAAGTTGGATTACTTTGAATAAATAATTGTTTCTACTTTTTGGCACAAGGCCAGCAATTACCCCAGTGTATTACTGGTACTTTATTTTATCGACCCGGGAAGGATGAAAGGCAAAGTTAACCTCGGCGGGATTTGAACTCAGATCATAACGGGCTGTAACTCTTTGCTGAAAAACATGGCGTCCGACCCTCTACTGATACTGCCAATCCACCGCCCTTTGAATAAATAATAAATGAATATTATATAATTTATCTACTAAATTTCGTTATCCGTGATTAAATATAAATAATTTTGTTGCTTATTTTAAGATTCACTTCTTTAACATTTTCAAAAGTCAACACTTTCGGTTAGCGATCGCTTAAATAAACATTCATATATTTCCATCACTAATGTTCTCCTTATGTCGTTTATATATAATATCGTCTTGTTTTGATGTGTCATGGATTACTTTACTGATTACATAAGACAGTGTAACGTAGTCTTCGTTCAATTTCTGTGTATATTGTCAATTACGATTTTATTTGATGTATCATATCGACATGCATATATTTGCATATAATATCAATACGCACACTATACATACTAGAAGAAATCCATCCGAAGGGTGGTTTTTCTGCTAGTATTTATAATAAATTTGGAACCATTTATTTTTATATTTTTAACACTAATGTTTATAGTTTTAATCTGTGTAGGCATACTTTGTCTACATTGACAACACATCCCTGGTATATGTAGGTCTGTGTGGGTGTATGTGTGTGTATCTTCATCATCAACATAATTTCAAGTCCATTTTCCATTATATATATGTATGGCCTTTATAGCGCATGTTAATTGCTCTGGTTTCTTCTTAGTCCATTGAGCGCTTGCCGGCTTATCTCGAAGATTGCGTTTTGTTTTGTTTTGGACACTGACGAAATACGATCTTGCTGAAATTATGCTTGTATATATATATATATATATATATATATATATATATATATATATATATATATATATATAAAGTGTTCCCGTACGAAGGGTAAAGGAAAGGAGAGTGCTCTATGTATGCTACAGAGCTATTTAATTATGTAATAAACAACATAAGACAATTATTCCATTTACCAAAGGTTTCACGAAGATAGACAAGCTAAACAGAGATGTCTGAAATCACTCATCAGAATGAAAATTTAATATGGAGGTAAGATACGAATTTAAAAACAAAGGCTATTACAATTGAAAGCGAGGCTGAAATATAATAAAATAAAGATAAGAAATAAAATAAAATAACGGAGAAAATATACAAACAGCTATATTGGCTCAACATACAGGTCTTGTTGGTGGTCCTGCCGTTGGATTGTTGGTTGTTTTATGGTCTTTGCGGAGTCCATATAAGGGTGATATGTCGTTGTTAGACACTTGGAAATTATTGACTGTGCATCTACTTGGCTTTAGGATGTCGGTCCACATCATCATGTGAGCATTGAGGATCTTTTCTCTCTCTTCATGTGTTTGTTGTGTTGTTTCGCTCGTGTTGATGATGTGGTGTTGCATAGCCTTGATATAGTTCGGCATGCTGTCTATTGACATCCTACCAGATTTATCTGTGGGTAGACACATTACCTCACCATCCCTTGTGCGCTGCATGAGGCCAAGTAGGACTTCTACAGGTTTTCTTCCAAGTTGTTGAATTTCTGGTCTGTTTTGTCTCTTAGTATTTTGGTCTACTACATATCTAAGTTTATTTCTAGCTATGGTAAACTGTGCCTCTCTTTCGTCATCTATTTGTTGTGGTATACAAACTCTTTTATTAAAAGGTAATTTAGTGGGATAAAAATATGGATTGAGCAAGACAAGGTCAGACGACTGGACACAGCCCACAACAGGGCAACCCATCTAACCCATGCTAGAATGGAAGAACGGACGTAAAGCGGTGTGATGATGGCATTGTGGAGGCACGTGGCCTAGTGGTAAGAGTGTTGGACTTACGATCATAATGTCGTGGGTTCGATTCCTGGGTTGCGTGTTGTGTTCTTGAGCAAAACACTTCATTTCACGTTGCTCCAGTATACTCAGATGGAAATGAGTACCAGCAATAGCTGGAGGTTTAACCCTGCATGGACTGGCGTCCTGTCCACGGGGGAGTCTTGTACTCTCAGTCGCTTCACGCCATGAAACCAGGATAAGCACCGGCCAAATGATCCTTCTGGCTTAAGACAGACTTTAGACTTTTTTATATATATCATTTTCATCATCATTTTACGTCCGCTTTTCCCTGCTTGCAAGGGTGGGACGAGAACTGATTCTGGCTTGATTTCTACAGCTGGATGCCCTTCCAAACACCAACCTCATTTAACAGTGAATGCTGGGTGCTTTTTTGCCGTGGCACCTCCACGACCACTGCAGTGGAATGATAGGGACTGCAGTCCCTATCATCTCATTTCTACAGCTGAGTAAACTGGAGCAATGTGAAATAAAGTTTCTTGCTCAAGGAAACAACAGATCACCCGGTCTGAGAATTAAGCTCACAACCTTTCGATTGCAAGGCCAATGCTCTAACCACTAAGTCATGTGCCTCCATTTGGCAGTATCGGTAGAGGGTCGGACGCCATGCTTTCCAGCATAGTTACGTCCCTTTACGATCTGAGTTCAAATCCCGCCGAGGTTGACTTTGCCTTTCATCCTTACGGGGTCGATAAAATAAAGTACCAGTAATGCACTGGGTAATTGCTGGCCTTGTGCCTAAAGTAGAAACAATTATGTATATATGTACATGTATATATATATGTATATATATATGTATATATATTTATTCTTTGAGCTTAATTTCCAGGATATATGGCGCATGCTTTATGACATGACACCCATAATTTCGATTTAGATTAAATTCATTTAATTTATTTTATCTTAATTTTGGGTTTAGATATATATATACGGCTCCTTAATTGTAGAGCTATTTCTGTTGAAGAGAATTTGACTGCTATTTCTAGTTGTCGAATACCTATTCACGCCACTGAAACGAAGCCGCTATCTTGTGTAGGCACAACACGTGGTAACGGCTAGTTGAAGATTTGAACTCATTCTGTAAGGACGAGTAGCTGGACATTATTACACTTTCCTTGTTGACAATCCAATAATATCCACTTTCCGTGACTTACCATCTGATTAATTGGTGAAATATATTTCTTTAATGGGATATATACAAGGAAGGTTAATCACTATTAAAGGTCAATATTACCTATACTAGCTATGCGTGGTTACACGCGAGCAAAAATTATCTCCTGTGATTATTCATGTATATTTATATGTTGATCAATTTCTAGTTATTATATATGTATATATATATATATATATATGTGTGTGTGTGTGTGTGGTTTTATGTCGCCTTACCTTCTAACACTCATTATCAGTAACCACACGGCCTCGCCTTCCTCAATCCATATTTTTCTATTTACTGCTGCAACCTCCGCTCCACCCTCTCCACCTATCTCGCTCGATTTATTATTCTTGGTCGGACTTATATCCTGCCACTCTTTTAGATCAATTCCTTCCCTTTCTCTCTCTCTCTCTTGATCTTGATCTTGATCTCTCTCTTGATCTCACTTGTTTGTTGGTTCTGGTTGCACATGTGTCGTACACCCTTTTGGATTAACTCCCTTTCCGTTCTCCTCTTTCATTATCTCTATCCCTCTTACTCACCCCCTCTGCCTTCTACCCCCTCTCACTTCTGGTTGCTCCGTCTTTCTCTCTCTCAGCGCTCACTTTCACTGAGAATAGACATGGATTTACCTAGCTCCTCTGTTATTGTGGGTCCCGGGCTTAAACCCAACGGCTTTTTTTAACTTGATGTATTTTCTCTTCAGTTACTCACTTGCATGTGCCATTGTCCTGTGTTCCCCCTTCTATCAGTATGTTTACTTCTTTTTTTTTTTCCTTTTTATCTTTTTTTCTTCTCTCTTTTTTCTTTCTTTCTCTCTCTTCGCTATCGCTTCTTTCCCTCATGGCTTTTTGATTGATAAAAGGCTATGGGCGCGCTATGGATATATGTTCTGATTATAATGTGCCGAAACATCCGTGACCCATAGTAAACAGCTGACGAAGGGAAAATGTCCATCTCTTGTTTGTGTCGCCTTACCTTCTAACACTCCTTATCAGTTATCACACAGACTCGCCTTCCTCAATATATATATATGTATATGTATATATGTATGTGTATATATATATATATATATATATATATATATATATATATATATATATATATATATATATATATATATATATATATATATATGTGTGTGTGTGTATGTATGTATGTATGTATGTATATATATATATACATATATACATATATATATATATAGGTGATGGGGTGACAGTGACGGGGACAGGTAGAGGATACTACTGGAAGTCTCTAGCTGGAGCTCCGCACTATGGCGACTGCTGTGTGATGGCCGTTCTAGCACAAGCTCGTGAACAATTGTGCTGTTCGTGTCCTACAGCAAGTTACAAAGCAGGTCTTTTTAGATATTACACTGCTTTCCCTTGTGAAGGGGGTGATAAAAGGAGCCCTAAACATTGCTTGTTCACACCATACCCGACAGCCTACTGCAGCTCTCTGGTTATCCAGAATGCAGTCCCAATACTTTCAGAAAGAAAACTCAATCTCGGATCTGGAATGTCCGCACACTCCAAGATAATGACTTAGAACTGGAACAGAAAATGGCCCTTGTCGCATTGGAATTGCAAAAATGCAATATTGACATTTGAGCACTCAGTGAAACTCATCTTGCTGGGTCGGCACAGTTGGAAGAAGTGAAAGGGCGTATCAAGTTTTCTGGTCAGGGAAAAGCGAAGAAGAGCACAGACTGTCTGGTGTTGGTTTTGCGATCAAACCGAAATAGCAAAGTCTTTGCCTTCCCTACCCAAGAGTGTTTCTGATCGAATTATGACTCTCACGCTTGAACTCCACGATAGCTAAAGTGTCACGTTGATGAGCTGTTATGCTCTTACATTGACGAATTCCAAGCAGGATAAAGACGATTTTTATAATAGCCTTCGTAATTCCATCAATCATGTTAAACATCAGGATAAGCTTGTTCTATATATATATATATGTATATGTTTCCATTTGGTACATAGAATTGGGCAGGTAGAAATTCCATTCTATGTGCCGAATGTAAACAATGGGTACACAAGAGACGTAGTGGGATCTCAGACAGGCTAACAAACAATGTAGGTTTTACTTGTGGACAGTGCACAGGGGCAGTAAGTAGCAAGAACCCTCAAGATACAATCACCTTCAAATGCTCAGAGAGCTCGTTAAAGCTGGTAGATAGTTTCTGTTGCCTGGGTAGTTGGGGGAAGGTGTTCTGAAAGCACGGTAACCAGAGTGAGATTGGGTTGGAGAAAATTCAGGTAGCTACTACCGTTACTAACTACAAAAGGTTCATCCCTCAAAATGAAAGGCAAACCGTATGATGCATGTATACGGACAACAATGTTGCACAGCAGTGAGACCTGGGCACTGTGTGCTGAGGACCTGTGAAGATTGGAAAGAAACTGATTAGACCAAAGAATCTGTTTCCATTGGTCTTTCCATTGCTGATACTATCTGCAAGTTGCAACTTCTGATAGAAAAAGGTGGGATCTGATATTGCAAAGCATCCTGTTACTTTTTAATGGTTCCACCAAACTTCAGGACTGGTAACTTTATTCATCATCCTCGAAAGGGTAAAAACCAAATTGATCTCAGCACAACCACCTTACAAAATCAGCACAAAATACACAAAATGATTGAATTGTGTTGTTGAGACAAATTGAGTAGCCAAAATATGAGTTTAAAAAAGTCAAAGTGGTCCCTGATGCTGTTAGAAATAAAAACACCATTTCTCTCAAACCATAACCTAAGTCTTTCTACAGTTGGATCTTTTTTCCTTCAATTGCCAGACTTTGGAACTCTCTTCCATCTCATTGTTTACCTCCTTCTTATGACTTGAACTTTTTCAAGTCTAAAGTAAATTCTCCTTCTTCATAGTCCCTTACACTAAGTCGCTTCATACATTGTTTGGGACTTTAGAGAATAAAAAGAAAACTGGATCTCTATTGGTTTCAACTATAAGTATTTAGTTGTTTCATAAACTGAACTACCTATTTATTGAATTAAAATGTACACTCAATGTAACACTCTAGTCAGAATCACCATGACATAGTGTGTAATAAGCTCGATCTTTAGTTACACAATTTATGTCTATATAAATTCACTCCCAAGTCCTGAGCCCACTCAAAACTATGGTAAATTACACTTTTCCATATTGTGGGACTGAACCCATAGTCTTATTTTCATGAAGCAAACATCTTAATCATTCGACCATGTTGTGGGGAAAAGGAAAGACAGTTTGGATAATGGGTTATAATGTCTGGAAAGAAAACAAAAAATACAAAACGTGAGGTTTTGGCTGTAATGTTTTTGATTACAGTTCTGCTCTATCAGAGCTGACTTGAGGCCCCACAACAAAGAGTTTAAACATAACATATAACCTTACCGCAAAGATAAGATGTAGACTATAAAATTCACCAGATTTTTATGAAATTATGTAAACAATGAAAGGAGTGCATTTTAGTGTGTCAAGGAAGGGGGCAGACTCTAACATATCAGTTCTACTGATTATCCCTCACTGATAGAGTAAATTTGGTAAAGTCATTTCTCAATGTAAATCTTCCCATCAGGCTCTTTAAACATTTTTTCCCTTCTATAACTCTGCTCTGTTTAACTCTTTCATTACCATATTTTAAATGACATGTGCTAGATTTCAATTGATTAATGAAAGATTTGGAGTGATTTACTAAAATTATAAATATTTCATTATTAATATATCATTTGTAACAAATGGCTCTTATAAAAATCTACAGGGCCAGGGCTTAACAAATTTTTTAAGCCCTCTGGATTTAGGTTGCTTGATAAGAAGTTTACCTCTGGGGTGAGACGCTTTTAAAGTACTTTACTGCGATCTTCCTTTGGGTCAATTCTAAGCTTTATTTGAAATAGTTCTATATTTATGTATATATATATATATATATTAATTAATTGATTAATTGATTGTTTATTGTTTGTTTGAAAACCTAGATGAGAGCTTACTTCGAGGCTGTGAATAAATTCCTTTGTTCACGCTTTTGAATGTACCTGCCAAAACCCGGATGTGAACTTCTTTTTTTTGAGAAAGAACACGTGACCTCACTCCCAAATTTACCACTACGGTCGTAAGGCAATGTTGTCTCTTAAGCCGTGGAAAGTGGATACTGGAATGACAGACTTGTTGACAAAGGGAAATCCTCGTTTCATCTTGGGATACATTATTGACTTGCATATACATTACGCAACTTGGAGTGAAGCTTCTGGATTCCCAGAAACCTATCGAAGATATTTATCGATTAATATCTAATATACTATCGATCAGGTCCAGGTTCATCATTAATCTGTCTGTATTTTTCGTTGTTGTAGTATTAAGGTGGCAACATACCTAACTTATGTTGATTACTCTGAGGAGTAATTTATTGATTATTCTCTCATTGAGTGCTTTGTGAAAGCGTACAAAAATCGGTTGTGAATCTGCTACTCGCAGCTGCAATTTTGGTTATACTAATTATTATTATTGTTCTTTGAGTCTCAGTCATTGATGTTATTTAACTGGAAAGTTTGTTGAAATGAATATCAAGCCGCTACCTGCAGCCTCAGACATTCAGGACGTATCGGAGGGTTCTTGCTGTTCCCAGCAAGCATGCCTTTTGAAGTGTTACAAAAAGCGGGGCTGGACTAATCTTCTTTAACTATCCCTTGAAACTCTTTGAGATAGTACCTAGTGCGCCTATGACAATCAGGCCGACCTAGATTTCATGGCAGTTCCAAATCCTTTTTACCTCCCACTTTAAATCCTGGTCTTGGTTAATTTTCTCCTTCTCCTTTTCTTGCACTCTCGTGTCAAATGGGCAGGCTACATCTACAATCAGGCACAATCTTTTTTCCTTGTCAGGCCCATTGTGTTCTAATTTCTTGTTCGTCTGTATCCTAAAATCCCATAGCACCTTCACCTAATCGTTTTCTATCACCGACTCTGGCTTATGCTCATACCACTTCTCAGCATGTGCTAAATTGTTTACTTTGCTTAGATTCCAGTGGATCACCCTGCCTATCACATCATATCTCCAGGCTTTATAGTAAGTCTGGGCTAGGTGTTTACACTCGAGTACAATGTGAGCCACAATCTCCTCTCTCTCCACAGATCCTACACAGTGAGCTAGCCTCCTCTTTGTCAATATGGTGTTTCACCCACTTCGTTCTGAGGGCTTGCTCTTGCGCAGCCATTAGCATTCCTTCTGTAAATTTTTTAAGGTCTCCTCTTTTTAACCAGTTCCATGTCTGTGGTTATTATTATTATTATTATTATTATTATTATTATTATTATTATTATTATTATTATTATTATGTAAGGGCGGTGAATTGGCAGTATCGGTAGAAGATCGTACGCCATGCTTTGACGCATAGTTATGGCCCTTGCCATTCTGAGTTCAAATCCCGCTGATGTTAACTTTGCCTTTCATCCTTAAGGGGTCGATAAAATAAAGTAGCAGTAATACTCTGGGTAATTGCTGGCCTTGTGCCAAAAGTAGAAACAATTATTATTATTACTATTATTATTATTATTATTATTATTATTATTATTATTGAATGCCATGGTTGACGGAGGCTCGGCTCTGTAAGGAATTGTAAATTTTAACCGCTATAACAATTGTAAATTGTTTAAAACTTTAACCAAATTGTAGACAAAAACACCCTCCTCCTCGTGAGAGGTGTCTTTCTGCCCGTTATTTGGCCCTTCGGGGTTAAATAACCGCTTATTGGCGTTTTGTGACCAATATTTATTTTAAACCAAAAAAAAACATGGCTACAAAAAAGAATTTTCACAAGTCACTCCCACTCATTCCGTCTTCTTCTTCCTCAATCGTCACTACGCCAGAGAGAAGATTGTCTCCTCCCCCTTCTCTAAATGTGTCTCTCTCCCTCCCTTCTCTTTCGCAAGCGATGCCAGTAAAGAAAAATAGTTTCCAAAATCACGTGCAAAACGTGGAACATTTCTCCACGACGACAACAACGACGAAAAAGGTGTGCGGTAAATACGAAAACCCATTTCATTCGTCTGACGTCAGGAATAATAGCAGTAGCAGCCGTAATAACAGAAGCAGCAGCAGCAACAGTGACATGGAAAACAACAGTAGCAGCCGCAGCAGCATAAGCAGCAGCATAAACAACAACAGCATTAGCAGCAACAGCAACAACAACAGCCGCAGCAGCAGCAACAACAACAACAACAACCACAGCAACAGCAGCGGCGGCAGTCGTAGTACCAGCAGCAACAACAAAAGTAACAGCAGCTCTGACGACGACAACGACAACAACAACAAAGAAAAACCAATCTCGTTTGCAGGTATCGCAAAGAACCTGGAAACCATCCTTATAACAAATGAGGAATTACAGGAAGCAAAGAAGATGGTGACGAAAACCGGACACCGAGCAATCTGTAAGGCAGCCGAAACATTTTTCGAAACCCAACAGCACTGTACGTTCACGTACCGTACAGTAAGCACAAAATCCCGTAGGGTTGAAAGGGCCACAGAGGCTCAAATACAAAAAGCCTTAGGGTCTGTGTGGCAGCGGAAAACGCATATCACCCGAGGCAAGAAATATGCCATCGTGGACGTGCTTTTTGCCACACCCCAGGAGGCAAAGGCTCAATCCTTAGTGACCCTAAGGAGTGAGGAAATGGTGTTGGTGCCCTCCTACAGCGGACAAAATATTGTGAGGGTCAAACTGACCCACGTCTCCCCCGGGATGGCCCCTTCTTGGCTGGCCGCGTCTGTCCTCGTCGGAATCGAGGACAAAACAACTGAACTGCAAGTACAGAAAAAAGTACGAGAAGATTGGGTCGGCACCTCCATTGAGATGTTAATCCAAACCAACCAGGAGTGCATCGAAGCTATCCCGGATGTGATAGACTTCGATAACGGCACTCAACTGCACATAAGTGTTGAGGGCAAACGCCCGAAATGCTTTCGCTGGGGATCGAAGACTCACCTCAGGGCCTTCTGCAATGAGAACACCCTGAGAAAGGAGAAAACCCCCCTCCTTCCGAAACCGGCTCCACTGCTACCAGCAACAGGACAGGCGGCAACCAGGAAGGATAGGTCCGTGTAAGTATTAACAACAACAACAACAGCAATACCAACTGCAGCTGCAACAGAGACTCCACTGCAAACATCACCAACAAGAACAAGTGAAAGAGTGGAGCTGGTACCCCTCCCCGACCTCACAGCATCGGGCATGGAGTGTGAGGTGGGAGAGGGATGGCAAAAGGCCGCAGAAGGCACAAACGCAGAAGCAGCGCATCGTCGCCTTCGAAAAGGGAGGAAAGAAACGAAAAAAGGGTAAAGGCTACTGCAAAAAGATTTACAGCAGCAACACCACCAACACCAATGCTAGCACCACCATCACCACCGGCGGCAACCCCACCGCCAACAACAACAACACCTTCAACACCACCACCACAAGCACCAACATTGCAAACACAACAAAACACACACACCCAGCAACAACGACAAGAAAATAGCAGAACCACACCCACCCCCAGAAAAACAAATGCACGGCAATAAATACACACAACAAGAAATTAATGACTTACATAATTGATCACACAGACATTTCACAGCACGACTACATAATACCAGCACCAATCAAAACACCAACGAACATAAGACTGGTAAAAATAGCACAGAAACAATACACAAACATTAAAACGAAAATCCCCAACGCAGTTGGTGATTTCAGAGACCTAGGAGGGACACTCAACCGGAGGGTATATTCGGATATACTCACAGAAGAGCCGACGACCAGCCGAAGGGGCGATTCAACGGTCCCTTCACCAGACGATCAAGTGAAAATGGATGGTAAAACCACCTTTCCTCTGCGAGAAGAAGTAAGGTAAGTGGTCTTTCCCATCTTTTCCACTCCATTTCAACATGACCTCACTCAGAATAGGCAGCATACATGCGCGTGGCTTGGGGTCGTCATGGAAGCAGGGCCACCTGCTCAACGACCTCAGGTCACTAAACATAGATGTAGTGGCCATCAGCGAGACCAGAATCTTCGAAGCACGGGCCTTCGCACCGATCTTCGGCGGCTACGATGTGTACGCATCTCCCAACCGTCCTGGATCGGGGGTGGAGTTGCTGTGCTTTTTCGGAGAGGTTTGGATCTCGCCATACGGGCCATCTTCCTGAATCCAGAAGGTAAGTTGGTGGTGCTGGACGTGACCAGCAGAGAAGGGCAAGCTTTCAGGCTAGTGGCCGTCTATGCCCCGACAGGAGCAGGGTGGCCTGATTTCTTCCGGCATCTGGAGACATTTCTAGGAACGTCCCGCTCTTTAGTGTTAGTGGGCGACTGGAACAGGATCTTAGATGCACGCTGGGACTGTGTGGATTAGCGGATAGGAGAGGAGGGTGCAAGAGCCTCACCAACCTGCTCAGGCGTTTTGAACTGTCTGACAGGTACCGATTGGATTTCTCGAATGTGCCAATGTGGACTTGGACAAATCGTATCGGGTCATGCAGATCATATCTAGATAGAGTATTTTGTAGGGAAATAGATGGGTCTAGCATAAGGTGTCCACAATTCAAGATAGTCAGCTACACGGACCACAAATTCGTGATCTGTGTGCTTGACTTAGATAGGCTTCATAGACGAGGACCCGGCTACTGGAAGTTAAACGCGTCCTTACCAGCGCGCAAGGCCTACAGAGACCGGATTAGCGAACTAGTTAAGCGAGCGTTGACGGGGGCCATCGTCAACAACAAGTGGTGGTTTGCTCTGAAAAGAGCGATTAGAATAGAGTCCATTAGGTTTAGTAAGGCTTTAGCTATAGAGAAAAATAGAGCAGAGGGAGAACTAGTTAGAAAATTAGACGAGGCCCTTAGCAAAGGCATCGCGACCGACGAACTTGCGGCGAAATTGGCCCTTGACCAATTCTTCAATGCAAAGCACGAAGGCTGCGTTGTCAGAGCTAGGGTGCGTGCTCTCAGACACGAGGGGACGAAAGCCGTTCAATGGGCCCGAGAGGCGGGGGCTCGTCGTGGCAACAAAGCCACGATCCGGTCTTTGGTGGACCACGATGGGCGCATGTTACTCGATCCCGGGAAAATGTGTGAAGCTGTTCAGCGACACTTCGCTCAACTGTTCGGGGGCAGCGGCGGGCCGGATCGAGGGATGGACTTTAGTGTCTACCTCGACGGACTGCCGCAGCTCTCGGCCACTGAGGCGGAGTGTTGCGAAAAGCCGATAACAGCCGCTGAAGTACGGGAGGCAATGACTGGCTGCTCAAGGGGTAAATAGCATGGTTTGGATGGTCTGCCCTATGAACTTTACGTACAAATGTCAGACTTGTTCGGAGGCCTCTTGGCGGATGTCTACTGCAACTGGCAACAGAACGGGAGAATTCCCAGCTCTGTGAGCCGAGGAGCTGTGGCGAGGGGGATCCGAACAAGGGGGATAACATAGATAATTTCAGGCAAATAACTCTGCTAAACACAGAGTTCAAGATTTTGGCCAAGGTGCTAGCAAAGAGGTTAGCGCTTGTCGTTGGTGGTCTGGTGGGAGAAGCGCAGACATGCGCCATTCCCGACTGATCCATCCATGACAACCTCCACCTCATGCGATACATCGTAGAGAGGGTAGCTAGGGAACCTGGCACGGGTGAGTCCTTGATCAATTTATATCAGTCGAAAGCTTTCGATAGGGTCGACCATCGTTACCTAGCGGCAGTCCTGAGGGCGGCTGGCTTTGGGCCCGTCTCCAGAGGCTGGATCGCTGCCATGCACAGCGACATCTGCTCTGTGGTGAGAGTGAACGGTCACCTTTCGGAACCGTTCAACATCATGCGCTCGGTCCGCCAAGGATGTCCTCTCTCGTCCCTCTTGTACGTATTGATTCTCGAGCCATTACTGCACAAACTTGAGACGTTGAGGGGCGTCCCACGCGAACTAGGATGTGGAAGATCTGTGTCAGCATATGCGGACGATGTCACCGTAGTGGTGTCGAACGCCAAACACATCGAGGCGATCGGCACTACACTAAGAGAATACGAAGCGGTGACAGGAGCAATGATCAACCAGGAAAAGTCAGTGGGCCTGCAGCTCGGCACCTGGAGAGGCAGGTCCATGCCGTCCAACAGCGTCGTCGGACGATGGACGGACGGACCGGTTAAATTGCTAGGGGTCTGGTTCGGTCCGGACCTCCAGACGGACAAAAACTGGGACGAGGTGACGAGCAGGGTGGCTTCTCTCACCCAGAAATGGGCGGAGAGGAAGCTATCCCTGAAAGGTCGAGCGGAGGTGGCTAACGCGTACATCGCGTCTGTCATCTGCTACCGCCTGACCGTCGTACCTTGTCCTAAGCCCCGCCTGACTGCGCTGGAGCGTTTGCTCTTTCGCTTTTTGTGGAAGGGACGCGCTCCGTTGGTCAGGCGGTCCATCTGCTGTCAACACCCGCTACGTGGAGGGCTGGGCTTGCCGTGGCTGATGATGCGCAGACACGCGCTCAGGCTACGGCATCTCGACCTCTTTCTCGACAGTGATCAGGTGTGGTCGCCGTTTGCTAGACACGTCTTTCCCCAGCTCGTTTCCTTGACGGAGCTGCATTCCTGGGTCAAGCGAAGACCGAGAGGGAGCGCTTGGAGACTGGAATGTCTTCAGGCGCTCACAGCCCTCGACCAATCGGGCAATGTGATCGGTGGAAACTCCACCTCGGCATTCTATAGAGGATTAGTGGAGGGTAAGAGCGACGAGGTACTTGGGGAAACTCTAGGCGTCGACGAAAATCAACTAGCCAATCTCTTCGGAAGAACTTTCGGGCCGGGGCCTATGGACAACTTCCAGAAATCCCTGGCCTGGCAGTGCTACCGGGGAGCCTTGCCAGTTCGGGATAAACTCTACAGGCATGGAGGTGCCGTCAGCCGGGCATGTCCGAGATGCGCGCAGGGCGACGAAACCGTCCTGCACGCACTCGTCCAGTGTCCGAGCATTGCTGACGTGTGGGTTTATGTCGAACACCTGCTGCCGCGTGTGGGACGGATCCAGCTATCAGCTGAGTCCATCGTGAGGATTTCCCCACCCTCTTCCTTCAGCCGGTAAGGGCAGGCAGTTTTTATCTGTCTGGTGGCCATGGCGAAAGAGATAGTATGGTGGACACGTTTGAAAGGGCTGAAGACGAGCACTTACCTCTTCGGTGATGCCCTGATTAACTTTTTCAAAATTCATTTGAAAAGGAAAATCAGGGTAGAGAGGGAAGTGCTCTCTTCCCAGCATTTTGTTGAAAAATGGGTGAGAGAAGCAAGAATGGCCCGAGTGAATGGGCCTACTCTGAGTATGTGTCTGTAAATTAAAGGTGGAAAACTGGGAGAGGGCACTTGCCTTGGTGGTCAGGGTCACTGTGGCCTTTTAATGGGTTTTCTCCACAAATGTCCCTCGGAAGTCTCCCCCCTATTTGGGAATTTTTCATTGTTATTTTTTGTTACATCCTCTGTTTTTGTTTTTTACACGCAGAAATGCCCATTTGTACCGTCCTGTATTGTTCTGCACTGTCCTTAATGTCTACTTTACGTAAACCCTTGTGGTTAATAAAGAAAGTTTTATTATTATTATTATTATTATTATTATAGTTGCATTTATCTTGCTTTATGTTCATACAAGTTATCACCAAGTCACAACCAGTGACCACAAGAGACAACAAGGTCCGCCATGTTCAAAAAAGAACATACATACACACACATGCATCTTTAGTGTTTAGACTTGTGATGTACTTATATTGACAGAACCTTCCTTAGTATATGGGCAGTTCCCATTAGTACTATCTTTTGTATTTCTCCTATACGCGGATTTCCTGGGATTTGCGATAAGTAATCATTAGACCCCTTAGGTTTCATTCCTAGAGCGCCTACAACTACTGGTATTGTTTTAGTTCTCAATTTCCACAATTTTCCAATTTCTATCTCCAGGTCCTTATACTTGCTGAATTTTTCAAATGTTTTTATAGATACATTCTTGTCTATTGGAACGGACATATCAATTAGCAGGCATACCCTCTTTTTAAAGTCCTTCAGCATTATATCAGGTCTATTTGCATTTATTTTTCGGTCTGTTTGGATGCTAAAGTTCCACAAGATTGAGATGTGATCTTTTTCAAGTATGGGAGGTGGTTGATGCTCCCACCAATTCTTTTGATGGGGCAGGTCAAAATGCTTACACATTATCCAATGTATGTATTGTGCAGCTCTGTCATGCCTGTTTAGGTATTCGGTTGGAGCTATAGGACTGCACATTGAAATTATATGATCAATGGTCACTGGTTGTTTTTTACATACACGGCATAATGGGTTGCATCCATTTTATTATTATTATTATTATTATTATTATATATATGGTTAATTTTTTTCTGAAGAAATGGTCTAAGCCAGACTAAAACTTGATTTAACCCAACATAGAGATATAATCTGAAATTAAATGTAGGTATACCTAAAAAATTTCAAATGTAAATCTTTCTGGTAAATGTAAACAAATGTAAACACTTTTTCCATCTCTCGATGAGTAGAAAGATATAAAAATTACTATGACTAGTTTCGTCTCTATTTGGAGACTCATCATATTACAAGTACTGTTATTTTCTGTTTGTATAAAGATTGATAGCTCATAGCTATTCATATCAAACACAAACCAAAACATAGGTGATATGGCCAATCTAATTTACATATTTACATACACACACACACAATGGCCTTTTGGCGAAGATCCAAGTGTAGTATCTGTTCTTATCAGCTAAATATATGTTACAGTCCCTATATGGGGCCTTCTTGCATTCAAAGTTTAAATCCTGCCAGGATCAAATTTGCTTTTAATCATTCTGTAGTCAGTAAATCAAGAACCAGCATAGGGCAGTGAACTGGCAGAAGAAGAGGTTTACAGTATTTGTTCCAGCTCATTTCTTTCTGATTCTAAATCTTGCCATGGCCTATTGGACGTTGGATGTTAAACTCTATCAGTCACCTGGCACTTGAGTGATTTCAGTAGAACCCATGCTGCTGCAAGTATTCAAGCAACATGTCTGGTTTGAGGATACTATCCTAACTGTCACCCTCCAGGCTAGGAGGGCCCATTAACATCTTCTTTTACAACTAATACAGACCGACTAATCCACTTTCCCTTTCACAGCTCTGTATACACACATACACACCCTTATATTAACATACTTTTGCTCATAGCTTCGTACTTACATGCACACACACTCTATTACTTACATAGACACACATATTTCTTCCTAGCTTCGTATGGACCTATAATAACACACACATAGACAGACACACATATGCTTACGCACGTGCACAAGTATAACTCTTTTTACAAAACGGTTTTTCTTTCAATTCGGGTAGACGCGCTCCATCATCCACTTTTCTAAAAAATAAATCATACACAAAATGCCAGCACCAACAGTTTTGCAAGAGATGTCAACATGAATGGACCTGTTATTTTTATCTAAAGACATTTTTTCCAATTGCAACTCGCCCGTCCCCTCAAACTATCTTATTTCTCATTCTTTATTCTGGTGAAGGACTAGTGTCCAAAACGTTAAGACCCTCTTCCTGCTATATTAACCGTTAACCTAATATATACCTTCCATATATACTGTACCGATTGTGTTGTTATTTCTATTTACCTTTTATATACATATATTTATATATATATATACATATATATATATATATATATATATATATATATATATATATATAACTTAAGAAGATTAACACAGATAGGACAAATGAAAACAAAACAAAACAAAACGAAAAACGCTATGCTTTGACGTATAGAGTTACGGCCCTTGCCATTCTGAGTTCAAATCTCGCCGAGGTTAACTTTGCCTTTCATCCTTACGGGGTCTATAAAATAAAGTACCAGTAATACACTGGTTAATTGCTGGCCTTGTGCCAAAAGTAGAAACAATTATTTTTATAAAATATAGGGCGGTGGATTGGCAGTATCGGTAGAGGGTCGGACGCTATGCTTTGACGTATAGAGTTACGGCCCTTGCCATTCTGAGTTCAAATCCCGCCGAGGTCAACTTTGCCTTTCATCCTTACGGGGTCGATAAAATAAAGTACCAGTAATGTACTGGGTAATTGCTGGCCTTGTGCCAAAAGTAGAGACAATTATTTTATAAAATAAAAATACAAACGAAGGGCACAGAACTCCATGGTCATCGGCTGTTGAGATGGACTTTGGCAGTTTCGACCACTACCAACAGCACTGCTGGTCCATCTGGAGTCACAGCATCTAGTATAAGTCAAACGCTGTCTAGTGATACATATATATATATGTATATCTACGTACAAATATATGTGCATATATATATATGCAAAAGTTCTATTTAAAATTGTTGGGATACAACAAGTAAATATTTTTATAACTGATATAAAGCACTCGACAAGTATTTGGAGTAGATTATCGATATTAATAAATGGAAACTATATTTATAAAACCATATTTATTTCATTATACATATTCCAGGGATACCAAATTAAATTATGGTATGCCTTCATCAGACAAAATACAATATAGTTTTACAAATAAGCTTTGACGTACCCTATTAAAATGCAACCATTGTTTTTGGAAGTCATCCGGATAGTGATTTGTTTATATTACTTTAATAAGTCATAGCATGTCATCACGATATAAGCCTATCGTGATGACATGCTTTTACTTATACAAAATAATAGCTGTGAACTAAATAGGAAAAGAAAACAAATTATACAATTTTTTTATTACCATAATCTAAAAGTAGAAATAGAGAATAACCATAAAATAGTCAATTTTCTTGACGTAACACTAAATCTCAACACATGTCTTCATTATCCATTTCACAAACTAAATGAGAACTTGAATTATGTTAATTTTAACTCTAATCACCCCAGATCTGTTAAAAATACTATAGTGAACTCTGTTCAAGAAAGAATTTCAAGAATTTCATCTAATAAAAATATATTGGATGAAAAAGCGCAGTATTACAACGAAGCGTTAGGTAGAGCTGGATATAGAAATGAAATTAAATACATTGATAATAATAATATTAAGCAAACTAACCAAAATAATAACAATTTTAATTATGGTAACAACTTTAGCAACTATAATAGAAAACATTACAATAATTCCAAAAGCCGAAAAAGAAATAGAACTAGAAACATATTATGGTTTGCTCCCCCTTTCTCACTAAATATTAAAACCCCTATTGCTAAACTATTCTTTAAAGCTCTTGACAAACGCTTCCCTAGAACACATAAATATTACTCAATTTTTAATAGACACACTATAAAATTAACTTACTCGTCCACCAAAAATTTAGCACAAAATATTAATAGAATTAATAATAGAAATTTAAAACCTAACCAAAATACCAATAATAACCCAAGTAATATTCAATTGAATAACTGTAACTGTAGAAATAAATCTAACTGTCCGTTAAATAACAACTGCTTAGCTAAAAATGTAGTGTACAATTGTAATGTTAAAACTAATTTAAATTCGTTTAACTATGTTGGTTCTACCTCGACTGAATTTAAATTTCGCTTCAATAATCATAAAAATTCTTTCACAGATCCAAACAAAAAATCTTCAACTTCGCTATCTAGCCTACTATGGGACCTAAAACGAGATAATGTTAAATATTCGATGACTTGGAATATTATTTCATAAGCTACTCCTTTTAATTCCTCTTCAGAAAATTGTGATCTTTGTATTGAAGAAATATTCTTTATATTAAAGTCCAAAAATTCCCTTAATTTAAGGAACAATTTATTCAGTTGCTGCAGACATAGATTGAACTCAACGTTTAAATATAAATATAAATTTAAAATGTAGTATAATTAATTAAGTAATTTAGTTAATATATAAAACCTGTCGATAAATCATTAGATTCCTTCACCTTTTTCTTTTTAAACTTTCTTCCTAAATATAAACATAGATATAATAAACTACTTTAAAATGTCTATACTTACAATATCTTAAATAAAATATACGTAGGATAAATTTCTATACTAAATATAAGGATATCTGTAGAATCCTTGGTTTTTTAAATCTTTTAAATTTTTGAATTTAAAAAAATTTTTTAATTCTATTTGAAATTTTTTGAAATTTTTTAATTATATTGATATAATATTTATTTAACTTTTATTTTATTTTATTTTTATTTATTTTTATTAGTTTTGCTTTGATTCTGATAGCTTCTCATAATTCTCATAAGTCTACCCTTTCAATATCTTGATTGAAATATATGAAACATATTATTTTAACTTAAGATACTCTATAGTGTTTTAAAGTTATTTAATGCTTTGACATTTCTAGAATTCGTTTGTCCTTTTGACTATACTGATATAGTTGTATTTCCAAAATATAATCATTTGGTATTTTAAATTTATATTGGTGTAATTATATTTCCAAAGTATAATCCTTAGTAATATATTGATATTTGATTATCTCTATACAAAAGTATATGTGTGTATTAACATGCATATAAAAGTGTTATAGGTTTTTTTATGATTGTATATATGTCTGTATGTATACATGAGCGATGCCTGATGACGCACGCAGATATTTATTTATACATATATAGGTGTATATGTATATATGTGTGAGTATGTATATGTGTGGGTAAAAATTATGTTGCATAACCACGCAGTTTGGATTGCAGAAATGTTAAATGCATGAATGGTAATCCTATATATGAAGTCATGAATGTTAATTGTATATATTTATGTGTATATATACTGTGAACTTTTTATAACACAAGGAATGTATAGCAGTGATTAAGAGAAATCGTCTGCGCTTTATTTGTCTATATTGTTGACTTGAGTAAATATAATCTCTATTTTCAGGACGTGCGTGTATATATATATATATTTGTGTGTCTTTGCCTGAGATACTATTCTCTAGCAATGTGTACATTTTGGAGATTAAACCCAAATTTTGGTATATTGATCTCAAGGTTTAAACTAAACATATAGTCATTATTAAACAATGTTTAATTTCTCATATTATATATCTATGTCCCATTCATGAATATTAATATTTATATTTTTATTATTCATTTCATATGAATTGTTAACTCAACTTAACATGACATGACGTAAAGTTTTCATAATCTCCCTCTCTCTATATAACATTTCTCTCTCTTGAGTTTTTCTATCTGTCTGTTGACTTAATATCTCTCTGTTGCTTTCCTCTGTTTTTCTTATTTCTTCCTTTTTCTTCTTTCTTCCTTTCCTCCTGTCTTTACTTATCTCTTTCTTTTTTTTCTCCATGCATCGCTCTCTCTCTCCGATATTTCTCCACGTTTTTTTCTTTCTCTCCGTCTTTTTCTAATTGTCCTTAACACTATGACTTATTAAAGTAATATAAACAAATCACTATCCGGATGACTTCCAAAAACAATGGTTGCATTTTAATAGGGTACGTCAAAGTTTATTTGTAAAACTGTTATATATTGTATTTTGTCTGATGAAGGCATACCATAATTTAATTTGGTATCCCTGGAATATGTATAATGAAATAAATATGGTTTTATAAATATAGTTTCCATTTATTAATATCGTATATATATATATATATATATATATATATATATATATATATATATATATATATATATATATATATATATATATATATATATAAATCAGGATGGATTCAGTTTGAAACTGCTTAGACTATTCAACAGCTAATTCCAGGTTGAGTCTTGAATTAGCTTTTGAAACACCTTTTGAAACAACTCTTTATAATATATATATATATGGCGGGTGGGGTGCAGGATATCCATAGATAAAACGCCAAGGATAATAATACTCAATCTAGTTAGTACAAGAGAGCTTATTTAGTTTATATTAAATTTCATGCACGACCTTAGTTTTCACAGTCGAATTATGGCCCCCACAGTACAGTGGAGAAGCCATTTTTTAAAATGGCCTCTCTGATTCAAAGGAAATTGCACGCACTTCTCTGTACATATTATAATCTACACTTTTTTGAGGAGCCACCATTCTTTGTTTTCACTGGAACTCATCACAAACAATTACCATTTTTTTTTGTTTTTTTCTTTAAATTTATCCTTGCGCCTGATGAGGGAGGCCAAGTTTAGAACAGCTCCTGCACTATGCCGTGGTGGCCATAACTGGACCACTAAACCCAAGGTTGTGCATACAAGTTAAATATATGAAATTTTATATATATATATATATATATATATACATAGAATGTAAATATGTATGCATGTACATATGTATATACAATCTCATTTGCTTGTGTGTTTGTGATGGCAGGGGTGAAAGAGTGAGATATATAGTAAGAAAGAAACTAAGAAAGGGAGAGAGAGAGAGGTGTGTGTATGTGTGGTAGGTGGATGGGTTTTGCCTAAGTCAAAGAATTCCTTGTAAAAACAATAAAAATGAAAAAGAGGAAAAGAATGACTGTAACAGAAACTTCTATGAAGTATTTTTTATGGTTCTGCCAAAGATACTTTATGGTCTGCACTTAATGAAATCCTGAGTAGTAGGGTGTGTGGGTGTGTATACAGGGAGTCAGAAGTCATTGAGTAGTTAGTTAGTTGTCACAACATCACACCTCATGCACCCCCCTCCCCCTCTTGCCAAATACTTTATCTTTTTACTTTACTACCCCTTCCCTACCCTGGAATAACACTACCACCAAATTCAACAATTCCTCCGACCTTTTCACACCACTATCATCACCAATACTACAAACATTACTATTGCTATAGCTACCACCATCTTACTACTACTACACTGCTACTACTGTCACCAACAGTACTACTACTACTACTACTGTTATTACTACACTACTACTGTTACCACCAACACTACTAATACCACCACAACTGATGCCATCACCACTAACACTAAGAGATAAAATGAACATAGCTAGAACATCTTTGATTGGTGCTGACCTGGACTAAACAGCAAAACCAATCCTGTTGTTAACACTAAGATACTAACACTTTCCATACTATCTTTGAGAAAGGATTGCTACACCCAGGGCCTCCAAAAAAAATTTTGCAATGTGGTAGAAGACTCATTTGGGGCCCAAAGCAGGCAAAGACTTTTCTCAAAATGGATGCTGCATGGTTGTTGTGTCACCTTCTTAGCTCTTGGTCCCCCAAAAAGTGTACCAGCTGTACCTGGCTACACCCTTTACTTAACTCTTTCTCCATTTCTGAAGACAGGGATGCTGTGTGTGGCCTCTTATGACCCTTCTCATTGTACAAAGGATTCCAAGAGAAGAAAAATCCATCCCAGCATTTGAAAGATGCTTTATTTATACCCTGGGTGTATGAAAGGCAAAACTGATTTTGAGAGGATTTGAACTCAGAGTTCAGAGAGCCAGAACAAATACCATAAACGATTTTCTATGACTCAACCAATTGATGATATTGTGATATAGAAATAATTGATATATTAATGCTTTAATTTTATTACTATTTACTCTGTGTGTGTATGATCTGTATTTACTACTCATTGTTCAAGGGTCAGTCTACTCTGTGGTTCTGGAAGACAGGATGGAGAAGACATTGCCCCAGAGGATAGCAAAGGAGATACACTGGAACAGCCACTCCACTTTGCAGAGCTCACACTTGTGGAAAGCCAACTCTGCCCTGATAACTGTGAGTAGGGATGTGGTCCAGGGTTGCCAAGAACACTGGAAGTTTCCACTGTTCACTGATGACTTTGTAGCTGCATGGTAGTGTATTAAAAAAGTTCATTTTACAATCACATGGCACTTTAGGTATGTGGCATCTACTATAGCCTTGGGCTGACCATTATGTTTACTCTCACCTTCACTAGTACTACCTTCACCCCACCACCATCTAGTTTAAAATATTGATTTGATTTGTTTATCAATGCTTGAACATGTGTAAGGCATATTGTCAAGGGTGTTGGTGATGGTCTTGATCAGAGGTTCTCAAACCTTTTGGGCCACCACCTCCCTCATGGCCACATAATACCCTCAGTGCGCCCCACACCTATTTCCAGAGAGACCTGCCTACTCGCAAATTGTAAATAATATATAATAAATAAAATCGTTAATTCAAATATAATAAATATAATATATACTATGTATAAATAAATAAGTATACATTTTTTATATTACTATATTTATATATAATATGTATCATTTGATATTTAATATACTATTATATCATCTCTACTACCACCCCAACGCCTTCTTTGGCCCCAGTGCCCCCCCCCCCCCTTAGTCCCCAGCACCCCCGTGGACCTTCTCAACGCCAACTTTGAGAACCTCTGGTCTTGATAATTGTTCTTGATATCACAGTTGGGGTTGGTGGTAGTGATCGTGGTGTCAGTGGTGCTTAACAGTTGTTGAAGATAATGATAGTGATGTTGGTGGTGGCTGGTGTTGATAGTATATATTATTTTTGTAATTACTATTATTTTTAGTGATGGTTGTGTTGGTGATTTTCATAGATTATACTTATGGTGATGATGGGATTGGTAGCAGCTGTAGTCCGCCGCCGCCACCGCCGTTCTTCTTCTTCTACTTCTTCTTCTTCTTCTTCTTCTTCTTCTTCTTCTTCTTCTTCTTCTTCTTCTTCTCCTCCTCCTCCTCCTTCCTTACCAAGGTCAGTTACTTTTTGTAGATATGTTTTAGTAAATGTTTGAAACCATACACAGTTTTATGTCTGTGAATGTCATAATGGTTTTTGTTGCTGTCTACAATTTTCTTTTTATTTCAGTCATTTTTCAACTCAGGTTTTGTCATCATTATTTAATGTTTATTTTTCCTGATAGTATAATTTGGACAAGTATCCTCAAACTGGAGACTTGACCCAAATGCCTGCAACAGAGTGAACTCAGCTAAAGTCACCAAAGAACCATTTGGTGATGTTAAACTGGACAAGGGATTAAATCTACACCCTCCTTCAGAATGAAATCAGAATGCAAAGAGCTGGAATAAATACAACCAGAATACAGCAAGTCTTTTTGTCTGGTGCTCAAACCAGTTGAGTGCTTTGGATTAGTACTATGTTTTTTTATCCCAAATTAATGAAAGTCAGTTTTTACCTCAATGGGATTTGAACTCAGAACACAGAGAATCAGAGTAAATGCCATATTGTATAGTCGCAAATTCTAACAACTCCTCTAATTAGATTGCTAATTAGATTGCTTAAATATGTTTATGTTAAAGACGAAACATTTAAGGAATTCGTTTTTCTCCATTTTTGTATTATTAAGGATTTTATTCTCTTCTTTTTTATTAGAATAATTACTGGAACAAGCATTTGAGGAATTATTGAATAAAAATATCTTACTGATTCAGTATCTTCATTTTCTCCAAAGAACTGCTTATATTTGAGCTACAATTTTTGTTTTTGAATCAACCTTCTTTCAGCTTTCTATAATATCTTTGAAATACAATTATCATCCTTCAGCTCAAGCTCACATCCAATCCTCATATGGCTATTTTTCTATTGAAGAATACCCAATATACTCAGTATCTCTCATCCAGGAAAAAAGGTGATGAGAAAGTAAAATGGTTCTTCTATCATGTCATACAGCTTAAGCCATAGATGCCAGTAACAGACGTTTGCTTTAATGTACATGTGTTCTTCAATGATTTATCGTAATATTTTAATTTTATATACCCAGCAATGTCAGAATCAGCAAGTGGCTGATTCTAGTTGCCTTAGAAACATTCTTGGATACATGTTTATATGTAAGCAAAGACAAAACAAAAACGTCTTTGTATATTTCTTTCTGCCCAGCTTTTGTTGAAGGAAAATTCCTTGTAGTATTCTACTGAGGCCTTATGTACACAGATTCTGTTTGTTGTGTCTAATCTCCTTAAGGGACAGGCTTACGTCACTGTACATTATAGATAAGTATCTAGCAAAGAAGCAGACAGCGTCGCTGGGTCTGTCTGTTGATCGATACAACATCCATAACAATTCTTCATTCTGACATGAAGAAAAATATTCTGGAAACAACATAATAAACAATTAAATAAAGAACAAAAATACAAACATTTTGTTGTTGTTTTTCTCTATCTTGGGTTTAGTAGAGCTACTGTTAAATATTTTACATTTTTCAGTATGTCTATAACTTAAAAAAAGAACATTCAATGAATACATTGAATATTGTTAGCAAGAACAACTATCAATATATATAATTTAATGACTTTCATTTAATATAAATTGAGAAATATACTTTTCAGAAATTACATTTTCTTCTAAATATAAAAAGCAATTAGATATCAAGCTCTATTGGTTTCAGTTTGCAGTAGAAAGTTTAGACATAATCAGTTTACAAGGCAACAGAGCAATTTTAAGTTTTTGTTCAGACTCTCTGCACTTCGAGTTTTTAGGTGTCAATGAATAAAGTACCAAACCAGACTGAATCAGTAGAACAATGGAATTGTTACAGCATTAGACAAGATAATTTGTGATATTTGTTCTAGCTCAGTGTGTTCTCAGTTCAAACCTCACCTCATATCATTGGGAAAATGAAAACAAAATAGGACTAGGAACCCTATCATAGAAACATCCAAGAAATCTCCTATGAAATGCTACCTTATATGAGACTGGCTAAACCTGCAATATGTAAGCCATAGTAACAATGATAACAATAATCTTTACACTACTTATGTATATTGAGGAGTTGAAGTATTGTAATATTTCTTAGTACTATGTGTAAGATTCTCACAGTAATCCTTGTAATATGATATATCCAATTGCAGCTCATGTTTTCTTAAGTTTTCTTAAGTTTTTTCATTCTGAAGCAATTTTGATTATGTGTTGATTTACTTTGTGATAGTTCACAGTAATATAGCAAGTTTCTTAGATTGCTTCTGTTAATATAGAGAAAAAAGAACAATATTTTAAAGACGAAAATACTAGGCAAACAAAATCAAATTTACCCAATTTTATTGATGATGATTGTAAAGAGATCTTTAAATTATGAATCAGTGCTTGGCAAGGTGGCTTTTATATTTCATATATTTCAAGAGATGAAAGTGATGTAAAACTAGATGGAAGGATAAAATACAGGCTGGAATAAAATACTGTCATCATCATCATCATTTCATTTTACGTCCGCTTTTCCCTGCTTGCAAGGGTGGGACGGGAACTGATTCTGGCTATATTTCTACAGCTGGATGCCCTTCCTAACACCAACCTCATTTACAGTGAGTGCTGGGTGCTGTTTTGCCATGGCACCTCCACGACCACTTTGCAGTGGAATTATAGGGACCCCAGTCCCTATCATCTCATTTCTACAGCTGAGTAAACTGGAGCAATGTGAAATAAAGTGCCTTGCTCAAGGAAACAACACATCACCCGGTCCGAGAATTGAACTCACAACCATTCGATTGCAAGGCCAATGCTCTAACCACTAAGCCATGTGCCTCCACTGTGTATATGTGAATAAAAACCAATCCTACCACCCATATTTTGTGTCTGAGAAATGGGCAAAAATCCAAACTCTGTGTATAAGCCAAGGCAACTAGTCAACACATCATGCTTAGATGGTGTGGTTTTGAAATCCTTATGAATGGAGAATATATATTTATAAAATGCTAATATTTTGATATTTAAAATGTTCTAAATGTCATTTAAAGTATAGTTTTTTGTTTCACAACTCCATTATGTAGTGATATGTTACCAATTTCTGACTATTTTGAAGGCCATATTCATTCAAAACGAATCAAAAACAATAGGAAATTCAAATTCAACATCAAAGGTGAAAGCAGTGTATTATTCACCCATCAAAATGAAAAAGGTTTGCACTTCATTTACATAGAATTTGAAGTTGGTAAAAATCAACAAAATATTGACCTTGAATATAAAATGACCCCCACCCCCCACCCCCACATTTTACAATCGATGTTTTTTTGTCATTTCTTGGCTTATATATATGAATATATATGCTAATTGATGTATTATGAAAAATAGATGGGAACAATGCCAGTGGTGGTTGGTAGTAGAGTATTCATAACAGTGTGACAACAGTAATGAGAGTGGTTATGTTAAATATAGAAACAATAATGGTAGACCATTTTGTAAGTGGAATTTGACAGTGAGTCATACCTATATTTTGTAGGTGCAACAGTAAAAAGCACCCAGCCCTCATTGTGAATGAGGTTGCCATTAGAAAGGGCATCCAGCTGTAGAAATCAGTTCTGTATGAGCAAGACATTGTTACCTGACCTGGCATTGCCCACAACAGGACAACTCGTCTAACCCATGCTGGCATGGAAGAATAGACTTAAAACAGTGAAGATGATGATATATATATATATATCAGAGAGAGAGAGAGGGAGAGAGAGGGGTGTATATGAAAACATATATAAACAATAATCATATGGGTAGCCATGCGGCTGGCTGAAGAAGAATATTTTCTTGTATTTAAACAAAAAAAATGTTTGCCAGTATGTTCTTTCGTCAGTGGCACTCAGAACATACTGGCATGAAATAGACTATAGTCTATAGAGTATGTTGCATGATGATCACTTGCTGGAGATGCTCATATGCATATAGCAAAGCGGAAAACATATCCTGTTAAGAAGCTCACTTCACAACCATATGGTTCCATATTGATTAATACCATGGTGTGGCAACATGGATAAGTCTTCTACAATATCCTTAGGTTAACCTATTTGTAAGTGGAATTTGACAATGAGTTGTACATGTATTTTAAGGGGCCAGTCAATCCACACATTGTGTCAGGCTGTATCTCCCTGTGAACAATGTTAAGGGTGTTTATGTCTGTGGAATGCTCAGTCACTTATATGTTAATTTCATGAGCAGGAAGTTCCATTGATTGAATCAGCTAGAACACTTATTGTCAGAAACTGAGGTCTAACAACACAATATTCTTGGAATGAAGACCTATGTTTTAAGATTTAAATGATCAGAAAGCATACTTCATAATGAAGTTAGAAACAAGCATAGCTAAAATGCCAATCATTTACTTCAACACAATATATTATCTTTGAAAACGGTAGAAGCTTGTTATAAGTGTTTTTGTGTGTGTGGGTGTTTATGCTTACATCAGTCTAACGACTGGTATTGTTATTTTGCTATTTGAACAACATATAATTACTGCAATAATAAATGTATTGAAACTGCAATAGCTAACAAGTTAAACATTAACATCAACTTTTAGAGCTGTGACATTGTTGTCATGATATGGATGTTGAGGATGACAAGGATGTTATTGTTGTTGCGGCTGTGGCTGCTCATAAAGAATATCATCATCTATTATAATTTCATTCATTTAGCATACACTGTAAGAATTGACCCCCATATTTCGAAGAATGAAAGATAAACTTGACTTCAGTTGGATTTGAATTCGGATTGATGATGAGCTGTAGTTAAATATTGCAGGTATTTTTTCCAACAATCTCAGGATTTGGTTAATATTGGTGATAATTATGACAATGATGATGATGTTGATGGTGATGACTATGCTAAGAGCCTCTGCATATCCACTTTTGACTAGCTAAAAATAACAGTCAAGTCCCCCCCCAAAAAACACCATACTATCTTTAAAAGGCACACATTGTGTAATATAGTGACCAACACTATACTTGACAAGTGAGACAGAATATTCATCCATCAACTCAATCAGGGCTGACGAAAGGTTTCACAACAACAACAATTTAAATTGATAACAATAATCTTGATGATGATTGTTCTAATAATGATTATATATATATATATATATATATATATATATATATATATATACCCCTTGCTGAGTATTCTGCCCTATAGATGGATATCATTCCCTTCCACCTCCTCTTCTTTATTGTTGACATTATCGTCATCACAATTATTGTCATCACCACTACCATGATGATCATGAACATCAACATCATCATAACAACAGTTGCCCTTTACGAAAAAGTCCCTAGAGTTTCCTTATCAATTTGCAAACACATGCAACCAAATTCCTCCCCATCTATATACTTTGTCTATTTCCATCCAGCTACACCTTTCCAAATCCCATGCCCTCTCACACATATATACCCTTCAGTTGGTCACACTTTTTAATTCTATCATAAGCCATCAGTACACTAATACTAATTAGTCCACATATCTTGAATCCATGATGCCAGACTGCAAGAGTGACTTTAAGATAAGAAGAGCATACTACTCAGGTCTGAAGAAAGTATACCATGTTCAGTGAAAATATACAAAGTAAAATGGATATTAGGTTTTACTTTTGCCTTGCTTTATATCTGTACATTTTAGGTCATCATGAATAATGTGGAGAATGGCAGCAGTGCAGTTAAAACTTTGCGCATGAGAGTGATGGAGGGTGTGAAATGCTCTGATAATGTGTAAAACATCGTTTTATACAATAGAACAGCAATAATGCCAGGGTTGGATTAAGTCATTTTGATACTCTAAGTGCTTAAATGATAATGGTGTATCCCTTCCCTTCCCTATATAATTTCTGCAAAACATTTTTTGGAATGACAAACACAATTAATTTGAATAAAACTGTGCCCCTCTCCCCTTGATACCTTAAGCATGTGCTTATTTTTGCTTAATGGTTAATCCAGCCCTGAATGTTATCTCAATTTCATTCAATAGTCTCTTGCTAGCTCAGGTACCTGGGTCACACATTGTGACTCTCAAAAACCAAATCTTTGTGTAAATATGTGATGTATGTACCATGACATGGAATAGGAAGTCAAGCTAGAAAAACGACAGAATTTAGTGCACATCTAAAAGCTGTTTAGCATCTGAAACTAGTGGGTGAGACCAGGATATATTATCAGTCAGGTTCAGGATCTTGCTACGTGGAAAAAAAGCAATACTTTAGGATGAATGGTCACAATATTTCTTGATAAATATTTTCAAGTGAATGTTTACAACATTTTAGTTAAATGTTAGCCACATTTCGAGGTGAATGTCCATTTTTAGGTGACTGTTCCCAATATTTGTAGGTGAATGTTCACTATACTTTTAGGGTCATAGTATTTTAAAATAAATGTCCCTGATATTTCTAGTTGGTTATTCACAATACTTTCAGATGAATGCCCATAATATCTTTAGAACTACTTATAACGATGGTATAGCAATTGTGTCAATTTATTTGAAGCAGAATGTAATGTAGATAAGAAGAAAAAAAGAAAAACAAACAATCAAGCACACACATAAGAAAAATACAAAAAATGTCAATCTTACTTGCTTAAAGCTTTTCAAATACTTTTTGTTAAGATGAAGAATTTACTCTTATCTAAATTTAGAAGTAAAGAAATTTGTTCTTTGAAATAAGACAATATTTTAACAGGAAACCAATTGAGCGGAAAATTTATTCTGAGAGTAAATGCATGGCAATAAGAAATGGATAATGTACCATCAATGACAACAGTTAATAGAGATGATATGGTTGTTGATTTTGCTGATTTTTTTTGTTTTTTTTATGGTGGTGGTAACTGGGATAATGATGCAAGTAGTGGTAGTAATAATAACTATATTGACAATGAAGATGGGGATGTGATAGTATTTGTTGTTGTTTAGTAGCAGTGGTAAATTCTGCATAAGTTGACACATGAAGTACAAGTAGCCATTTGAATATTTTAGAATAAATCATAGGACCTGCACTCAGAAATAGGTAGGTAGATATAGTATTGTGAAGGCAAATGGTTTAGTGGTTAGAGAATTGCATTCACAATCGTGAGGTTGTGAGTTTGAATCCCAGACTGGGCAATGTGTTATATCCTGAGTAAGACACTTTATTTCCCGTTCTCTTTCTACCTGGAATTGCAACCGGTAGATAGTATCAGCAATGGAAAGATCAATGGAAATATTGTTTCTTTGGTCCGATTTGATGAGCACCACCCTACTCGGTAAGTGAATGAGGTCTGGGATATTGTCGATCCTTTCCCTCCTAAGATATAGCATATTGTGTAGAAGTAAATGATTGGCATTTTAGCTATGCTCGTTTCTAACTTCATTATGAAGTATACTTTCTGATCATTTAAATCTTAAAACATAGGTCTTCATTCCAAGAATATTGTGTTGTTAGACCTCAGTTTCTGACAATAAGTGTTCTAGCTGATGACAATAAGTGTTCTAGTTGATGACAATAAGTGTTCTAGCTGATTCAATCAATGGAACTTCCTGCTCATGAAATTAACATATAAGTGACTGAGCATTCCACAGACATAAACACCTTTAACATTGTTCACAGGGAGATACAGCCTGACACATTGTGTGGATTGACTGGCCCCTTAAAATACATGTACAACTCACTGTCAAATTCCACTTACAAATAGGTTAACCCAAGGATATTGTAGAAGACTTATCCATGTTGCCACACCATGGTATTAATCAATATGGAACCATATGGTTGTGAAGTGAGCTTCTTAACAGGATATGTTTCCGCTTTGTTATATGCATATGAGCATCTCCAGCAAGTGATCATCATGCAACATACTCTATAGACTATAGTCTATTCCATGCCAGTATGTTCTGAGTGCCACTGACGAAAGAACATACTGGCAAACATTTTTTTTTGTTTAAATACAAGAAAATATTCTTCTTCAGCCAGCCGCATGGCTACCCATATGATTATTGTTTATATATGTTTTCATATACACCCTTCTCTCTCCCACTCTCTGATATATATATATATATCATCATCATCATCACTGTTTTAAGTCTATTCTTCCATGCCAGCATGGGTTAGACGAGTTGTCCTATTGTGGGCAATGCCAGGTCAGATTACCATGTCTTGCTCATACAGAAGTGATTTCTACAGCTGGATGCCCTTTCTAATGGCAACCTCATTCACAATGAGTGCTGGGTGCTTTTTACTGTGGCGCCTACAGTGTGGACTAGGGGATTTTTTTGTCATGACACCTACACGACTACTTTACATTGAGAGGGGGTGGAGCGGGGGCATACTGTCTATATGCTTCTGTTTTGGCCTGTACCTGTGTGAAGTTTGGTCTTCTCTTTAACAGCATAGTGCCAGAGGTCTCAGTCCTGTGTCATCGCTTTTGAGAGGTGCATTTGGGCAAGATCAGCTTTTATCCCATGTTTTCTTGGGTCTCCCCACTCCAAGGCTTCCATTGACTTTTAGCACTCTGCACCTTTTTATGCAGCTGTCATCCTTCATACGCATTACATGTCCATACCAACATTACCTCTCCTGCACACTGCATTTGATTCCTCTTGTGCCTAGTCTCTCTCTTAATTCATTTATACTTTACTGTTCACATATATTACTATTACACATCCATCAGAGCATGTAAGCTTCATTTCTTTCTAATCTACACAAGTCTTCTGCACACAACACCAAGGTCTCACTACCATGCAACATTGCTGTTCATATGCATGCATCATACAATCTGCCTTTCATTTTGAGGGAAAAGCCTTTTGCAGCTAGCAGTGGTAGTAGCTCCCTGAAATTCTTCCATCCTGTTCTTACCCTGGTTACTGTACTTTCAGAACACCCACCTCCGCTGCTAATTCCCATGGGCATCCATTACAGATTCATAAAGGAAAGACAAAAGCTGTCTACATTCCTATGCAAACCATCATATATGAAGTTTGAACTTTCGAACATCCATAGTAATTAAAGTTCATAGAAGATGTAGTATGCTCAAGTGCAGAAAATATTATAAAATAGAGTAAACACTTTTAGAGATGGAAAAAGAAGTCGCCAGCAACTGCCACGAAGGATTGAACCTAGTACTTCTCAGATACCAGCTGAGAGATATGAGGTTTAATCCCTTGTGGTAGCCACTGACCACTTCTTTTTCCATCTCTAAGGGTGTTTATATGATTTTATAGTATTTTCTACAGCTGAACATGTTACATTTTATATATATATATAATTACATCCTTGGATCCACTTTCCATGCTTGCATGGGTAGAACAGGTAGCCATGGTTTGAGATTTGATAGGATATGGGAGGATCACTTCTTTCTCATATGTTCCAAATTTGACTTTATTTCTACAGTTGGATGCCCCTTTCTAATGCCAATTGCTTTACAGACTGTAGTACTTACATGCAGCATATATTGATGATGCTAATATATATATATATCATTATCATCATTATAGTGGATTGGCAGTATTGGTAGAGCTCTGTGGTATATAGTTACGTCACTTTATGTTCTGGGTTGAAATCCTGCCGAGATTAGATTTGTCAAGTTAATTGACATTCCCCTCTCCCAAAATTGTTGGTCTTGTTCCTAAATCAGGAGCCATTATCAGTATCGGTAGAGGGTCGGACGCCATGCTTTCCAACATTGTTACGTCCCTTTATGATCTGAGTTCAAATCCCGCCGAGGTTGACTTTGCCTTTCATCCTTACAGGGTCGATAAAATAAAGTACTGGTAATGCACTGGGTAATTGCTGGCCTTGTGCCAAAAGTAGAAACAATTATTATCATTATAGTCAACTATCTTTCTAACTATGTTACAGCAACAGCTATCGCTCTTTATACCTTATTGTTATTACTACTGAAGCAACTGCTTCAAACAGAAGTTTTGTCTTCTTGTTGCTGTTGCTATTGTTATTGTCCACTCTTTATAGTGTATTTCATCACATTTTCTGATATTGGTATTTACTTTATCAACACATCATATTGTCATTCTTTTAACCTTTGTTTCACGAAAACATTTTTCTTCAGTTTAACATTTCTACCTTTGATTTTTCGCTTCTTTTTTTGTTTTTTTTGTCAAACTTCTTTGGATTCATTTTTTTTTAAATTTGTATTTCTATATGTTTTTTTTTCGTTTTTATTTGTATTCAGACTTAACTCTAATTACTCCGATAAACACACACACATTTGCACATCCACATGTATGCCTGATTTTGTGTATATATATATATATATATATATAGTAATAATAATAATAATTTTGAAGACTAAAATTCAAAGAGGGCTCGATAAGGATAAATATATATCAAATATATAACAACCCTAGAGCAAATATTTATTAAAATAACAGGTCTTCCTGTTTTCCTTCTGTTGCAACGTTTTTCGAAATATTTACTTCTGCATTCACAGATTGATTTTTTTAATTTTCAGAAGATCCCGTTAAGGGTGAAAGCAGCGATTCTTTGCTTAAACTTTAATCTGTTATTTTAATAAATATATATATATTTATATAACGGCGATGAATATGTTTTGCGAGGTTTTTTATATGAAATCGTGTCGAAACAAATATTGTTATACTTGGGGTGGGTCATATTGTTGTAATAATATTGCCAGAAATAATAACAGAACACACTCACTGTTTCGTTGGTTTTCGCTTCTGTATCTTTTATATCTCCACAGTTAATTCATTTGGACGTCAATGTTTACCCTTGACTGACCAACGCTCAAAAGTATAGATATAATACAGATATAAACACATATATATAGTCTAACAAAGTTCTTTCGTTGCACATCTGCAACATTATCAGTGGTACTATTATGTTCCTCCTGTTGTATTGTATATCTACGCCATTTTTATTTTATCTGTTTATTTATTTATTTATTTTTATCTTCTTCTCTGCGCATGCGTTTGTGTGTGTATATAGTGTTTGGTGTGTGTTCGAGTTTGGGTGACTGTGTTTTGGTTATTGTATTCTATCTTAGTTTACTAGTGTGTGTTTATATGTGTTTGTTGTATATTTATTTATTTATTTATTTATATTTCTCTTAAGTCAGTATTGTTTGTTTGGGTGTTGTTGGTATTCCATTCATTTTTTTCTGTTTAGCTTTGGCCGTCTAAGCTCTATTTTGCTTGCCTCTCTGATTTGCCTATCTGCTGGGTCATTTCTATGTTTAGATATTATTTTAATTTCTATGTTACCGTCATGTTGTTGTCTGGCGTGTTCGTATAGTACTGAACCGTTTTTTCGTCCTTTTAGTTCCCCCCAGTGTTGGTCTATTCTTTCTCCTATGATACGAGCTGTCTTACCTATGTATGTTGTTGTCATGTTTCTACAAGTACCCTCTGTACATATTATGCTATAGACTACGTTTCTAGTTTTACAGTTTATCCGGGGGTTTACTTTACATATAACACATTTCCTATTAGTTCAGTGGGTTTTCTTAAAAGGGTATGTTTTGCTGATCAGGGATTTTATGGCAGTTCCTGGCTTTTCTACCACTTTAATCTTTAAGTGGGTCTTTCTCAGGGCCTTTCTACACTGGTTAGCTAATTTCCCTCCAGGGGTAGCGTCCACGAACACGACTGGTATCTCTAGTTGTCGTATCATGAGGTGGCTTTCTCTATCTTATGTTTAGTCCTAGCTAAGGTATTCCATGATTTGCTCCTGTATAATGGGCAAATTCCTTTCATGTCCAGTTCTATGAGGGTCTTATGTCTTATACTTCTCCGTGGCTCCTTTGTATACTCTGATTCTGTCTCTTTGGTTGCAGCCAGAGAACTGCATGCGGTTGATGAAGTGTTGGATGTGTCTTTCCATTTCTGTTGGGTTGCACATGCAGAACACGTTCTTCATCACTTTACCAAGTCTGCGATCAGAATATTAAACTTAGCACTACTGACATTGCTGAGTTTTTGAGTATAAGGTATTTGGAGGCCATGGGTTTAGCATAGTGTGAGTGGAGAATTTGGGCCCTCTCGTCTCTAGTGTTAATCCAGAGTTCCGTGTCTAATACAGGTAGTCTACTGTTAGGGTGTTTGGAAGGGTAGTCGATAGTTACAGTTATACTCTGGTGTATGGAGTTAGCTATCTGCTGGATGCTTTCCATTGTGCTACATTCTAAATCATACTTGTTAGTACTCTCTTGTGGGGGTGTCCTTATTACTATATTAATATCGTCTACGTAACGAGAGTACATGGTGAGGTCTATGGAGCTCTTATCAAGGAGATCTTTGAGTCTCCTTTCCCACCATACCATAAAAAGGTTGGCAATGTCACCAGCTATGCTGACGCCAATGGCTGTTCCCTCATTTTGGTTGTAGATCTTCTCGTTGAATTTGAATATGTGGCCCTTTAGGGTAGTTTTAATACTAGCTCCTATTACATGTGTGACCATTTTCCTTACCTGATCATTGTTTTGGGAGGTCCATATGGCTTTGGTCCACCCAATCCACCTTCCCATGGGAGTCTTTTTTGCCATTGAGGTTATGGGGGGGGGTCTACTTCTTATGGGTCTACTGGGGCAGAAACAGCTAAGGTCATGGCTGTCTAGGTAGTCGGTGTCATAGGTAAGTCTAAGTAGGAGGCCCAGTTCATCTGTGTCGACGTCGCAGAACTCCACCTCACTCTCACTGATCATCTCCACACATTTTTCCACAGCAAAATCAATGTTAATAGATGGGTATAGTGATATCACATCCATACTGCCTATTATTCAGTTAGATAGGTTTTTGTTTTTGTTGTATTCATTGATTCTGCTGAGGAGATCTTCTGTACTGTCACATACATCTGGGGATATCTTGATTATGGCGCGTATAACCATTGAGAGGAAGTAGGAGATCCTGTAGTTGCTAGCGATATTGGCTCCGCATACAGGTCGTGTTGGTGGTCCTGTTGTCGGGTCGTCGACCGTCTTATGGTCTTTGCGGCGCCCATACAAGGGTGGTATGTCATTGTTAGACGCCTAGAAGTTGTTGGCAGTGCGTCTGCTTGGCTTTAGGATGTCGGTCCACATCATAATGTGAGCATTGAGGATCTTCTCTCTCCCCTCATGTGTTTGTTGTGTAATTTCGCTCGTGTTGGTGATGTGTGGTTGCATAGCCTTGATGTAGTTCGGTATGTTGTCTATGGACATCCTACCAGACTTATCTGTTGGTAGACACACTATCTCACCATCCCTTGTGCGCTGCTTGAGGATAACTAAGCCTTCTACAGGCTTCCTTCCAAGTTGTTGGGCCTCTGGTCTGCTCTGTCTCTTAGTATACCGGTCTACTATTTGTCTAATCTTATTTCTAGCTATGGTGAACTGTGCCTCTGTCTCGTCATCTATTTGTTGTAGTATACAAACCCTTTTATTAAAGGGAAACCTCGTAGGATAAATTTTACTCATCTTATGTTTTGTCAGCTGGGTTGAAGAATAGTTTCTCTAAGAGGTTATCATTATATCTATCGTCATAGTTGTGTGTGTTGCTATTATTGTTATTATGGTTGTTGTTGTGCCTACCATTAACATTATTATTATTGCCAGCACTTTGCTCGGTTGTTCAGGGAGAGTGGCGAGTCAGAGAGAGTAGCGGATTTCAGTCCCTACCTTGACGGCTTGCCGCGCATCTCGACGGTCGACGCTGAGCGCTGCGAAAGGCCGATTACTTCAGCCGAAATTCAGGACGCCCTTGTCGGCTGCATGAGGCGCAAGTCACCCGGTTTGGATGGCCTGCCCTACGAGCTTTACGTAAATATGCCAGACTTGTTCTCCGAACTCCTCGAAGCACTCTACTGCAACTGGCAGCAGAATGGGAGTATTCCCAGTTCTGTGAGCAGGGGAGTGGTGACGCTGATAAGGAAAGACGAGAACAAGAGGGATACATTAGACAACTTCAGGCCCATAACTCTGCTCAACACAGAGTTTAAAATTTTGGCCAAGGTGTTAGCAAAGAGATTGGCGCTTGTCGTCGAGGATTTGGTTGGGGACGCGCAAACTTACGCAATCCCAGCCAGGTCCATACACGACAATCTCCACCTCATGCGATACATCATAGAGAGGGTAGGGTGTAAACCTGGCTTCGGTGGGGCACTGATCAATTTAGATCAATCGAAAGCATTCGATAGGGTCGATCATCGGTACCTGGAGTTTGTCCTCAAAGCAGCTGGCTTCGGCCCTGTCTTTAGAAGCTGGATCGTTGCAATGCACAGCGGCACACGCTCGGTGGTCAAGGTTAATGGCCACCTCTCGGAACCATTTCGGCTCTCCCGATCGGTCCGTCAAGGGTGCCCTCTCTCTTCCCTTCTGTACGTATTGACTCTCGAGCCTTTACTGCGGAAGCTGGAGCTGTTGCAGGGCATCCCGCTCGAACCGGGACGTGGAAAGGCGGTGTCGGCTTATGCGGACGACATCACTGTGATGGTGTCGAACACCTCAGAAATCGAGGTGGTCGGCACCTTATTGAAGGAATATGAAAGGTTGACAGGAGCCAAACTTAACCCGGAAAAGTCGGTGGGCTTGCAGCTCGGAACCTGGAGAGGCAAGCCCATGCCGTCCAACAGCGTCGTGGGGCGCTGGACGGACGGACCGGTAAAGTTGCTCGGGGTTTGGTTCGGACCAGACCTCCGGGTGGAAAAGAATTGGGACGAGGTAACGAGCAGAGTAGCCAGTCTCACCCAAAAATTGGCTGGGAGGTAGCTATCACTGAAAGGTCGCGCGGAGGTGGCGAATGCGTACATCGCGTCCGTCATCTACTACAGCCTAACCGTCGTGCCTTGCCCCCGTCCGCGCCTCGTCAAGTTGGAACGGCTCCTCTTCAAATTCTTAAGGAGGGGACAAGTTCCGTTGGTGAGGCGGTTCATCTGCTGCCAGCACCCTCTACGCGGAGGGCTGGGCATGCCGTGGCTAATGATGCGCAGACATGCGTTGAGGCTACGACATCTCCAGATATTCTGCCTCAATGGTGAACAGGTGTGGTCGCCGTTTATCAGACGGGCCTTTCCGCAGCTCATTTCTTTGACTGAGCTGCAGTCCTGGGTCAAGAAGAGACCGAGTCTGGGTGACTGGCACCTGGAATGTTGCCAGGCACTCACTGCCCTCTACCAAGCGGGCAATGCGATCAGTGGAACTTCCACTCTCGAGTTCTATAGAGGATTAGTGGTGGGCAAGTGCGATGACGCACTCGGAGAAGCTTTGGGCCTCGACGAAGTCGAACTGACCAGTCTGTACCGGAGGACTTTTGAGCCGGGGACGATGGACAATTTCCAGAAATCCCTTGCTTGGCAGTGCTACCGGGGGGCACTGCCGGTTCGGGATAAACTCTACAGGCACGGAAGTGCTGTCAGACGGACCTGCCCAAGATGCGCACAGAACGACGAAACCGTTCTGCACGCACTTGTCCAATGCCCGTGCATTACTGACTTGTGGAGTTATGTCGAACAGCTACTGTCGCGTGTGGAACGAATCCGGCTATCGGCCGAGTCCATAGTGAAGATCGAGCCGCCACCTTCCTTAGGTCAGGAAGAGCAGGAAATTTTCCTCTGTCTGGTGGCAGTTGCGAAAGAGATTATATGGTGGACCAGGTTGAAAGGACTAAAGACAGACACTTTTCTCTTCGGCCAATCCCTCATCAACTTCTTCAAGTTTCACCTGGAAAGGAGGGTGAGGGTGGAGAGAGAAGTGCTGCCCCCCAGTGCATTTGCTAAAAGGTGGGTGAATGTGGCGAGAATGGCTCGTGTGAATGGGCCTACTCTGACCATGCGCCTATAGGCTGGCTAACTTGAGGAGAGGGATGCTCTCCTGGGTGCCCTAGAATCGCAGGGTGGTTCAGGATTGATGGGGTACCCGAATCACCCCAGGGTCGTCCACCCCCTATCGGGGAATTTATTTTGTTATATTTATGCATAGTTTATTTTATATTTTTATATTTTCATTGTTAAATTAGTCTTGCCATTGTGCACTTTTACTCGACCTTATTGTAAACCCCCACTGTCCCTGTCTTTGTATTGTCCCCTACATGTCGGCCCTTGTGGCTAATAAATGAAATCATTATTATTGTTATGATTGTTAGATGTATTGTTGTTGTTTTCTGTATTGTTATTGTTGTTGTTACTGTTATTTCTACCATTGTGGTTGTTACTTTTATTATTATGTTTCTTGTTTTTGTTGTTGTTGTTGTTTTTGTGTCTATCGTATTATTTCCATTATTACTACTGTAGTTGTTGTTATTACTCGTATTATTTCCATTATTACTACTGTGGTTGTTGTTGTTGTGTCTATCATTAATGTTGTTACTCATATTATTTCCATTATTACCACTGTGGTTGTTGTTGTTGTTGTTGTTGTTGTGTCTGTCGTTAATGTTTTCATTATTATTATTGTGGTTGTTGTTGTTCTGTCTATCGTTAATATTATTACCACTATTATTGCTGCTATTGTCATTGTTATGACTATTACTATTATAGCTGTTATTTCTATACTCAGAGTTATTGTCCGTAGAATTGTTGTTTAATTTCGCATTCCAACGTATTTTTGTGAAACACTTTTCCAGCTCCGTTTTACACTCGATTGGATTTATTTTTTTGTAGATAGCAAATTTCGGTGGGAGCTGTGGAGCCTATTTTTCCCATAAATATTTATTGTATGGTCTTTGCTAAATTCTGCCGGTAATGCTACGTCTGTCATACGGATATTGTTGATGTTATCTGGGTATTTTTGTAAATTTTCTATTTTCCTTTCTTCTTGTTTTTTCTTCTTCATCCATCTTAATTTCTTATTGAAATGTCTATTGCATTCGTTTTCACAAAATATGCGAAACATATGTGAAACAAAAGCTGTGATCCTTCATACACATCACTTGTCCATACCAACACAACCTCCTCTCCTGCACACAGCATTTGATTCCTCTCATGCTCAGTCTCTCTCTCAATTCATTTATGCTTTGCCGTTCGCGTATATTACTATTACACATCAGTAGTGACCTACATTCCGCGGGCTCACATACATTCTCTGTGCGCAATTTGGCTCAGTTCAGCCAATCAGCGCCAGTAGAAGAGGATGTATCCCTACGCGCCCTGAGGAAGAAATTCCCCGCGAAGATTTGAAGATTCTCTCTCTTGTACCGGAAACTTCAAGCCAGCAACACGCATAATGTAACGGTGAGATTTGCACCCTAGCCTCGCCGGCTTAACGGCGCAATGGCACATTCCCTTTTGTAACCTCTTTTTATCTGTAACTTCAACCATATAAATAAACGTACATTTCATCTCTAATTACTGCTGTTGAAATCATTGTTATGTTACTCGTGTCTCAATAACATCTATAACCCATGCTGCTGGAATTGGCGACCTGATGAAAGGAATATTGTAAATAGATGGTAAATAGATCGAGGGACCTTCCCTCACGTCTATGTCAACAAGATAATCCAACGAGGATACTATCACTTACCACACTGGCAACTAACGACCACTGATTCTACCACCCTGCTAAAGTGGTGACCGACGTAAGAATTTAACGCAGCCCTTCTTTTTCATTCAGTTGAACTTTTATTGCCCCTTTGTCAACCTTTTCGCAACTTGCGAAGATACAAAATATTCCTTTTAAGATTTTTGAAAAATTAGCTGTATTTCAAGAACTTTTTCGCCACGAAAAAATTTCAAGATGGCTACCAACAACAACGACAGCAGCAGCGACAGCGTTGTTTAACCACTGACCAATACAGGGAACAGTGAGTGGCAGCTTCATAACCTTACCGACGCCAACCACCACACATCGGAAATTTCAAAACGGCTTGTAACTTTACCGACGCAACCACCATACCTTCTGTCTCGTTACCACAGGGACGCGAGAATTTGAGACAGTAGTTTTCTCCCCATTATGGCGTCAGACGTGGCTGCCATATTTGGTGACCGCTACTCTACAGAAGATTCTTTGAATTTGCTTTAACAATAAGCAACACAACCTTATGCCACACAAGATGGCCACGAAATCTCACAAAAACACCATACATCTAACCCCTAACGGCATTAGCAAACTTCTTTTTCAGTTTTCAGATAGAACTAGTGTCTGTACACTGGTGATGTGTGAACTATTTGACTTTGAAAAACTTTGAACTTATTGAGCAATTTCTCTGCTCCCCTAGATTGACTTTGAATTATCAGTTTGTTACATTCACATATTTCTTTGTAGAATGCATTTACGTGTTTTGTGCTCTTTTGCTATTTGTTTGCTCATGGTTTTTGTTCATTCACATTCTTTGCTGTTTTACATGCCTGCATATGCACACATTTTTTTTTATCACACACCAACATGTTGTTCTTGGTATATGTTCTTCAAACGTAATATTCTGCGAGTCCCTTTTCACCTGGTTGAGATGCTGTCACATGCTAGCAGCTCACAGAGCTTAATCCACTAGATTCAAACAGGCACCGCAACACGAGAATACTAATTGCAGCTGAACTCAAACAGCTTCGCATCTCGTTGCACACTGATCGTCCATGACGACCATTCGTCTTGTTGTTTTTGCCCGACTCGCTGGGAAGGCAACAAATTGAACTGGACTTGTCAGCATTTCCACCACTTCTGTGGATTCGCCCGAATTATGGAATTTACACTGCAACCCACCTACAGATTAAACTTGCCTTTTTTTCTTTACAAAGCAACCAGCCATTTTTTCCTGGCTCCACAGCACATTCGACAATACATCTGGGGGCCATCATTTTCTCGCCAGCACTGGTAAACTACCATAATAGCTTCGTTCACAGCTACTGGTACAACGCTTACCATTAACATTTAATGCAAGAACAGCAACTTGGCCCATGTCAGACTTTATCTGTTTTCTGGTAGGCCCTTGAGGGTCTCGTTTGAACTACAAAACAGCTAGTCATTTGACAGCGGCTCAACACGGCCCGTCGCGCCTAATTTATTTTTTGTTCTTGCATGAATCTTTCTGCCCAATTATTTTTTCACTGATGTGCTCTTTCAGCATTTGTTCTTGCTGATTCAATAATATGTGGGTCCTTGGTTTCTTTGTTATCGATTTTCGGCTGAAAATCTGGTCGGAGGTGATGTAGTGACCTACATTCCGCGGGCTCACATACATTCTCTGTGCGCGATTTGGCTCAGTTCAGCCAATCAGCGCCAGTAGAAGAGGATGTATCCCTACGCGCCCTGAGGAAGAAATTCCCCGCGAAGATTTGAAGAATCTCTCTCTTGTACCGGAAACTTCAAGCCAGCAACACGCATAATGTAACGGTGAGATTTTCACCCTAGCCTCGCCGGCTTAACGGCGCAATGGCACATTCCCTTTTGTAACCTCTTTTTATCTGTAACTTCAACCATATAAATAAACGTACATTTCATCTCTAATTACTGCTGTTGAAATCATTGTTATGTTACTCGTATCTCAATAACATCTATAACCCATGCTGCTGGAATTGGCGACCTGACGAAAGGAATATTGTAAATAGATGGTAAATAGATCGAGGGACCTTCCCTCACGTCTATGTCAACAAGATAATCCAACGAGGATACTATCACTTACCACACTGGCAACTAACGACCACTGATTCTACCACCCTGCTAAAGTGGCGACTACTCTATAACTAATACTGCTAAACATCCATCGGAGCATGCAAGCTTCATTTCTTTCTAATCTACGCAAGTCTTCTACAGACAGCGCCCATGTCTCTCTACCATGTAACATTGCTGTTCGTATACAAGTATCATACAGTCTGCCTTTCATGTTGAGGGAAAAGCCTTTTGCAGCTATCAGTGACAGTAGCTCCCTGAACTTCTTCCATCCTGTTCTTACCCTAGTTATTGTACTTTCCGAACACCCACCTCCGCTGCTAATTCAGTCACCTAGGTAGCAGAAACTGTCTACTGTTTCTGCAGAGCCTTTCTATTTGCTGCTTGCTGTCCCAGCACAGCTGCTATATATGAAGCCTACATTCTTAGTTAAGCTTCCTGAGATCCCACTACATCTCTTGTGTACCCATTGTGTGTATTTGGGGAGGAGGATGGAGTTCCTACCTACACCTTTTTTACATACTGAGCAAGGCCACTTCCCTGAGGGGATCTGGGTTCTGTTTTCTCGTCTAATTACGAGTACCTTAGTCTTTGTCAGCTTGACTTTGAGACCCTTTCTTTCTAGTCCCTGCTTCCATATTTGGAATTTTTTCTCTAGTTCCACCATAGATCCATCTATAAGTGCGAGATTATCCGCATATAGGAGTTCCCATGGGCATTCGGTCTTAAACTCCTCCGTTATTGCCTGCAAAACTATGATGAACAGGAGAAGGCTAAGAACAGAGCCCTGGTGGACACCGACCTGTATGCTAAATTCCACTCTATCGTCATTGCTAACCCTAACTTTGCTGACTGCTCCTCTATACATTGCTTATACAGCTTTCACAAGCCATTCATCTAAACCCAATTTTCTAAGAGCCCACTAGATTACAGCAGATTACGAATGCCATGTAGAGTGGCTTACTTTTAGCTAGGTACTTTTCCTGTAACTGCCTCACAAGGAAGAGGGCATCAGTGGTGCCTTTTCCTGGTACAAACCCATATTGCATCTCATCTAGTTTCACCCGGTCCCTAATCAACTGTGCTATAACTCTTTCTGTTACTTACATGACCTGGTCCATCAGCTTTATACCTCTATAGTTTCCTTTATCTAGTGCATCACCTTTACCCTTGTAGCAGTTGACAATGATGACGATGCACCAATCCTTTGGTATATATATATATATGTATATATATATATATATATATATATATATATAGAGAGAGAGAGAGAGAGAGAGAGAGAGAGAGAGAGATCTTTCTTTATTTGCCAGAGGGGCGTACAAAAATGGGACATTACAAGACGTGACGGTGGGGGTTTTACATAAAATCTTTAACAATGATAAATAACACTAAACCATATAAAAATAAAACAATTGACATCCCCATTAGTGTGTGTGCGTGGGGGGGGGGGGGGTAACGCTACTACGGGGTTGTTTTACACCCCGCGGATAGAACAACCCTCAACACCAGGAACACGTTTTGTAGGTGTTCCCGTCTTCCCTCTGTTTATCTTCCTCAACCTACAGGTTATATACAGAGAAGGCCCATTCACCCGGGCATTTTCGCCACATTCACCCACCGTTCAGCGAATTTACTGGGGTGTAGCATCTCTCTCTCCACTCTCACCTTCCTTCTGAAGTGGTACTTAAAGAAGGGCATGAGTTGTTGTCCAGCGAGAAAAGTGCTTGCCTTCAGTCCTTTTAACCTCTTTTGCCATAGCCACCAGACAGAGGAAGACCGCCTCTCCTTCATTCTTCAATGAAGGCGGCGGGGTGATCCTCATGATGGACTCGGCTGACAACTGGATGCGTCCTACACGTGACAGTAGCTGTTCGACATAATTCCACAGATCGATCACCCCTGGGCACTGAACAATTGCGTGCAGAACGGTTTCGATGTCCTGCTCGCATTTTGGACAGGTCCTTTTGGCAGGATCTCTGCCAGCGCGTCCGTGCCTGTAGATTTTGTCTCGAACTGGTAGAGCTCCTCGGTAGCACTGCCAGGCCAGAGACCTCTGGAAGTTATCCATAGGCCCTGGACGGAAAGTCCTCCCGAACAGACTGGTTAGTTCGTCTTCCGCGATGTCTAGAGTTTCCCCGAGAATGTAGTCGCACTTATCCTCCACTAATCCCCTATAGAATGTCGAAGTGGAGTCTCCGCTGATTGCCGTTTCCGCTTGGTAGAGGGCTGTGAGCGCCTGAAGGCACTCATGGTTTCAGGCGCCCATTTTCGGTCTTCGCTTGACCCAGGACTGCAGCACTGTTAGTGATACGAGTTGTGGACGAGTTTGGGTTAAAAAATCAAGCCCTGAAAACTCTTTTGATGTTGCGATGGACTCATATGATAGTGCTGATGTGTGCGACTTAGTAGGATTATTCCTCCTTCACACCCTTAAAGAGAAATTTCCTTGCCATAATATCGGTTTATACCGAGACGATGGTTTGGCAATTTCTCATACCACGAACGGCCATAACCTTGATAAATTCCGTAAAGATTTAATTAATACCTTTGCTAACCTAAACCTTAAAATTACTATAGATACGAATCTTACTAATACTAACTTTCTTGATATTAATCTTGATCTACTTACTGCCTCTTTTAAACCTTTTCATAAACCGAACGAGAATTTAAGATATATACACAAAGAGTCTTGCCATCCCCTATTAAAAATGTTATTCCTAACATTAGCCGTAGGATTTCTACCTTATCTTCGTCTATAGACATTTTTAACAAGGCCCTCCATAACAACGGTTTCACCGAACATATTAAATATTTGCCTACTCTTCTCTCTAACACGAAACACAATAATAGGAAAAGAAAAATGATTTGGTTTACACCCCCCCCCCCTTCTCTCTAAATGTTAAAACTAATGTAGGAAGAAAATTCTTCGACCTTCTAGACAAACATTTCCCCCCTAATCATAGATGTAATAAGATATTTAGTAGAAATGTAGTCAAAATCAGTTACTCTTGCTGCCCATCAATGAAGACTAAAATTACCAACTCTAATCGTGAATACAGGATGTAGTTGCAGGTAGCCTGAAGAATGCCCATTACAGGGTAAATGTAATACCAAATCCATTGTGTATGAGGCCAAATTGATACCGATGATTAATATCCAGCCAGCCAGGAGTGAACGATATGTTGGCATGACTCAGGACAGATTCAAAACCAGATATTATGCACATGTCGCTTCTTTCAAACACCCTGATAAAAAAACAGCTACAGCGCTGGCAAATAAAGTGTGGGAATTTAAAGACAAAAACATTCCGTATACTCTTGATTGGTATATTTTAGACCATTCAAGCGAATACCAAAGGGGCACAAAGAAATGTTCTTTGTGCACCACGGAAAAAATTCGAATTCTCCAAAACTTGAAAGCCCCTTCCACTTGCCTCATCTCTAAGACCGAGATCTTCAGATGTTGTCCGCATCTGAAATCGCATCTACTTTTTAACTGGATTAACATTCCTACGATTACTCAACCACCTTGAGCTTCTTCTTTACTCATCACGCCTTCCACTGACCACGAATCTTATGAACTCATATTTTCTACCCATATATACTTTTTCTCCCTCATCACCTTCTATATACCTTTTTATTTTTATAATTTTTTTCAGAGACTTATAATCCCCCCCTACTTTCTACCTTTCCTTTTACACATACACACCCACCACCTTTACACTTAACTCAGTTCACTTTTTAACCAGATACTCTTATCTAGATCTCATCACAAACCTTTTACAACACTATTTTCCCTTACTTGTTCTTATTAATTGAGTTTATTATTTTATTTCAGTTTTACTCCTTTTGTCCTTACTTACCCACTAGGTCTTTTATTATACTTACATAGGGTTGTGTGCGGGCGCTTATGCAGACAGGTTTATGTGTACATACATTTATAGTATTTTGATTTTTTATTGTATGTATGTGTATGTGTGTGTGTATGTGTGCGTGTGAGTATATATATACACATATAAATATATGTATATATATATATACATATATATATATATATATATGTGTGTGTGTGTGTGTGTGTGTGTGTGTGTGTGTGTGTGTGTGTGTGTGTGTACGTATATATGTGTTTGTGTATGTTTATTATATTTATATGGTTATATGTATGTGGTTACGTGTACGTGTGTGTATGCAGCTGTATATATGCTTTTGTATATATGGGTTATTATGTGTGTATGGATTTACGTATGGTTTTTTGTATGCTTGTGTTCATTTTATTACGAACGTGTGCGCGCGCACGCATTTGTTTACGTATGTACGTAGGTTATGAACCTATGCTCTTTATTGTAGATCTTTATGTGTATGTATGTGGATGTATGTGTAATAAGGTTGTATGCATGTTTTTTTTATATATACGTGTGTATGTGTATATTTATTTTTGCAAGCATGTGTATGTGTGTGTGTACGTATCTTTATTTTATATTTTTATGTATATATATATATATATATATATATATATATATATATATATATATATATATATATACGCATACATGCATATGGGTGTGTGTTTTTATACGTGAGTATGAGTATCTATGCATGTATATATGTGTGTGTGTGTGTCTGTTTATGTATATATATTTGTATATGCACATCTCGTATATATGTTTATTTTTAAGTTGTTTTTATCCCCCCCCCCCTCCCTCCACACCCTGATACTTATCGCTGTCAACACGTCTCCCTTTTGACTTTGTATATTTTTGGTTCTCATTCATTTATTTATTTATTACTTCATGTATATTTATGTGTATGTATTTATGTCCCTGTCTGTAAACGCTAATACGCTTATGTGATAAAGTATACATCTTCGTACCTTTTAAGTATATGTGCGTGGTTTAGTGTGTCTGCTTACGTTCTGGATATTTATTGTTTTTTTATATATATTTATATATTTTTCTACTCTTTTTCGTCCGTTTCTTTCTCAGCCTCACTTTCATATTTCTTAAATATTTTTGTTTTCAAATCCATATTTTATAAAAACACCATGTTTTTATTCATTCTGACGACTGAAAACAGATTAAATATCTACTTTCAAGCGACCTCTAGTAAATGAAATAATTATCTTATGTTGTTTATTACATAACCATATATATATATATACAAGTATTGAAGTTTCCGTTGAAAATTGAAAAAGTCATAGGAGTGAAGAGTGTTCTATGTAAGTACCAGAGCTAAATTTAATGTATAATAAACAATACAATATAATTACCTCATTACCAGAGGTTTCCCGAATAAGACGAATACAAGAAACGTCCCTATTCGTTCGTCGGACAAGGCAATTTAAAACATAGTGAAATATCTGAAAAATCTCAAGAAAGGCAAAAGTTTAACGAGCAAAAAAAATATATAAATAAAAGTAATGCAAGAGATATATAAAAATAAAATAAGAAAATATAGTTAGGGTATGTGTAGAAATGTGTGTATATTCACTCACAAATGTACATATGTGTGTATGTACAAATGCATGTGTAAAGTGAAAAAATGTGTGCTTAAGTACATACACTGATATGCTTGCCCTCATATATGTGTGACCACAAATACGTATATAATATATGTTGAAAAAGAAATTGTAAGATAATAGAGTTAACGTACATCCAGACTCAGGTACTAAGGATTGAAATATATACACATACAAGTATGAAAGCACGCGTATAAACACACACACGCGCGCAACCACATACATGCGAATGATATATACAGAGAAGGGAGTGTATCAGTCACAGCAGTGTCAGGCTGAAGGTCGATACATATATAGAAATGAAATAATGAAAAAATATATCAGAATAAAAAATTAAATCAAAGAGAAAGTAAGAGGGAGGGGTTATCAATTATAAAGTAATACTAGAAAAAATAGAAAACAAACATAGGTTCGTACATACACATATATATATATAAAAATATATATATATATACGTACAGACAAAAGCACATACATGCGTACATACATACAGAGGCGCGCATACATACACACGAAGCACATATATATATACGTGCATCTACATCTAATCACACGCACGCACGCGACTATATACATATATATACACATATACATACACATACATACATACATATATATATATATATATATGTATATATATATATATATACATATACATATACATATACACACACATATATATAAGTATGTAAAAAACATAAATATAAAAAACATAGATATAAAACATAGATATAAAAACACACATACACACACATATATACACACACACGCACACATACGAATACATTCGTATACATATACAAACACGCATACACACACATGCACGCTCACACGCATAGATACAATATAAAAACAAGCCGTATGAATAATTGAGTACAAATTATACGCAAATAAACATACATAAAAGCGGCTGAGAGACAACAGAATATATCTGGAGTTGAAAACGCAAGTGACATGTGTTATCAGGTAGTGAAAGAAAATAGGGAAGTAAAATATGTAAAATTGTGAAGATATGAAGTAAGTGAATAAAAAAGCATGTGAAGTAAAATTAAAATTAAAAATAAAAATAAAAGTAAATCAGAAAGAGAAGTCTGTAAAGAGAGTAATTTAAGGAAAGTGAAGAACAAGAGTTTATGGAGGATAAGTATCTGCAAGTGAGTTAAATTTATATGAGCTGGAAAGCAAGTGTGATTTAATGTGTGGGCAACTGGGGAAAATTTCTGTTTTTGCATTTAGGCAGGTCTTTGGCGATTTAAGGTTCTGTAAAATCCAATATTTTTCACTTATGTAGAGTCCGCATCTTCTTGTTCCTCTTGCATATTCTTTAGATTGGTTCAAAATTGACCAATCTAATTGATATTGGATACCTTGGTCTTTCAAATCCCATATTCTGCTAGCCAGAGCTGTTGTAAATTTTCTTCTGGATGTCGGAAAAATGCGACATGTGAATAATAACGCGTTTTGAATTCGTCTTGTGTCATACCCACATATCGTTCGCTGGTGGCTGGTAGGTTGTTGCTGGTGGTTGTCACTTTAGCCGCATATACAATGGCTTTGGTGTTGCATTTACCTTGTAATGGGCATTCACTTTTGACTCTACGGGAGCAATTTTGATGTTCTCTGGGTATTTTCTTATTGAGGATATAAGATTTAATAGGGGGTCCGCAGGAGTAACTGATTTTGACACAGTTTCTATTGAAGATCTTATAGTATCTATGTGTTCTAGGGAAATGTTTATCTAAGAGCTCTAGGAATTGTTTGCCTACATTAGTTTTAACTGCTAAAGAGTAGGGGGTATGAACCAAATTATTTTTCTTTTCCTATTATTATGTTTAAAGGAGTTAGTATTGTTGGGTATGTACTTAATCGGTTCGCTAAATCCGCTATTTTGAAGGGCTTTATTATAGTAGGGGGATGCCTTAGTGAAAATAGCTTCTGGGGAAGAGAGGATGGAGATCCTACGGCTAATATTAGGGATAAGATTTTTAAAAACTACAGGAGGATGGCAAGAGCCTTTATTTATATATTTTAAATTTCCATTAGGTTTATGGTACGGTTTATAAGAAGCAGTAGGCAGATCTAGGTTTATATCTAGAAAATTAACATTGGAAAGGTTAGTGTCAATGGTAATTTTAAGATTAAAACTAGCGAAGGTTTTTATTAAGTCTTTCATTAATCTATTTAAGTTAGGGCCTCAACAAGAAAACAAAACAAGAAGGAATCCTATTTGAAACGTGCACTACTTGACACCGAGATTGCACTCAAACTTTCTCATGAAAATGAGAGGGCAAAGAAAGAAAGCAGGGCCATAGAAAATATTAAAACAAGCCCTAAGGCCTTCTTTAAATTTGCAAAAGAAACTGCCTTGGTACACTGCAGGATTGGGCCACTCTTCCATACAGACGGTTCATTAACCGAGAATCACCAAGGGATATGTGAAATACTGAAAGAACAGTACAAAAGTGTATTCACATGTCCACTGAGGCACATGCAAATAACAAAGCCAGAGGAGTTCTTTGATGCCACAACACTGCATGAAGAAATGGCGACCATCAACCACATAGACATAACGGAGGAGAATGTGGTATACGCCATAGATGAAATTAGAACAGACTCAGCTGCTGGACCTGATGGATTCCCAGCAGTCCTCTTAAAAAACATGTAAGCGGGCCTTAGCAACTCCACTGAAGACTCTCTTCAGAAGCTCTTTGGCTAGTGGTATACTACCCAGGGAGCTGAAAGAAGGCACAATATGCCCTATCCATAAAGGAGGTAGCAGAGCGGAGGCCAAAATCCATAGGCCAGTCTCCCTGACGTCGCATATCAGTAAGGTCATGGAGCGAGTCGTCAGAAAGAAACTGATCACTTTCCTCGAGGAAAATGACCGCCTGACTAGCACGCAGCATGGCTTCCACCCAGGAAGAAGCTGCCTTACACAGCTGCTACATCACTACGACTGGGTACTGAAACAACTGCTTGCTAGCTCACATGTGGACGTGATATATCTTGACTTCACGAAGGCCTTTGACAAGGTAGACCACGGAATGATATATCATAAACTACACGAACTCGGCATAACTGGAAAAGTAGGTGAGTGGCTGCATAACTTCTTAAAAGACAGAAGCCATACAGTCGCAGCAAACGGGGCCCTCTCAAAGGAAACATCAATAACAAGTGGGGTGCCCCAAGGGACAGTCCTGGGACCACTACTGTTTTTGGTGGCTCTCTCAGACATGCCCTCTGTAGTACAGACAACAACATCCCTCACTAGCTATGCTGATGACACTAAAGTAGCTGACACTGCCCTTTTACAACAAGATCTGGATGCCATATACAAATGGGCGGAAAAAAACAACATGCAGTTTAATGCTGGCAAATTCCAAGCCCTACAATACAAACCTGCAAACACAAATACAGTACAAAACAGTTACGCAGGACCAGGAGGGACCGATAACCACCGTGTCAAAATTGATACGAGACCTGGGCATAGACATGAGCGATGATGCATCTTTTTCCTCACACCTCATGAAAGTGGCGACAATGTGCAGACGACACGTTGGCTGGATCTTGAGGACTTTCCGGACAATAGACCGAGACACCATGTTGACACTATGGAGGACAGTTGTCCTAAGCCGCCTGGACTATAGCTCCCAGTTGTGGTCACCCCATAGTGTCAAACTAACCATGGAGCTTGAGGCAATCCAGCGAAGCTACACCAAGAGGATTGCCACGATGACGGAGACAAGCTACTGGGTGAGGCTAAAAGAACTGAACCTCTACTCCTTCCAACGAAGACAGGAGAGATACACAGTGATCTACGTGTAGATGTGGAAAATCCTGGAGGGACTACCACCAAACTTTGGCATTGGGAGCTGGACCAACCGTCGAACAGGACGTCACTGAGTTGTGCCAAAGGTCCCGTCTTCCACATATAGAATAAGGAGCAGGTATTGCAATAGTCTGGGATTCTAGGGCCCTCAACTCTTCAACAGGTTGCCGAGGGATCTGGGAGATGTGCATGGTGTGGAGGTGGATGTCTTCAAGAAACATCTTGACACCTTGCTATCCAGGATCCAGGATGAGCCCTGAGCAAGGTACGAGGGAAACCTAAGGGCAGCAGCAGCAAACTCCCTCTTACACCAGTGGCCAACCAATACAGGCTGGAGATAAAATGTGTAGCAACAAGGGCGGTGCCCCAGCATGGTCTCAGCCGGATGGGTTGAACAGGTAAAAGAGTAAAGGAGTAAAAAAGTACCCATGAAAATCCTACCTTATCGGTTGGGATTCACTATGCAGTATATGTATATATTTATATATATATATATGTATATATTTATATATATATATATGTATATATGTGTGTGTATATATATATATATATATATATATATATATATATATATATATATATATATATATATATATATATATATATATATATATATATATATATATATATATACATACATATATATATATAAATATATACATGTATATATATATATATATATATATATATATATATATATATATATATATATACATATATATATATATATATATACATGTGTATATATATATATATATATATATATATATAATATAATGTATAATAAAGAATACAATATAATTACCTCATTACCAGAGGTTTCCTGAATAACACGAATTCGAAAAACGTCCTCATTCGTTCGTCGGACAAGGCAATTTAAAACATAGTAAAATATTTGAAAAGTCTCCTCAAGATATATATATATATATATATATATATATATATATATATATATATATGCATGTATATAATATCTATATATATATATATATATATATATATATATATATATATATATATATATATATATATAGTGACGAAGCATAAGTCAATTGCATGAACTCATAATCCTTTATTTACTGTTACATATATTTCGATGATAGCCATTGAGTGGCTATGACCTCATCAGGCAGTTAGTCAGTTCTTAGATATGCCAGCTCTGTGTTTATGGTGTTGATTGTATCAGAGCCTTGGGACATATGAGCTTGTTAGGAATAATTTAATGTTGTCAGCAGGAATAATCTTAATTCTCATTGGTCAGTTTGTAGATGCTAGTAGGGTTGGTATTTGACCTCAAAGAGGCAGGTGGTGTTGTAAAGTTCAAACCATCAGGCAAGATGACAATAGTTCCATATGACAAAAAGCATTCCTGATCAGATATATATTCAATTGGGGTTTATAGTATGAAATTCGATACTACAGATCAATCTTAAATTGAGGAATTTATGTAGGGTGGTACTACTGAAAATTATGGTTAGAGTAGAATACTAGAACATTTACATATAAAAAGACTTATGTTGGTTGACTTGCACATACATTCACACACACCCCCACAGACACACATCCACGCATACAAATTGAGGAATTTATGTGTGGTGATAATACTGAAAATTATGGTAAGAGTCAAATACTTAGAGAGTTTAGAAATAAAAAGGTCTATGTTGGTTGACTTGTACATACACCCACACCTACCCCCTCAGACACACACAGACATCTACACACACAAATCCATACAGATGTGTATATATATATATATGTACGCACAAGTGCATATATATATATATATACGACAGAGGCCCCCAAGTCCAAGTATAAGGCAGACATAAACTAGGTGGGTGTTATTTTTAAAGAAAAGTTAAGTGGGTGTTTGGAAAAGTTATTGTTTAGACTAGACAAAGTAGAATGTGATATATATCTTCACAGCAATAGCTTGGGGGCTTTGGAGCTTAGGCGAATGCCCTAGTACAGATACACATACCCAGCCACACTTTTATACCTCTGGATGCGCGTGTATGTCTATATACACATGTGCACTCATACAAGAGAGCATATACAAACATACTCCTAAGCATACAGTTGAACATTTTTCAAATGCAACCTGGGGTATTAGTATATCGTTGCGTTCACATGAATGTGTACACACACGCAATCCCAGTATACACACACTGTGTACGGTTGGTGGCACTCATTCATGTGTATAGGGTTAGTACCTTGGTATGATTGTTCTTCCTGTGTGGGCGACTCCCGGGGGGGGGTTCCTCAGGTACAATAAACGAGGTTTTGTTGCCTCCTAACCAGAAGAGGATCCGGTGGACAATCCACCGTAGGGACCACAAACTATGGGTGGTTGTAGTCCATTGGTCATTGGTACGGGACCTACAGGGTGGGGTGGGCGTTGTGGGAGGCCAGAACCGGGGTTTATCCATATAGCTTGAGGAAAGTTCCCGTCCTTAGGTGTCTGCAGGCGCCGAATAAGTCGGCCCTTCTGTTTAATAGCTTGGTTCCGTTATGAAGTATCTCAAGTGTCTCACTAAGACAGAGGTTGCAAATACCAGACCCACCTCTGTCTGGGGGAACCTTTCTAACTACGGACCAGACCAGAGAGTGCGGGGTCTTTTCAAGTTTGAGCTTCCAGATCAATTCAGAAAGGGCCGTACATTTCCTCTTTTCTATTCTGTGAAAGGAATGGGGATGGTTATACCACCTATCTTTGAAGCTCGTCGCCGTGGATCCTATGTAGTGGTGCTCCGAGTTAGTGGTTGTGACCTTGCACCTGTAGACTACGTTTTTCGTCATGCATTCATTACTAAGGGGGCATAGTGATGGGTCTCTGCAATTGCATGACTTCTTAAGCCCCATCACATGTACCGCCTGGTTACCATCACTCACGGTTGGCTGGGTAGCCACCGCAATCTGCACAGGGTCGTTGGGTTCCAGTGTGCTAGATGGGCCTGTCCGGGGTCTGGTGTGTCCCGCGTGCTGGTTCCCTTGGGTGGCTCCGGGGTTTACGGTGGTATTAGAGGAAGTGAGCCTATGCCTATTTATGCCGGCTATGTGCTGGGCTACGGAGAGTGTGGTTGAGTAGGAAAGTTTCACCGTGTGCCTGTTGAATATTTTATCGTACTTGTGGGCCATATGGAAACATTTATCCAGTACTCTAAAGAATGTTCTAGCCAGGCTGGTACGTAGACGCACCGAGTACGGGGGGTTATACAATGTGACCTTCCTGGTCTTATTCTTACGGGGTTGTTGGGTGACCGCCGTGGCCAATCGCGGGGTTGTGCACAGCTCTGGTTGAGCTCGGTTGGTGTCACTCGGGTGTGCGGAGCGGTCACTATCATGAGCGTTATACTTGCCCACTGTGGGGCTATAGACCAGCGCGGTGCGGCCTCCCTGCTCAATTAGGGTTCGGCGGGTGGTGGGGCCTGTGCAGGGGTGCCTATGCCCCGTACCGCAGTGGTCTTCAGCGCTGTAGGTATTAGACCGGTGGGGTATGCGGGACCCTCTACCGGGGGTGGTGACGGATAGGGGTTTGGGAGTGTTACTACTGGTCAGCGAGGTGTTAGGTGGGCGACCCATGCCCCTGAAGGTATTGGCCCGGGGTACACTTGGGTCATCTCGATCATGTCCCTTAGGATTATAGCTGATTCTATGGCTGTGGGATGCCTTAGCTAGCACTGATTTATAGTAATCAGCATTACTATTGAAGATCTCTTTATTGGCAGACAAGTTAGAGATCCTGTCAGAGACACTCTTAACTACGGGCTTAACTATACATCTAGGGTGATTGGACCCAGCGTTGATATACACCAGCTTCTCATTGGGTTTATGATATGGGTGGTGTAGCTTCGTGTTGAGTTTGAGGGTGGTGTCCAGGAAATTCACTACTTTTCTATTGGGTTCCATCTCTACTTTAAGTCCGACCTTGCTAAAGAAGTGTCTAATTCTCCTCTTCATATTTTCGACCATTGTGGTGCTGTGGTCCACGACGGTGAAGAGTGCATCGTCTCGGTACAGCCCGCCACCCAGGTTGGGTATTTCGCTCCTCATCTCGTAGAGTGTGTATATCCCAACCAAGTCCGTTAGCTGTGCGGAGTCACTGGAGCCCATTGTAATGTCAAAATTATTTGGCCAGTTACTCCGGGTCCATATGTCCTCACCGAATCGGATCAGGGTCTTTCTGGCGGCGTGTATGATTCGGACCTCGTCGCGCGTTAGGTCTGTCCTATTCATCGCAAATATGAGTGCCTTGTTCAAGACTATGGGCGAGATAGAGGAGTAGTAATTGTTCATGTCTAGTTGTATGAAGCTAATCCTCTGCTTGTCAGGTAAAAATGTAAACCAGTCCAGCACCTGGCTGTTGCAGGACCAGAGTTGTAACCTTATTTTACTCTTAAGTGTGGGCAGGATCCTATCTAAAATGCTTTTGCTGATAACCCCCATGTCTGACCGGGAGGGGGATATCAGTCTGACCGGCAGGTTAGACTCAAAGTTTGGTTTGTGGTCCTTAATGGTAATCCTCGGCTCCCTTGGTTGGTATGGGGCCGTCCTATCACCTATGCCAAGACCAGATACGATCTCATAAGCCTTGATGTTGATATCCTCCAGGGTAGCCTCTGGCGCTTTTTTGTAGCTTTTTCTCAATTCCCTGTGGATTAGCTCATAGTAAAGTTGAACGTCCATGCTGTAAAGGTTGTTGGTTTTGTCGGCATGGACGAGTATTCCTGTAGATTCCTTAATCTCGGTAATTCCATTTTCCAGTCGTCTAAGGTACTCTCGACCCCGGTATGGTTGGTCGGAAAATTTGATGTTGGAAATGATGCCAATCATTTCATTCTCGAACTCCTCCAATAGTCTGTTGTATGTGTGTAGGGGGGGTCCTTCTTGATCTGAAGAGGCACTCCATGATTTTTTTGTTATTAGTATTGGGCTTTCCTCTATCAAAGTGGTAAGCCCTCCATCTCATCCTGCGTATTAGGGAGTCAGAACTCTTAGTGAGATTCCTGGTGTATTCTCGTTTATCCGGTAATGGGATGTCCTTCAGTGATTCCAGAGTGGTGAGTTTATTCATATTGGCTCCGGTCCGCTACTGTATGAAGCGCTCAACAGGGTATGGAGCATGAGCTAAGCAAGAAAGTGTTGGTAAAATCCAGTACTTCAGTATGCGGATAGGGAGCACTCAACGAAGATATAAGTTCCGGAGTTATAATAGTGACGAAACATAAGCCAAATGCATGAACTCATAATCCTTTATTTACTGCTATATATATATTTCTATGATACCCATTGATAGGCAGTTAGTCAGTTCTTAGATATGCCAGCTCTGTGTTTGTGGTGTTGATTGTATCAGAGCCTTGGGACATATGAGCTTGTTAGGAATAATTTAATGTTGTCAGCAGGAATAATCTTAATTCTCATTGGGCAGTTTGTCGATGCTAGTAGGGTTGGTATTTATATATATATATATATATATATATAAGAGTGATCAGATGCTGTTTACTCGAGAGAAGACTACGTTGGTATGGTCACGTGATTCGCATGAAAGGATAGTTGTATTAAAAAAGTGCAGGGCGATTAAAATTGATGGAAGTTACGAAGTAGGTAGACCCAGAAAAACCTGGGACGATTTGATAAATTCCGACCTTACACACTTACACCTCTCTAAGACAATGTCACTGGACCATATGTGTATGTATATATATATATATATATATATATATATATATATATATGTGTGTGTGTGTGTGTGTGTGTGTGTGTGGGTGTGTGTGTTATAGATAACGAGGAATCAGTGATGCATCAAAACGCAATTTATTAACATATTACATATGTTTCTCCGATGATCAGCTCAAGGCAGAATATATTATAGATCGAACCTGACTCTGCATTCGCAAAGTCGTCATATGTTTATCGTTTTCAAGGCATTTCTTCCAACTTGTTTATATATACATGAAGATAGACGTTAAACGATGATGATGATGATGATGATGATGATGATGATGATGATGATGATGACATGTATATATACACATATATATATAAATTACAGAATAATCAAAACAATGCTCAAAAAACGTTATTGCTGACAATCGTTTCTTCCAAACTTTCGTTTGATTTCATCGGAGCACTAGCAAAGTTTAGACATATAATTAACTTCCTATTCCACACTTTACCTCTAGGTTTTATCAGCATATAATTACCCCCACAGTATCACATTCTATGATCAGCTCATTCTTCTACTTACCTCCTATTTATCTCAAACTCTACAATAACTATTGGGAATAAACATAAAGTTACCACCATTTAATATAACTACAATAACTTACTTACTAATATTTTATTCATTTAATTAATATATGGGTACGTAGGTATTAAATGGAAAAAAGATTGTATTTAAAATTAAATATATAAATATAAAAATAAATAGCATTATATAAAAGGATTCACTTATAACATAATATATTGTATATTAACACATAGAATTTAACTAATTGGAGTTGTAAACAACTATACATTTTTCTCTTATATACAAATTAATCGCCAATTACTTCCGCTTTCACATTAGCTCTCCTTAATATAGATCTCTAATCACTTCCTGAAATTAAACCGTTAGACAGATCTCTCCAGAACAACTCGAACCCTTGATAAGATTTTAATTGGACTAATATACAATCCACAGTTGTACTTACTAATAAACATTTACTAAAATATAACCAATGTAATGGAAAGGAAAACCTTAATATTAATACTCATAACACAGTAACATATGAATATTACCGGAACAATTATCACACTACATCCACCATAAACTCCAGAGAAACTTCTTTTCATACCCACGCATCTCTGTCTGCTTAATTTTCTTTTATACCTGTATTGTATTATGTGATACATTTGCCATACTGTGATATATATGCTTAGTACCATTGCTTGTTTCATACCCTGTTATTCTGTACATGCCCAATACCTCTGCAGTCTTTCTATACGCTTGCATATGTACCGCTAATGTCCACGTTTTGCGAGTAACTTTCTTCTTTAATGCCTCTATAATTGTTGTATTATTCTTTTAGGGCGGTGGATTGGCAGTATCGGTAGAGGGACGGACGCCATGCTTTCCAGCATAGTTACGTCCCTTTACGATCTGAGTTCAAATCCCGCCGAGGTTGACTTTGCCTTTCATCCTTACGGGGTCGATAAAATAAAGTACCAGTAATGCACTGGATAATTGCTGGCCTTGTTCCTATCGTAGAAACAATTATTCTTTTATAATCTTTGTCGCAACCACTGATACTGACCACATCATCTTCACTCTTTAAATATGACACTGTCAATGACAACACTAACATCAACGTATCTTTACGATTGTTCTGTGGAATAGGAAGTTAATTATATGTCTAAAGTTTGCTAGTGCTCCGATGAATCCAAACGAAAGTTTGGAAGAAACCATTGTCAGCAATAAAATGTTTTGAACATAGTTTTAATTTTTCTGTAATTTATATATATGTATATATACATGTCATCATCATCATCGTTTAACGTCTATCTTCATGTATATATATATATATAAATATATATATATATATATATATATATATATATATATATATACAACTTGGAAGAAATGCCTTGAAAACGATAAATTAATCTGAGGACCTTGCGAATTCAGAGTCACGTTCGATCTATAATATATCCTGCCTCGAGCTGATCACCGGAGAAACATATGTAATATGTTAATAAATTGTGTGTTGATGCATCACTGATTCCTCGTTATCTATAACACACATCACACACACACGCATACATACATATATATATATATATATATATATATATATATATATATATATATATATATATATATATATATATATATATATATATATATATATATATATCTTTAAGTAAATATCTTTAAGTCGTTCGGAAGCCTCGACAATGCAAATGGGTAAATCTCCGGGTAACAAGGTCCGGTGGTGGAGAGAGAGATGTAAGTGGGTGTACGTTGAGATGCGTGGTGTGTATAAGTTGTGTGAGATGTGTAGAATGAAGGGAAGAGTATAAAGGATAACATAAAAATAACAACAGAAGAGCCAGTTACCTTGGGATAGATTTAATAGTCCCTATATATTTCGGATTCACATCCATCAACTGGGTTTTTTTAATATATATATTAGAAAGTGAGGTATATTTTACAAATTGAAAAATAACCGAGGTGTCCTACACGAGTGAAAGTATAGATAAAAAAAGATGAAATCGAAAATGCAACTGGAGTCTTATTTTAAAAAAAATATAAATATTTATTTGATTCCTTTACCGGTTTCGCAGTTCTTCTGCTTTTCAAAAGTAGAGTTGAGATGGAGGGATTGTGGTTTTTCTCATATGTATATATATATATATATGTGTGTATATATATGTGTATATATATACATATATACATATATATGTATATATATATATATATGTATATATATGTATATATATATATATACGTGTATATATATATATATATATATATATATATATATATATATATATATATATATATATATATATATAGATGTGAGAAAAACTACAAGCACTCCATCTCAACTCTACTTTTGAAAAACAGAACTGCGAAACCGGTAAAGGAACCAAATATATATATATATATTAAAAAAAATAAGACTCCAGTTGCATTT
>OZ024742.1:206521322-206568822 GCA_964016885.1 Eledone cirrhosa | reverse complement strand
TGTTGCAACTGAAGGAAAACAGGAATACGATATTTTGGTTCGTGAAGACGTTGCCTGGCAATGAACGGAAAATAACGAAGATAATATGTTAGCAATGAGAACCATGTTTGTCATAATGTCGTAATGCAAATGAAGACAGCCAGACATACAGACATATGTTATAAGGGCGTGACGTTATAGCTATGTATCTATCTAAAAGGACAGACTAAGAAAGACAGAGAGATCGATAACCGGCGCCTAACACCCCTTTAACAAAAGAAAATTGAAAAATAAAAGCTGCAGTTAATATCTTTAGACCGCAAGGAATATATAAATGCAAGTTTCAAGTCAATCGGAGTAGAAATGTGGATTTGTATAGACTTTGCAAAAATTAGGACACACACACACAAAGACAATTTCAGTTTTATATATATGTATAGATATATATATCATCATCATCATCATCATCATCATCATCATTTTACGTCCGCTTTTTCCTGCTTGCAAGGGTGATATATATATATATATAATATAAAATCAAAAGATTGTTAAAAGAGTTCCATGTATTTTATTATGCGCATTTCAAAAACAAATATCATCATGGAATGATATTTGCGTTCTCATCAGATAAAATAGGGAGACATGATATGAAGCTTAAAAAACACTTTCAAGCAGTGAAGTGTTAAATCAAAATATGAAAAATAAAATAAGAGATTGGGGAAAAAAAGGAAAGGAAGGGGGGAAGGAGAAGGTAAGGAAGAGGAAGAAAGAATATAATAAGAAAAAAATATATAATAATAAGGAAAGGATGACGGAGGAGGAGTATAAGAAGGAAGGATGAGAGAGGAGAAGAAAATGAGTGAGAGAGAGAGAGATATATAACCTTTAATACTGAGAAACACTGTCTCACAGAGAGAAATTTAAAAAACCGTTGAAAGATAATACATAATTTTAAAAAAATGTAGAGATTAAAAGTTAATGAGGTTTATGAATGGTGATGCTTATGATTAAAGAAAAAGGAATTAAGAATACTATTTATTTAAGGTTTATATATTGAAGGGTTTAATAATATGTGCGAAAATGAATTTATTAAAATGTATTATTAAAATAAAATATATTAAGGAGATAAGGTGAATAAAGATAAGGTTAAATCAATTAAGAACTTAGAGGAATTAGTTAGGGTCCAAGTTTGTTTCTATGTATTGTAATAGGAAAAGGTAAATAATAGGTTTAATACTAGCACGGAAGGAGAGAAGAAAGAAGAAATTGTAGGAAGAAAAAATATATAACGTAAAAAAAAAAAAAAATGTTTACAAAATTTACTAATGGTAATATTAGTATATATTAAAAATAAAAATTTGTATGGCCGAGAATATAAGGAAAATGCTATAGTGAGTTATAATATGAATTAAGAAGTAATTCAGAAGTAAAAGTTGCAGATTAAAGATTAGAAATAAAAAAATAAAAAAAGAAGAAAAATAGGGGACCGCTAACGACATAGTATGAGTAAATTGTATAATATACTGAAATAAGGTAGAAAGATGGGTATATTTGTAAAAGATATAAAAGCGTTTGAGAAAAGAAGATTTTAAACTAATTAGGTAGTAAGATATTAGCTGTATACTTTATGGAAAGTTCTATGGGATTTATGCAAGCAGAGCGAAAATAAATCCGTACGTCTATTTATTATAGAATTAATAGAGATAATGGTAAATTTCTCCGCTAGGCAGAGAATACATGTTCTGGATAGGGAAGAATTCAGGTAAGGAGAGGCGTTGCAAAACTTCCTCCACGAAATGTTGTAGTTAATATTTTTGTTCTTTAAGGACCATATGAGTTCTGAGAGTGCCGTGTTAGTTCATTTAAGTTGGTATTTAAAAGAAGAATTGTGATTATAAAATCTTGCTTTAAAGGAAGTGGAAGTGGAACCAAAAGAGGTAAAAGAATTAGTACCAGTTATAACCTTACATTCATACACTAAATTTTTAGCAAGACATTGGTTACTAATAGGACATATAGTTCTAACAGTTTATACTCCAGTCATATAAACTGTTGAGTGCTACTTATCCGACATTTGCATTGCTTTATTGTGCTACAATAAAACTCACCTCCTACATATATATATATATATATATATAAATATATATATATATATATATATATATATATATATATATATATATATATATATATATATATATATATATATATATATATATATATATATAGAGAGAGAGAGAGAGAGAGAGAGAGAGAGAGAGAGAAGTGGTTACACAACAGTTAGTTCACCATACCGGGAACAATTGTTTCTCCTTAACGGTTCCTCAGCTCGGAAAATTTTCCGAGCTGAGGATCCGTTAATGTGAAACAATTGTTCTCGGTATGGTGAACTAACTGTTGTGTAACCACTTCTACCTAACTCGTCCCATGGACTGAGTGCTCTACCACTACGGATATTACCTTCCAGTGTTCCACCACTATATATATATATATATATATATATATATATATATATATATATATATATAGAGAGAGAGAGAGAGAGAGAGAGAGAGAGAGTGAGAGATGGAAAAAATGAAATTTCATTTCTCACTCTTAGTACGGCTGATATTTAAATATAAGTATGTATACGTACATACATATATGTATACAGACGTACAGTAGTCTGTATATACATACATACATGCACATATATATATATATATATACGTATAGGTTTACCGAACATTTATTATAATGCTCGGTTTGTTTGTTAACAAACAGCCCGAATTATTAGCCGCACAGTGTTCGGCAACCATCGTTGCCATTTTGTTCAACACTGACAAAGGAACGAGGAACTATTTCTAGCTTATTAGCTGTCATCAGCATCGTATACCTTCCTGTCAGTTGATTGAACGTTTGAAAGTATATACTTTCCTTATGCATATTAACGGCTGAGCAGCCTAATTTGCATATCGAGTGAGTTAGTCGGCCGGGCGTAACGAAAACGATAAATGGAAAAAATAAAATTTCATTTCTCGCTCTTAATACGGCTGATACTTAAATATAAGTATGTATACGTACATACATATATGTATACAGACGTACAGTGGTATGTATATACATACATACATGCACACATATATATATGTACGTATAGGTTTACCGAACATTTATTATAATGCTCGGTTTGTTTGTAAACAAACAGCCCGAATTATTAGCCGTACAGTGTTCGGCAACCATCGTTGCTCAGCCGTTAATATGCATAAGGAAAGTATATACTTTCAAACGTCAATCAACTGACATGAAGGTATACGGTGCTGCTGACAGCTAGTAAGCTAGAAACTAGTTCATCGTTCCTTTGTCAGTGTTTAACAAAATGGCAACGATGGTTGCCGAACACTGTACGGCTAATAATTCGGGCTGTTTGTTTACAAACAAACCGAACATTATAATAAATATTCGGTAAACCTATACGTACATATATATATACGTGTGCATGTATGTATGTATATACATACTACTGTACGTCTGTATACATATATGTATGTACGTATACATACTTATATATATATATATATATATATATATATATATATATATATATATATATATATATATATATATATATATATATACACACACACATGTATATATTCATATATCTATGCAGAATGACACATGTCTGTGTGTGTTCAATTTATATTTTCTGAAGCAATGGCTCTTGTTCTGTTATTTCTGACACAAAATTTCAATTCTCTCATAGACAACATTCCGGGCCTTTCAATAAATGGATACTATTTCATATTTCCTTTGTTATTATTGTTTTTGTTTTTTTTATTTATTTCATTGCATTTCTTTTCTTTATACATTATAACAGAGAAATAACCTCCTAAAGCAATGAAACGTATTTTAGGTCTAAGACAAAAAAAGACAAAAATAAACAGAATCACGATTATTAAACACTGATTTCTTTTATACTAATGACGATGGTGATGATAGTGATGTTGGTGGTAGGATGACGATGATAATAATGATGGCAATGATGATCTTGAAGAAAGAAAAAATGAAAGATAGAAACATAGCGAAACAGTAAACTTACCAAATGTGATTGCAGTAAATCTATTGTCTAGAAATATATTCTATGGCTGCATAAGCTGGAAGGTATATATGTGAAATGTGTTTAGCCCTCAAGTGTGTAGATTTCCTGAAAACAATAACACAACAGGGAGAAATATTTTATGTATGAATACATATGTTTGTGTGTGACGTGTATGTGTTTGTCTGTGAACATAAATAGATAGATGTATATGGATTCACATACACACACATATTTAAACATATATACACATTTCTATAGAATTTAAGAATTAATTATGTATGCCTGTATATGTGTATAATATATATATTATATATGTTATATGTGTATATTATCGTTGTTTTACATTTGTTTTTTTCTGTATATGTATACATATATATATATATATATATATATATATATATATATATATATATATATATATATATATATTATGTTTAGACAATAGAACGTGTGTATAAGATACAGGCGTCCTGTCGAATTTATGACAGTATTTAATTAGCTCAAAGTAGAGCCGTTATATGAAACAAAAACAAAGAGCGCTTACATCATCAATTAATCTTTATTTGCTGATAGTGTTTCGTCCTTGCATAATTGCAGGACTCATCAGAGCGTTATAAAGAGGAATTAGATCAATAGTATAAACTCTACTGACCTATATCACAAGAACGATCCATATGTAGCACAGAGGACTAAGAAGAGTGGGTTGCTTCGACGACGCGTCACCGCTAGAAGTCGATACATATAAGACCAAAATCAGTTACAATAATTAAAGATATGGGAAAATAAAAGATAAGGAAGTTAAAGATAAGAGATAAAGCGTAAAGGGTAGAGTCTAGAAGTAAGGATAAAATAAAGATAACAATAAAGTGATGATAATCTAAGAAAATATAAAAAAATAATATAGAATAATAAAGATAAAAATGAGAATAAAATATGAGAATAAAAGGTGATAAAAATAAAGATAAAAATGAAACATAAAAGATAACACATTATATAAGCAATGCAAATAAATGTAGTTGTAGACAGTAAAGGATTTCAGAGGTGACAGTTTAAGAATAATATTAACGAAAGTGAATGATGTAGGCAGAGTCAGATATCAGATATAGCGAGAGCCAGATAAAACGATCATATAGTGGAATTCCATGTATCCACCACAGTATGGCAACAAGTGTTGTAGGTGGCGTTCAAATGCAATTTATCTGTCTGGTTCACAGAACATATAGGTCGTCAAAGCAAAGCGTAGTGGAAGCAGGTGAAAGCAATCATCATGGATATCAGTAGAATATAACGTTTGCGTGTGTGTGTGTAAGTCTACATAGACCTACGTACATACGCACACACTCATATATATATATACATACATGTATCCACCTGTTCCATTCGTCCGTGTTACCCCTTACGATTACAATACCATCCACTCCAATCTCATGTTGGGATCAATACCTCCGCATCATAGCTGTGAGGTTGTGAGTCCATGCAATCCTAAGTTTCTCAGCATACCACGTGGTGTAACGAATGACTTAAATTATCCGATTGTAACTGATATTGGTCTTATATGTATCGACTTCTAGCGGTGACGCGTCGTCGAAGCACCCCACTCTTCTTAGTCCTCTGTGCTACATATGGATCGTTCTTGTGATATAGGACGGTAGAGTTTATACTATTGATCTAATTCCTCTTTATAACGCTCTGATGAGTTCTGCAATTATGCAAGGACGAAACACTGTCAGCAAATAAAGATTAATTGATGTTGTAAGCGCTCTTTGTTTTTGTTTCATATATATATATATATATATATATATATATATATATATAACGAAGGAGATGTGGTAAGGAAGCAGATGTACCATAACGCACCAGAGTACTCAATACTTAGGGTAGTAGAGTGGGTAATAGGAAAATGTTTAATCCTGACGGCAGATCTCAAAACGGCTTGAGCTCTGACGTTGGGGTTAAACATTTTCTTATATATATATATATATATATATATATATATATATATATATATATTTACACATATATACATATTATCATCATCATATACAACGTTTACAAGCACCATGTAGTAGTTCTTGAGCTCTTTGGTCACAGATGTTTAAGATATATTCTGAATGACAGTTGGTCCTCACAATCTTCAGACATAGAGATTTTGAAGAATAGAGCGTTAAGACGATAGCACACAAGCTCCAGTTACATTGGACAGGACATCCTGTACAAAAGCATGATCAGAGGATCTCATAGCAGATGCTGTATGGTGAGCGTGTATGCAGAAAGTCATCCTTGTATAAACTATGGATATCATTTTAAGACTGTGTAAAATATTCATTGAAAGCAATGAAAAAGATTGGTAAAAGATGATGCAGAGATTTTTCTTTCAAGAAGCATATATTTCTCATACAGAGTTTAAGTGATCTGCACAAATGTGCAAAATTTGTGAAGTAGATAGGACAAACTTCAATAGCAGTATTTGTAGTTGTGTATATCTTTCCATGGTTGGTCTCATTAGTTACCAATGAACACATAATGTCAGACAAAATACTAACTATAGTAATATCATGACAATTGATTGTTTAATAGAAAGGTCGTTTAGGAAGGTTTACACATGTACCTGTTGATTAAAATAAAGTGCTGCTAAATAACAGAATATACTTCTGCAATCTGTAAGGGCTCCAAAGTGAATGTAGAAGTCTGACTGGTTTAAAGAACTACTGTCAAAAAGACATTCCTTTAATAGTCTTCCTCTGGCACAAGGGTGATGTTAGGAAGAAAAACTGTAGTGGTGATCTTGAAAAGAATTGCAGGGTAAAGTGATGAGGAGAATAGTTAGTATGAGGAGAGGTTGAGTATGGATGGGCCAGAAGTTCGATCCACAACATCATTGTGGTACAGTAACATAGAATAGAGTAAAGGGTGGGATGACAATGGGATCAAGAAAACAAAAAAACGTCTTGTCATAGACTACTCAGGCACTATAGATCGTTACACACCATTAGATTCATACCCTAATGCCATAATCGAAGACCTACTCAACAAAATTTCAAAACACACGTATTTCTCGAAAATGGATCTAAAGGCGGCTTATCACCAAATACCCATCAAATCTTCCGACTTTAAGTTGACTGCATTCGAAGCCTGTGGCCGACTATACGAATTTACTCGTCTTCCGTTTGGATGCACAAACGCCGTTCCAATTTCCCAACGAATAATGAACACTTTCATAGACAATTACAACTTACAAAATACCTACTCATACCTTGACGACATTATTATAGGAGGAGACAGTTGAAGAACATAACCATAACCTAAAGCAATTCATGAATGCAGCTAACAATGCAGGTATGCAATTGAATCGAGACAAATGCAGCTTTAAACAAAATAGAATACATTTCCTTGGACATGTCATAGAAAAAAGTAAATTAAGACCGGACCCTGAAAGTTATAAAGCCCTTATTGACATGCCGTCCCCAAAGACGTTAAAAGAGTTGAACCGGGTAATCGGTCTTTTTGCATACTATGCTAAATGGATTAAGGGCTTTTCTAACCTCTTGCATCACAAAATCGAAGAAGTCTCAGTCCTTCGTTTCTTGAGCCATAACCATGTATCCACCCAGGAGCTGTCCAACATGACTATTGAAGTCACCTGCAAGTACGACTATGTCTTTGTCCTCTGTCATTATGTTTGTCTCTAGAAGTTGCTCTAGGTAAACTAGGCCTGCTTGGGGAGCATAGGTGGAGATAATTGTCAGCAGTCTCTTGCCTACAACTAATCTAATCTTAATACTTCTGTTACTGACTACCTCTATTGTCTTATTGATCCTCTTCTTGGCCAGTGAAATGCCTACCCCACCAAACCCATCATCATTTCCTACCCAGAGAAGCTTATAGCTAAGCTGTTTAACTGCGATTAGTCTTGCTGAGACACCTCTCCATCTCACCTCTTGCACACAGCACGCATCCACATGTCTTCTCTATCTCACCAGATCTATCTCTCAGAGTGCCAACATTAAGTGTGGCAACCCTGAGATGTGATTCTTCCGTTGATTTTTCCTTTTCTGCAAAGAAAAATATTTAGAATTTTTAACATCATTATTACTGTTGTTGTCATTGTTGGCAATAGACTGCTGACAATTATCTGTACCTATGCTCCCCAAGCAGGCCTAGGTAAAGAAGAGAAGGACTGCTATTACAAGCAACTTCTAGAGACAACCATATATATATTAAATATCATATATATATATATATATCATATATACATAATAATACAAGGACGATTTGTTAAGCCTTCATTACGTTTTGCTATTGATCAACTCAAGGTTCGATCTGTATCGATCTGGCCCGACTCTGGAATCAAAAGCTTGTCAGACCTGTGCTGTTGTAATGACAGAATGAACTTCATCATCATTTTACGTCCACTTTTCCATGCTTGCAAGGGTGGGATGGGTCCTATTCAGCACAGCATCTCTCCATTCATCATCTCTCCTTTCTATGATAAAGTTATATATGTAAATATACAGAAAAGAAGTAAATGATCCTGTGAAAATGTGTTTATAAATTTACATGTTTTAGTATATACACATATAAACATACCAAATATATATTTCTCTGAGAATTGAAAAAAAATTATAAGCACCTTTTATTGGTTTGTCATCAGAAATTCTGTAGATCATCTAAACCACCACAAAGAAATATGTAATCCAGTGTCTTATATACCCTACCACTTATAGAAGTATCCTGAAATGGGCACATTAATTTGTATATTATTAGTGTTTATGTTGGTAGTTAGTCAAGATATATATTTGTATATATACAACAATATCTGTATATACACAGAATAGAAGTAACCAAGACAGTGTAAATGTATATATAAATTTATAGTTTCGCTCAGATCATTGACTGCCCCTTCCTTTACTATCTGAATCAGGCATGGGCCGCATGAGATATGGCTCATCACCAGGCGGGCCGAAAGTGCTAATTTACATTCATGCCCACATTAAAATAAAAGGGCGGTGACTCGGGTTGTTTTGCTTTGTTACTTCAGAATTCGTACACGTTCTTTTCCTCGATCATAAAAATTATCATTATCATCATTTTACGTCTGCTTTTCCCTGCTTGCAAGGGTGGGGCGGGAACTGATTCTGGCTTGATTTCTACAGCTGGATGCCCTTCCTAACACCAACCTCATTTACAGTGAGTGCTGGGTGCTTTTTTGCCGTGGCACCTCCACATTCACTTTACAGTGTGGGCTGGGTGCTTTTTGCCGTGGCACCTCCACGACCACTTTGCAGTGGAATGATAGGACCCCAGTCCCTATCATCTCATTTCTACAGCTGAGTAAACTGGAGCAATGTGAAATAAAGTCTCTTGCTCAAGGAAACAACACATCACCTGGTCTGAGAATTGAACTCACAACCTTTCGATTGCAAGGCCAATGCTCTAACCACTAAGCCATGTGCCTCCATTACGACTGAGAAGTTGAGGTAAAAAAATTGGAAAGTTTTCACTTAGGTGACTTCAGCAAGCCATTCAGAAAGCTTTGTGGGCAGCAGTATGCCCATGACTGATCTGAATCATCTCTCTCTCTCTCTTGCCCACAGCTTATATAACTGTAGGTAGGTAGGTTAGCTTGGCTCTGATAACCATCATCTTTTGATGTTCTATCCACCCTATACTCACTGAACTGCCCACTCATAAAGTTTTCAACATAACCCTTCATTTATCCATTAACCTTATGAATCCCTCCAACTCCTCCACACACATACACACACACACTCCTCATCGTCAAGGCCAACTCTGCAGCCTTACATTTTCTCTCACTCTCTCTTTTTCCCCCTCAAATAGTAATATGCTGCTGCCATTGATACCCATCCCATAGCTCCACTTTTGCCATGTCCCCCCCTCCCCACTCCCATTATCACCTCTCTCTCCACCTGGCTGAGGACACAATAATTGCCCTAGTGCTGGTACCACAATAAAGTGCCCCCCAATACAATCCATATGTGTAAATGCTTGTGTCACCCAGTACACTCTGTAAAGCAATGTTTCTGATGCTACAATAAAATGCACCCAGTACGCTCTGTAAAGTGGTAGTACTGATACCATGATAAAATACACCAGTATACAATGTAAAGGAGCTGATGTTAAGAAAGGAATCAAGCTGTAGAAACTGTGCCAAATGAAATGTATGAGTAAGACATAGTTATCTTTATATTAACTTTATCCCCTCAGTGCTTTGTAAAAGTCCAAGAGATCGGAGATGTATACACGATATATATCTGTGTGTGTGTGGATGGATGGATATAAAATTTAAGTAGAAATCATAAAACTCTGGCTGAAAGAGAATTTAGAATTTTTTATGTGAATGTCAGCATATGGTTCGATGCTTTGTAGTGTTTGCAAAATGTTGTTTTCCATATGAAGTATCAAGCTTCATATGAAAGTTTTTCTTATTACTTGTTAGTATTCTGCAATGATATACTTTTGGAATACTCACTCATCTACTTACTCCCTCACTCTCTCTCTCTCGGTCTCTCTCTCACTCAGACTCTCTCGCTCTCAATCTCTTTCTCTCTCACTTGGTCTCTCTCACTTTCGGTCTCTCTCTCTCTCTCTCTTGTGAGCACACACTTGCTCACACATACACATGCAGTATGCACTAAATCTATTAGAAAGCTGAATAATTGGGACTTAATAACTGGATACAAGAAAGAGACCTAACAATTGGATACAAGTACATAATGGTGACATTCTAGCCACTAACTAATATGAATATTTAAAAGACCTATGGAAAACCAAACTGACACACTCGTTTACCTTATATAACAATCTACTGTCTTAAAATAAGAAGAACTCTTGTTGTATACTGACTGAAATAGAAAGTAGCAATCAGAAGAAATTATCAAAGTTCTGCTTGATGAAGTCTGATCAGAGTCTAAACAACAATATTATTGAATGCCAAATTGTATATAATTGTTTCTATTTTAGGCACAAGGCCAGCAATTACCCAGTGCATTACTGGTACTTTATTTTATCGACCCCATAAGGATGAAAGGCAAAGTCAACCTCGGCGGGATTTGAACTCAGATCATAAAGGGACGTAACTATGCTGGAAAGCATGGCGTCCGACCCTCTACCGATACTGCCAATCCACTGCCAAATTGTATATAATGTGTGTTGATTGCTATGGAAGAAACTTGTCTTGCCTGTCACATTACATTCTACATCAGATCAATATGGATTAGATCAAGAATGATAATCTCATATATCTATGTGCCAATATGTGGTTGGCAGTATCGGTAAAGCTTCGGACACAATGCTTTGCAATATAAAGTTACATCCCTTTACATTCTGATTTCAATTCCTGCTGAGGTTAACTTTGCCTTTCATTCTTATGAGGTCAATAAAATAAAGCACCAGTAATGCATTGGGGGTTGATTTTACCAACTTACCCCTCTCCAAATTTCTGGCCTTGTGCCTAAATCATAAATCATCAATTGTGCACTATAACTAAGACCTCCATCAATCAATAGATTACATATCTGCATTCGGAAAGTTTTTCTCCAGGGTGCAGGTCCTGGCCAAAGTTTTTTAAGGAAGACTGGACATACATGTCTCTCCTCTCTATGCCACTGGTGTTCTCTCAGGAAAACACAGATGAACTCTTAATGTAAAGATCAAAAGTAAATTTCACAATGTATTTTGTCTAACTTGCTAACAATTTCACTAATTTCCCAGCCTAAACTGATACTTTACTTTACCCACCATGGAAGTTTTTCTTTCAAAGTTAACTTAAGCAGGATTTAAACTCAGAACATGAACTAAACATTTTGTCCATACTATAAGTTTCCATTTGCAAATCTATCAGTAATTATTCATCAATAACAATAACAAGAAAAGAACCTTCATTTCATATTTTGTTTATCGATGCCTTTGTCAGAAGAGAGAGAACAACATCAGTGATCCTTTTCAGGACTTCCAGTCCAGGCATAACTTTCTCCTTTTCGATCTTCAAGAGGAAGTAATGAAAGAAATTATGTTAAGTTTAGAACCCTGAGCTGAATACTCATAACTGAGTGGTTTCAACTAAAATCATTCATGGACCAGGTGGTCATGTTAAACCAAGTGAGGGATTAAATCTACCATCCAAGAATAGGATTTGTCACACACATAATTTCCATCAACCCAATTTTGATCACAATACTTTAATCAACCTTAGACCGTAGTAAATGACACCATTTAGTGACATAAAAAATGTCTTAACTACAGAGCCATTCCTAGGTATGCAATCAGCCATATCTGTTGCCCTCTTTTTATATGAATATTATCCCTTGAAAGGGTATTAAATAATCCTGATGGCTATCACCATGATCATGCCCTCTTTTATACCTTTCCACAACTTTCAGGGCTTTCTTAGTTGTACCTGCAGAACAAAAACTTTCTTTAACTCTTAACGTCCTACATCACATAAAACTGTATAAAACAGTCATACTGCATCACATTAAAAATTAAAGTCTTTATTCTATTACTGCAATTTCTCCCAATGATTTATCCACTAGTATTATCTGCTAAAAGGTGACAAATTGGCAGAGTCATTAGAATGTCGGATAGAATGGTTTGCAGTATTCCATCTGGCTCTCTGCTCTCTAAGTTCAAATCATGCCCAAGTCAACTTTGTCTTTCATTATTTCAAGGTCAATAATCAAGGGTGGTGGATTGGCAGTATCAGTAGAGGGTCGGACGCCATACTTTCCAGCATAGTTACATCCCTTTATGATCTGAGTTCAAATCCCGCCGAGGTTGACTTTGCCTTTCATCCTTACGGGGTCGATAAAATAAAGTACCAGTAATGCACTGGGTAATTGCTGGCCTTGTGCCTAAAGTAGAAACAATTATTTCAAGGTCAATATAAAAAGTACCAGTCTAGTACAGGCGTCGATTCTTCCTCTGTATCTTTTTCTCATTTCCTCTCTCATTTTCTATCTTCTTCTGAAAGAAATCTGCTCTGTTCAGACTTGGAAAGATGATCAGCTTCACCATGTTTAAGATGCCCAAGAAATGCTGTAAATGACTACAGCACCCTTACGACTCCATCAGGAGTTACAGGACCTTACAATACCATTATCTACTAAATCAATGCAGGATGCTAAGAATTAAAAACCACAGAGATAGTAGAAACATAGATAAATAAGATTAATGTTTGTGATATAATCTATAGTGATCTGATATACACTGAAACTTCTAATATATATTCTTTAGAGAATGGTATTTAGATGCATTACATGTCAATGCCCTCCTACTTTATAATAGTGCACCTTCTGATTTAGAAAACATAGTTTATAGAAAAGTATCCAAACTTGGTTTACTTGCAAAAAAGAGCCCACTCCGAATGTTCTGAAGTTTTCCCAGCACCAATGTCTGGTGACAAACCTGACTTGCTATGCTAGTACTATTCAACAGAAATGGCTGAATCATTAATTGCCAGACTACCGAGTAAGTCTCTAAATAGGCTTCAGACAATCTACTTGTATTCGATTATTACTAGAGATATTGAATTATTGTGTTAGAATGCTTCAGGATTTTTATCTCAGCCAACAAATTAAACAACATATCTGCATCCAATTTTATAGGAAACTCAACAAATCTGTCACCAAAATCCTGAAAATGCTTCATCAGGTTTTTGGTGAATGTTCTCTAGGTTAAACACAGATATTTGAGTTCCATACATGTTTCAAAGCTGATTGAGTGTTGCTTCAATGTGATGAACATTCAGTTTGACCAATCAAGAGTAAAATCCTGGAATATGTGAAAAAATATTCATTAACTTCATCCAATAGAACCATCTAATAATCCTTCAGCTTTCTCACATTATTGAAATCAGTTATGGAGTGACCTATTCCCCTGTGAGATTGCTATGTTTCCAGAAATAACACTGCTGTTTCAAGAGAATTTAGGTAGTATTGGATGCCCTTCAAGGAGAGGAACTCTGAGATGCATTTGAGACATGAAAGATACATTGGGATCATTATACATTCCTCGGGGGATGGTGCTCAAATATGAATAATATATGGAATACATTGTTTACTTGATTATTAATCTAATTTTTCATGCCTGTAGCTCAATCATTAACTCTGAATAGTCACTTGACCTGCTAGAAATAGCAGCCAAATGACTCTCAAATCATACCCTATCTACTGTTTCAGAGAAAAGGACACATTGGGTAATGTAATCTATAAAAAAGATAAGATGGGATGGTCAGGGCTGGAACACATTTTATAATTCAGAGGTTGTAAGTCAACAAGGGTGCCTCTATCTGATCACTCAGCCTGCTACAAATAACAACCAAATATCCTAAAATCACACTCACCATACTTTCTATCATAAAAAAAAAAGAAGTTAATGCAGAATGATTTAGTCTGGAAAATCAATATGGGATGGTTACAACTGAAACAGGGTTGACCTAGGGTTAAACATTATAAAGAGTTGAGGATTTTAGGTATCTTGGTTCGTGGATTAACACCTCAGAAAAAGACATGAGCACTAGGATTAAGTTAGACTGAACAAAATGGATATCATTTGGAAATCAAACTTGAACACCAAACTAAAGGTTAAGTTCTTTTGATCAACAGCTGATAATGTGCTTATGTATGGAACAAAGTGCTTGACACTCACAAAAGAAATGGAAAGACAGGTAGATGGCAGACATAGAAGACTACTGAATAATGTGCAAAATGTATCTTGGAGGGAGCACAGAACAAAAGAGTCTTTATACAGTGACTTGAGACCGATTACAGACATCATAAAGGCTAGAAGACTCAGTCTCATTGGTCACGTATGGTGAAGAGATCTGGCAGAGTCATTACACCAGTTACTGCTACGGGAACTCACATATGGAGAAGAAAATGTGGTCAGCCTTATGCAATGAATGTTTCTTGAGTGGATTTGTAAAGAAATGAATCCTAGAAAGAATGAACTCACAGAAGCCATGATGGATAGGGACAAGTGAAGAAGTATTCCGAGGAAATTTGACATGATGATAGAGCAGACTTAAAATCAGACATACTAGTTTTGACTATCCTATTTTTTTCTTATGTGCAAACTATATTATCCAGTGTGTTCTTTTCTAGGAATGTTTGAGGAACCTGCCCCTATGACCCGCTCAGGAAAAAGTGGAAGAAGAAGAAGAAGAAGAAGAAGAAGAAGAAGAAGAAGAAGAAGAAGAAGAAGAAGAAGAAGAAGAAGAAGAAGAAGAAGAAGAAGAAGAAGAAGAAGAAGAAGAAGAAGAAGTGTTCTTTTCTAAAATGGTGAAGGAGATTTGACAGCTAATTCTAAGAGGTCAAGCAACCACATTGAAAATTCTCTGCTGGATCAGTTACTTCTGTTAGATAATTCTCCATCAGTAATAGCTGTGACGAATGGCATGCAAACGAATCTTGCTCCCCACCCCCTGTCCATTCTTTTCTGTTCACCTGTCCCTGTGGATTCTAACGATGTGATCACCTGTTGATGAATATCTCTGATCTTGAAAAGGTCATGGCAATTAGCAGTATTTACTAAACTGCTGCAGAGGATGGATAAATATTTACACTTCATCTCTACTTAAATTACACACATACATTCACATGCACACAGCATTCCTGCAAGGACACATACATATATATATATATATATATATATATATATACACAAACATACATACACACTCACACACACAAGCATACACCCACATTCATACACACAGGCATACATGCACATTTACTATCTGGCATAAACACACATACATATGTAGCCATGCAAAAATACACACATGTAAACATGCATACATATAAACAGACATGTACAACTGGTGTGAATCCAAGTAGAATGGTATCTGTCTATGTAGCTCTAATATCATCTGTAACCAAATATATGTTCTTTGGAACTTTAGTTTATGTTTATATATCTGCCTGTCTGTGTCGGTATGTTTGTATTTATAGTTTGGTGTGCATGTGTATGCAAACAGTATTTGTCTGTCTGTGTCAGTATGTGTTTTAGCATTTGTATATGTATGTGTTAATATGTGTTTTTTGTGTGTGTATGTCTGAATATGTGTGTGCTAACATGTGACTGAGTTTGTGTAGATATATCTATATGTGAGAAATACTGTGCATTTGTAGTTCTGTGTCAGTATGTATATTATATGACAGAAGTGGTCTTCCAATTAAATGCTAATGCTCCTCACTCCAGCCAGTCTTTTTCTTTAATGTTGGTCATACTATCTTTCAAATATCTGCAATACTCTCACTAGGGATGGGAGCATCATTTGTCTTTGGAGGCAGTGAATTGGCAGTATCGGTAGAGGGTCGGACGCCATGCTTTGACGCATAGAGTTATGGCCCTTGTCATTCAGAGTTCAAATCCCGCCAAGGTTAACTTTGCCTTTCATCCTTACGGGGTCGATAAAATAAAGTACCAGTAATGCACTGTGATAATTACTGGCCTTGTGCCAATAGTAGAAACAGTTATTTGTCTTTGGAGCACACAGTTTTTCAGAACAAGACCCTCAATCCTCCACAAAAGTCATCATACACCAAATGTCACCATATACCAAAGGTCTCAATATACCAAAAAGCATACATCACCACCCTGCATTATAGCTTGTCTAAACTGCAATCATCACTTTAAGTTCTTGGAACATTTCCATATGAGCTGCTTCCAGCACATTCTGGAATTTACCTGGCTTTATCATATGTCTCACACTGAAATACCTGTAAAAAACAACTGCAAACCTTTTGAGGCCATCATTAACCCAGGGTTAGCTCCAGTGCTTGGGACATGTGATAACGGTACTTCCATGCTGGGCACTCCACATAAGTGAATATAGCCATCTACATTATGGTCGATGCTCAGCCAGAGGGCTAAAGAAGGATCAGATAACGAGTACTTTGACATAGTGCAGGATTAGACTTGAAGACCTGAAGGTTCTTACTGTTGACCATACTTTTTGGATATGGCTGTGTGGAGAGGGGATTCATATGCTGGTGGAGGAAGGACAACGAAAAGACAAGAGAAGAATGCTAGGAAAGACTGTCATGATTGTCACCATTATTATAACCACCACCAGGGTCGGACGCCATGCTTTGACGCAAAGAGTTACGGCCCTTTCCATTCTGAGTTCAAATCCCGCCGAGGTTAACTTTGCCTTTTATCCTTACAGGGTCGATAAAATAAAGTACCAGTAATACACTGGGTAATTGCTGGCCTTGTGCCAAAAGTAGAAACAATTATAACGGGTGTGGATTGGCAGTATCGGTAGAGAGTCGGACGCCATGCTTTCTAGCATAGTTACGTCCTCCATTTACAGTCTGAGTTCAAATCCCGCCGAGGTTAACTTTGCCTTTCATCCTTACGGGGTCGATAAAATACCAGTAATGTACTGGGTAATTGATGGCCTTGTGCCGAAAGTAGAAAATTATTATAACCACCACCTCACATATGCCCTCAACTGCAATAGTGTAAGGCTAGAACTGTTCAACTACTAAAGATCTTGCTATTAAAAGAGTGAATAACATCATCGGATCTGTGTGTAAGTAGGTGTATCTGCTTGTTTCTGATTTGTAATTCCTTAGACATGAAAATATGGGATACAACCAGAGAAATTAATTTAACAATAAATGTTAGTAAAAATTTAAACAAATAGATTTCATATTCCAGCATCAATGCAAAGTTCTAGTTCAAATCTTCCAAAGTGATTTGTTTCTGATAAAAAAAAATGGATCTCTTGTAAGAAGTTATCTTTTAATCAAATTTAATAAATATTAGTATATATTTCTTTTTATATTATTAAACAATTTTTGTTTCATTTCATCTCTAATAAGATAATTGTTTCTACTTTTGGCACAAGGCCGGCAGTTACCCAGTACATTACTGGTACTTTATTTTATCGACCCCGTAAGGATGAAAGGCAAAGTTAACCTCGACGGGTTGAAGATTAACCCTAAAATATAGATTTCGGTTTGGTAATTTTTAAAGAAATCATATAAGGATTCTACAATAAAATAAGTTTGGAACCACTGCTCTAGTTTATTAGCATTAATTGAATAAAGAAAAAAATCTCCCCTCTCTTTCCAAATTTTACTTTTTCCTCATGATGGACTAATATCCAATGCATTGAAACATTATTTTTGCTCTTCTATAAAGTGTGAAATTAATAAGTTAGATCGCAGATATAAAAGACAGCGAGAAGCGAAAACCAACCAAACAGTGAGTGTGTTCTGTTATTAATTCTGGCAATATTACGCAAATATGACCCTCCTCAAGTATAACAATATCTGTTTCGACACACGATTTCATATAAAAAACCTCGCTAAACTAATTCATCGCCGCTATATATATATATATATATATATATGTATGTAGATAAATCTACCAAGAGTTTACGGCATATATATGTGTTGGTATGTATATTTAATTTTGATAGTTTGTATAATTTTGTATAATTTTGTACATAGATCTGTTGAATATACATGCCAATTCTAACACATATATATCCTAGAAACGATCGTTAAATAATGAACTTTTTTTGTTTAATATAAGGAACTGTTTCATTGTTTTATTCATTATTTTTTTAATATTTTATATATATATATATATATATATATATATATATATATATATCGCCAGACAGTCCACGCTGTAATGTGGCCGTGTAGGCAACACGGTAAAAACCTCCCAGCCCCACACTGTAAATGTGGTTGGTGTTAGGAAGGGCATCCAGCTGTAGAAAACCCGACAGACAGTCCTATGCGAGCAAGACAACCACTCTTGCCTCAAGTGGGAAAACCCCCGGCCAAACCCATGCAAGCGTGGAACACGGACGCTAAACCTGATGATGATGATATATATATATATATATATTAAAATAACAGATTATTTTAATAAATATTTGCTCTTGGGTTCTTATATATTTGATATATATTTATCCTTATGGAACCCTCTTTGGATTTTAGTCTTCAAATTTATTATCATTACTATATATATATATATATATATATATATATATATATATATATATATATATATATATATATATCATTATCATCATCATTTAACGTCTATCCACGCTAGCATGAAAAAAAGATTTGGTCGTTTTGGAAGCCTAAACAATGCAGATGGGTAAATCTCCGGGTAACAGAATCCGGTGGTGAAGAGAGAGATGTAGAATGGTGAAGAGGAAATGTAGAATGAGATGTATAGTGGAACGTAGGAAAGAGCGTAAAAAATAAAAATAATAACACGAGATAGAGTTACCTTGGGAGAGATTTAATTGTCCCTATATTTTGGATTTCGCATCCATCAACTGGGGGTTTTCCGAGGGGGAAAGTTATCTATCGGAGAGGAACAGTACATGGCCTCTGTTGTCCGCCGTATATGTATATATATATATATATATATATATATATATATATATATATATATATATATATATATATATATATAAAATAATTAAGTCAAATAGGTACAATTTGGCTTCGTTTATTATAAATTATAGATATACTGCTATATATATTTCAGTGACAGCCATCATTGGCTGTGACCTCTTCAGGCAGTCCAAATTAGTGTGGGAAAGACAGATACACATGTTGTTGAAGTGTGTTTTACTCCGTCAATACATCGATATGTCTAGCTCCTGGTTGTGTTGTTATTTCTCTCAGGAAATAGAATCATATGAATTAGAACAAACGAATTTTGGCGTCATAGGACACTCTCTCATTCCATTGGTCAGTTGTGAGAACATTCCCCAGTCAAAAGTCTATAGAATTTTTCTGAGGCAAGACAATCGGTTGTAGTTGTTTTTGTTTAAGTACAGCTATCTTCAAATAATTTGCATTCTTTAAATAAAACAGGGAAAAACCACCAGTGTATGGAGTCTATAACCTATGAAAGGCAGAGTAGACACACGATAATTAAAAATATCATTCAAAGTGTAAATACACACCTCTATAACTATATAATACACGTACAAATCCAAAGAGATCCGTTATATATATATATATATATATATATATATATATATATATATATATATATATATATATATATATATATATATATATATATATATCATCGTTTAACCTCTATCTTCCACGCTACCATGTATATATATACATACGCGCGCGCGCGTGTATGTGTGTGTTTAAAAGCTAAACAGAAGTAACAACACAATCGGTATAATATACGAAAGGAACATATTAGGTTAACGCTTGAAATAGCAGGAAGAGGGCCTCGACGTTTCTAACGCTAATCTGTCCTCCATCAGTTATTTGTTTTGTTGATTATTCAACAAAGTTCATTTATAACAGGTTAGAAGCACTCAACAAATTTTTCGGGAGTATAATTAATATCAATAATATTAATAAATGCAAAATATCTTTATAAAACCATATTTATTTTATTATACATATTTCAAGGGTACCAATATTTTAGTACACTTTCGTCAGATAAATTACAATATTTGGTTTAAAGATAGTTTGGTTTAATTATTGTTAGCATCGATTCTCCAGAACATTTCACGATATTTACAATTTATAGAAAATACTGCACATGGTCTGTATAAGTTGCCTATGTGCAATATATATCTTCGGTTGTCTTTAAAAGTTCTTAAATTTATACATACAAATACTTAATTGTTTCTACTTTAGGCACAAATACTTAATATTATCAAGTACCAGTAATGCACTGGGTAATTGCTGGCCTTGTGCCAAAAGTAGAAACAATTATCAAATTAATACATAGATATACTTATTGTTATCAAAATCTATACATAGAAATATTTATCTTTTTATTAATATCTAGACCATATTTACTATATGGTGTTCTGAAATCATATACGAATTTTTACTCATATTATAATATAATATAAATTATAATTAATTATTAGGTTAAACAATATATCTTCAAATAATTTGCATTCTTTAAATTACAAAACACAAGAGTTATATTTTCCTTTAATAAAAACTTGTTTACATTTCACGTATACGAGACTTTCAAATTTTACATAAATGTTTAATTTTAAATTTATATATCTAATCTTATACAACAATAGATTATACATAATATTATACATCTTCTCTACAAAAATCTAATTATTTCACATTCTTAAGCTATATATAGAAAATACATATATATCTTCGTTCGACATATCTTACCCGCTTTCATAAGTAAACAAAATCTATATTACACGCATAATTATTTATGAACTAAATAATTATTTAATAACGTTATACACTAAACTCTTATACTACAATACATTATATTTATAACTGCACTCATAATATTGAAATATACCCGTAAAATACATCCAATCGTATATATAAATACAGGGTATCTTTCACATATTAAATTAATAGTTCTCAATTTGAATTCATTAATTTATAGTTCTCACCTAAATATTATAAATACTTCCACATTATAAAATTAAATAAATAAAAATAAATATAATTATTTCATTCTTTCTATATCCATGTAAATATGTTTGGATGTATATATGCATATTTCTATAAAAATTCCTAAATTAACTTTAAAAATTCTTTCAATTTTAATAGCAAACCGTTTTTAAAAAATAATTTAGATAATTATTTAAAATATACCTAAACGTCTCAACTTAACGGTCCTTTTCAGTTTTAACTTTATCCTCATTAGCATATTTATCCTGAGTTTTGAAAATTTATTCACTATCTTCAATGAACTTATAACATAAAGTTCATATGAAGATATGTCACAAATATTGTATTTTATCTGACGAAAGCGTACTAAAATATTGGTACCCTTGAAATATGTATAATAAAATAAATATGATTTTATAAAGATATTTTCCATTTATTAATATTATTGATGTTATATATATATACTGATGAAGGGTGATACCCAGAAACATTAGTGTCTGAAGTTCGGTTCACATGCCAACACAAGAGCAATAATGAAGGATTCATTCTACTGACATGGCTATAAAATGGAGGCTTGTTTGTATAATTGCAAACGAATCGAATGTTATTATTAATATTCGAAAAACTCAGATTACATTTACACACACACACATATATATATATATATATATATATATATATATATATATATATATATGTATGTATATGTATATATATATATGTATGTATATGTATATATATATATATATATATATATATATATATATATATATATATATATATATATATGTATATATCTTCATATATGTATGTATATGTATATATATATATATATATATATATATATATATATATATATATTATTAAAAGTATGTGATTGCTTGCTTGTCTGTAATGTAATACACCGAAAAGAGCGCATAATGGGAAAATAATTTGAAAGGAGGTTGCCCCTGAAATGGGAGAATACAAATGGAATAAAACAAGTTTCGCATGAATCGGAGCACGGGTTCCCGAGATATGGGGTTTTCTCGGTATAATATAATAAACAGAGAGAGAGAGAGAGAGAGAGAGAGAGAGAGAGAGAGAGAGAGAGAGAGAGAGAGAGAGAGAGAGAGAGAGAGAGAGAGAGAGAGAGAGAGAAAGATAGTGGTTGTGAGAGAGTAGATTGAAAGAGAGACGTAGAGAGAGGGAGAGGAGACAGAGAAGGAGAATGACAGAGAGAGAGAGAGCTGGTCGAGTTGTTGTGTATATAAACATGTGAGTGTGTGTGTATATATATCTATGTTTGTGTATATGTATGTGTGCGTCTAAGATCAGTGTATATAGATCACAGACACCCACATATATATGTATACACACATACATACATATATATGTATACAAACACACACATTTATATATATACATATACACACATATATATATATGGGCCTTCCAGTTTCATTTCACATTATATACATGTCTGTGTATATTTTAATTATTTAAAAATTAATTTTAACTGAACATGATTTTTTTTTAATATTTTGAAGTGAACGTGACCCAACGGGCCACGGGTGGTCTAGTATATATATATATATATATATATATATATACGTAGGTCCCGGGTTGAGTCGGGAATAACCACAGTAAGTAAGGTACTCAATACATGGCAGAGTAAAATTTTTTTATTTTATAGAAGGAGCTTCTACAGGACTAGTACTGTTTCATTCAGATGAAATCTTCAGGAAGTGCTTCCTGAAGATTTCATCTGAATGAAACAGTACTAGTCCTGTAGAAGCTCCTTCTATAAAATAAAAAAATAAAAAATATATATATATATATATATATATCGTTTCTGAATTTGTTTAGCAAGATTCTTTATCTGAAAACGTGTGTTGAAACCGATATTGTTATACTTTGGGAGGGTCATGTTGCCAATAAGAAACACACGCACCAGTTGCTTTCACTTCAATTTATTATAATAAATTTATAAATTTATAAATTTATAAATTTCTGGTTGGTTGGTTCCACAACCAGATGATTGTTTATATATTGTCAAAGTTCTTTCGTCACACATTCTGTGACCTCTTCAGTGACTGGGGATTCTTTTCTTTGTTTTTGTGCCTCTCCTTTGTTCTGTCCTACACCATCTTGTTTTTGTGCGTGTGTTGTGTGCTTAGTTTGCGCATGTGGTTCTATGGCGGGTTAATAAATTAACAAGCCACAACATATAAAATCAAGGTCCTGTCCACGCTGCCTTTTGTCTTTGCACACGGCACCAGACAGAATTATTTCTTCTATCATCCACTCTCATCTGGGAATGGTTTTGTATGGCGTCAGTTTGTGATTTGAACTCGGGAATTTTATATTCTCCGAGTGAGAAGAGCCTTCTGAAAATGGTCCCCTTCTCAATGGAAATCCGCTTGGATTATCCGTTTACTCTGGAACTTGAAACCGCGGTAAAGGCACATATAGTAAGTACAGCGAATTTTTTAAAATTTATTTAAAAACTTTTTCTCTATTTGCTAGACCTTGATTTTATATATATATGTATATATATATATGTACATATATGTATATATATATATATATATATATATATATATATATATATATATATATATATATATATATATATATATATATATATACATATATATATATATATATATATATATATATATATATATATATATATATATATATGTACATATATGTATATATATATATGTACATATATGTATATATATATATATATATATATATATATATATATATATATATATATATATATATATATATATATATATGTGTACGTATATGTATATATATATATATGTACATATATGTATATATATATATATATATATATATATATATATATATATATATATATATATATATATATATATATATATATATATGTACATATATGTATATATATATATATATATATAAACAGTTCAAGAGAAACCAATCTTAAAGAGAGAGATGGAGATAGTAGAGGAGATATGAGAGGAGAGATTGGTGAGTTAGTTAGAAGCCAAAGCGTAAAGGTATGTGCTCAATGTGCAATATGCATTAGAAAGCAGCTAGGTGGCTGGGGTCATGCAGAAGTTAGGTGCGCAGAGCTGGAAATATTCATTAGTTAAGCAAAACAAGACCACAAACTTCACAAGGAAGATATTATTAAAAGATTGTCAACATATTTTAGTTTGATGTAAGGAATGTAGAGAATAATAATAATAATAATAATTGTTTCTACTTTAGGCACAAGGCTAGCAATTACCCAGTTCATTACTGGTACTTTATTTTATCGACCCCGTAAGGATGAAAGGCAAAGTCAACCTCGGCGGGATTTGAACTCAGATCGTAAAGGGACGTAACTATGCTGGAAAGCATGGCGTCCGACCCAATACTGCCAATCCACAATAATAATGTCCGTTTACAATTGTTTCGCTAATCCATTTCTGGATCAGATGACTATATATCATAATTGATCTGGTTCAGTTGAAAATAATTAACATATTTAAAAAACAGAGTGGCTCATCGGAACTGAAAGGAATATAAATTAAAATAATGGGATAATGTTACATAATATAATGTTCCATATATTGGTTTTTACTATGGTGACTTGGTTGCATCAGCTGTCAGCCATAATCAAGCAGTATTCATCTGTCGAGGCTGTATTGTGTGAGATCTGCCTATGGGTAACAAGATGGTTGCCAAAGGGCATATTTACCCTACTAATTAGAGGGTGGTTTCAGGGGAAGTAACTTCTCGAGAGATTAGAGATTGTGAGTATTTATAGTTAAGTGCTAGTTTTTAAATGTTTTAATTGAGAGACTATGTAGGGGAGGTAACTTATAATTATCGAGTTGTTCATAGCAATTTAACTTATTAGCTACAATTAGAAATGGGGATACATGACTAAGATGGGTCAAAAACTCTATTGGCGAAGGAATTAGCCCTTCGATGTTGACAGCTAATGGTTACCTCCGTTCTATCGTTAATCGGTAGAGGTCGTGATAGAGTTATGTAATATGCTTCCGTAACACAGAGATCACAAGATTTTCTTCGTCCATTGAACGGTTGGGCCCTAGCCACGATATCCCATTTTAGTGAGTGTTGAACGTTGTTTAATTTAAGGTTTTAATGAGCCTAGCTAACGATGTCGAACATCTGTTGCTAGGGTCTCGGAAGGAAAAAGAGTGCGCGTTATAGCGTACCTTAAAAGGGTTAGAGGTAGACCCGATATAAGAGCTGGTATTCGAAGCAGTCTCAACCGTGCACCTATAGACTATATTGGGTGTCAGGCAGTGTCCATTTAATGGGCATGCATTGGGGTAACGGCAGTTGCAGTTGCTTTTCCGGTTAGTGAGAGTAGGGTTGTTTAACCTAAGCGGTAAGTCCGTGCTAGAAGGATTAGATGGGGGAGGTGTGCTACTAAAGTAATTATTGGTGTAGTGGCGTGGTGTATTTGATAGGGGTGGTGGTACCGCGGTGTGGGAGTTATACTGTCTTAGCTTATGATGGTTACTGAACGCGATGTGGCTAGCTAGGTTAGGTGTTGTGGAGAATGAGATTTTAATGTTATTTTTATTAAAGAGTTTGTAATATCTATGGTTGGGGGGGAAGTGTTTGGATAGGATAGAGAAGAAGCGTTTGGGGATATTAGTGGCTAGATTAGATGAGAATGGTGGGTTAAGCCAGGTGATATTTCTAGGTCTATTCCTTCTAGGGGTTCTATTGGAGTTGGTAGGGGCCTTCCTAGGGTTATTATTACCTGGGGATTTGTTATTTGCCATCCCATTTCTCATTCCTATTCTAGGGTTGATTTTTAGTTTGCTACTTGGAGTGGGGAACAGGCCGCTGCCATCATTATAGTTCCCTGTATAGGTGCTGTTACTGCTAAAATTCCGGCGAATCTGGCTATATGCTAAGGTATTTCTAGTTCTAGTGTTAAGTTTATTATGGTGAGTTGCTGTGTTATGGCATTTAGGTATGTAATAAATTGATTGTTTATAACCAGATTCAGAGAAAGCCTTATTATAATATTGTGCGTGGTCTATAAATATCTCTTCATTTGCTGATAGCATTGATATCCTATAGGAGATAGATTTGATTACTGCTCTGATGACTGCCGGTGGGTGGTTAGAGTGTGGGCTAATATATGTGAGTATTTCACCTGGTTTATGGTAAGGGTTATGAAGGTTATTGTTGAGATCAAGGGTGACGTCTAGGAAGTTTACTACTTTATGGTTCAGTTCGATGGTGATAGAGAGACCGTTATATTTGAAGAATCTGTGTAATTGTTTCTTTAGCAAATCGATTCCCCGATTAGTGCAATTGTGGACGGCAAATAGGGCGTCGTCCCTGTATTCCGCCTTGCATGGGTTGGATTTCGGCTCTGATGTTACGTAATATGTAAATCCCGACTAAATCGATGATTTGCGCGGAGTCACTTGAGCCCATCGTAATGTCAAAGTTGTCTGTTCTATCTTTTCTAGTCCAGAGTGCTCCGTTGAATTCAATGATAGTCTGCCTAGCCATAAGTATAATGTTAATCTCATTATTGGTTATGTCCGAGTTGGTGGTGGCTAGGGCTAGTGCTTTGTTGAGCAGTTCCGGGGTTATTGACGCGTAATAGCTGTCTATATCAAATTGGAGGAACCTCATAGATTGCTTGGACCTTAGATCGGAGAACCATCTGATGACTTGGCCGGTGTTGGACCACAACTTGTAGGTGGTATCATCACGTAGCCCAGGGATTATCCTATCAAGGATGTTCTTACTGATGCGGCCCAGGTAAGATGTGGTTGGGCTTATGAGTCTAATGGATGGGTTCTCTATAAAGTTTGGCTTGTGGTCCTTGAGAGAGAACCTTGGGGTTGTTGGTACATAATGGTGGGTAAATCTATCCAAATGCAAGTCCTTAACCAAAGCCTGGGCTTTTCGGTTAAGTACGTTTACACTGGAGGGTCTAGTTTTTTTTATAGTTTTATTTAGTTCTTTCAGAAGGAAAGAGTTGTAAGTTTCACGAGTCATGGTGAATAGATTTTTGGTTTTGTCAGACATAACATGTAAGAGGTTGCTATCTTAACATTTTTTTATAGTTGTTGTTAATGTAGTGTCTATAATGCTTTTTGAACTTAATGCTCCTGACGAAGTTGAATAGATCTTTCTCAAAATGGTCCAGCAGGATGTTGTGTGGAGGGTTCTTGCATGTGGCAAATCCATATCTATTTGCTGTACTTCCGGCGTCAGCAGCAACCGCACGGTCAAAGTGGTACGCTTTCCATCTTATTCTTCGGATGAAGGAGTTGACACGCTGTATTAAGAGTTTGAGTTATGTCTTTCTGTCCGGGATAGGTATGGACATAAGTGAGATTATGAGTTCCTGTTTGCTCAACATGGTGACTTCTAACAGTAAATAGTTCAACTACGGGAGCTCAAGTATACACAGTTCAAGAGTAACCAATCTTAAAGAGAGAGATGGAGATAGTAGAGGAGATATGAGAGGAGAGATTGGTGAGTTAGTTAGAAGCCAAAGCGTAAAGGCATGTGCTCAATGTGCAATATGCAGTAGAAAGCAGCTAGGTGGCTGGGTTCATGCAGAAGTTAGGTGCGCAGAGCTGGAAATATTCATTAGTTAAGCAAAACAAGACCACAAACTTCATAAGGAAGTCAACATATTTTAGTTTGATGTAAGGAATGTAGAGAATAATAATAATAATATTAATAATAATAATGTCCGTTTACAATTGTTTCGCTACTCCATATAATATTTCTGGATCAGATGAATATATATCATAATTGATCTGGTTCAGTTGAAAATAATTAACTTATTTAAAAAACAGAGTGGCTCATCGGAATAAATACTGCTTGATTATGGCTGACAGCTGATGCAACCAAGACACCATAGTAAAAACCAATATATGGAACATTATATTATGTAACATTATCCCATTATTTTAATTTTTATTCCTTTGAGTTCCGATGAGCCACTCTGTTTTTTAAATATGTTAATTATTTTCAACTGAACCAGATCAATTATGATATATAGTCAACTGATCCAGAAATATTATATGGATTAGCGAAACAATTGTAAACGGACATTATTATTATTAATATTATTAATATTATTAATATTATTAAGGCGGAGAATTGGCAGTATCGGTAGCGGGTTGGACGCCATGCTTTCTAGCATAGTTACGTCCCTTTACGGTCTGAGTTCAAATCCCGCCAAGGTTAACTTTGCCTTTCATCCTTACGGGGTCGATAAAATAAAGTACCAGTAATGTACTGGATAATTGCTGGCCTTGTGCCTAAAGTAGAAACAATTATTATTAATATTATTATTATCATTCTCTACATTTCTTACATCAAACTAAAATATGTTGACAATCTTTTAATAATGTCTTCCTTGTGAAGTTTGTGGTCTTGTTTTGCTCAACTAATGAATATATATATATATATATATATATATATATATATATATATATATATATATATATATATATATATGTATATGTATATATATATATATATATGTACATATATGTATATATATATAAATGATCGTTGGCAAATCACTGATGAGGGACTAATTTTATAATATGTAATCCATGTCCAACCATGCAGTATTCTTCTCCCTATGTTTTTCATATATATTTACCTAAACTGCGATTATCTGTTTCTCTCTTTCTCAGTTACTGCTCCCCCGTTCTCTCTGTTTCTCTTACCTTCTTTCGTCTCCTCTGTCAGTTAACACTTTCTCTCGACTGACCTCTTCCTCGCACTTCCACTTACTCACCCTCTGTTTCTCCCCTTCTCACTTCCTCCAGTTCGCTAGGAGTGGGATTCTTTCTTTCTCACATCCCATTCACAGCGAAAGGTCTGTTTTCTGAGCGCTCATGAAATTCACCCAGATTATGCTGATCGGATAACCATGTTGCTTGTTTTTTTTCCCATCTTCGGTTTGCTTTTCCTTCTATGTTGTTTACTTGTCTCACTCGCTTTACGCGACTCACTTGACCCAATAGCTTATTTTAGTTATTGCTCGCACCAACCTGAGGTATATGATTTTTAATGCGATGAAATACCAATGATCGTTGGCAAATCACTGATGAGGGACTAATTTTATAATATGTAATCCATGTGCAACCATGCAGTATTCTTCTCCCCATGTTTTTCATATATATATATATATATATATATATATATATATATATATATATATGTACATATATGTATATATATATATATATATATATATATATATATATATATATATATGTAGATATATATATATATATATATATGTATATATATATATATATATGTATATATATATATATATGTACATATATGTATATATATATATATATATATATATATATGTACATATATGTATATATATTTATATATATATATATATGTACATATATGTATATATATATGTGTGTGTCTGTGTGTGTGTGTGTGCACATGCACACATACACACATACACACATACTATACACAAAGCCTTTTTATTATTAAAGGATGGAAACCACAAAAGCTCAGTAAACCAATATTTTTATCGGTAAGTTCACATTAAAAGTCTTTATTCTTAGATCTTTCTTATTCTGGAATAAGTATAGAATTTTTTTTTTTTTCAGAAAGAAGGTCAATAATTATTGTACAGTGAGTGGAGTAGAGAAAAAAAAGACGTGTCAAAAACAATTATTCTTTGGAAACAAACAATTGGTGGCATTTTTATGAAATTGTGTCCCTTGGCCTTTCTTATTTTTTCTTATATGTTTGATTTGATTTGATTTAAATTTCTCATATGTTTTTCTGTTTCATATGTTTCAAATATAATTTCAAATTACATTTACTTTATGATTTTGTAATGACCTATATTCCGAGGGCTCATGGATACATTCTCCGTGCGTTGTTTGGCTCAGTTCAGCCAATCGCCACCAGCGTAGGAGAATGTGTCTCGACTTCCGCTCAGAGGGAAAAATTCCTGCTGCGATTCATAAATCTCTCTCTTGCTGCTTGGACTCTGAAAGGTCAACACAGTCATGAAACGGTGAGAATTTCACTTTGGCCTGTCGGCCTTGTTAGGCTTTGGCACAATGCGACATTCACTTCTCAACTCTTAACAATGTTTGTTCTTTACTTTGACATGTCCACTCAACTTAACTCTTTGTAATTAGTTGTAAATAAAACATGTAAAAATGTTAAGAAAGACTTTACGACTAATTCCACAAACAATCACTAATCTCACATTTAACAAAACCACACCTTTCCTGTTACAACAAATACACATCATTCTGAGTTCAAATCCCGCCGAGGTTGACTTTGCTTTTCATCCTTACGGGGTCGATAAAATAAAGTACCTGTAATGCACTGGGTATTTGCTGGCCTTGTGCCTAAAGTAGAAACAATTATCATTATTCGTGTGATATAACTATTATAAACATCTGCTAAAATTTAAACAACATTTATTCTAAGGAAACAGAAAAAACACACCAAAATACAGTCTTGAATAAACCTATATGATATGTCTACAATAGAATCAGTTGAGCTAATTTCCGTTCTTTAGTACAAATATATAGAGAATACAATTATGAATAAATATTTCTGTGTACACTGATATAATGTACATTAAGGTATAATTTGTATATCATGATAATTGTGTATGTGTGTGTAAGTTCATACAAGATTTTAATGAAGCGATTGACAGACAGGCAGGTGGATAGACAGTCATATTGATAGACAGCTGCATATGCACTGTGAAAAAGAGAGAGAGAGAGACAGGCAAACATTAGATAGGGCAGATGAATATGTTGCTAAGTAGGTTAATATAGATAGGTAAATATGTAGGTAAGCAGATAGGTAGGTTGGTGGGTAGATAAAGTATATAGATGGTTGGGTAAAGAGGTAGGTAGACACACAGGTATGGTAAGGGGAACATAGCTTAAGAAAGGAATGGGGAGGGGCAATTGAGATATAAAGTAAGGTCCCAAGGAAATATAAGCTATCCATCAACATACACAAACACACACACACATTCTACTTCTTGTTCCTTTTGCTTCCTAGGGTAACAAGTGATCTCCATTTTGCATGGTTGCAAGCCCTATCATGGAGCTCCACCTCAGCCAGGTCTAGACCGTTATGCTTTGCTTCCTATGTCCCCACACCTTCTGGTGTTCATTTGAATGAAGCCCTCACATGTCTCTTCATGGAAATACATAGCACATTGCCAAGCATCGCAAATGGGAAAATGTGATTTTTTACATCGAAGCTGGAACAAACGTCTGGACCAGACATATTAAACATGCATTGCAAAAGTGGGCTTTTACATCAATCTCAGCATGGGTCGCAGCCTCCACTGGAATTCCTTTTAGATACCTTTAATCTACCTGTCACAAACAATAGTCGAAGATCAAACCAAACACTTTGACATTCTACTCACCGAAGAAAACAAATATTACCTCTGAGAGTAAACCCACATCTCCAATCATATGCCCAACAGTGTTAAGAATATCCACAGGTGAGAATCGAAATCATGACCTTCAAATTATCAAGGAAGACTAAGTCATTGCTTTTCTACGAATGTAAAATAATCCACTCAGGAATGGAGGAGGCAGATGTGTGAATATTCGGCATGCAAAATGGATTGGTTGAGACTAGAACAAGTATCACTAATTGGGTGAATCTATTATTGTCCAATCAGAGTATGACAATCTTGCATATTCCAGAACAATCTAAAGTCTTAACTCTATATAAATATAAATGAAATTTTGTAATTTTTGGTCGTTCTTTACACTTTATTCATTTCAATTGTTGGGAAAAACATAACAATAATGATATATATATATGTGTGAAATAATATCTGTCTCCCCGCGAGTGTTGAGGGTGACCTTCAATGGAAAACCAAGGCTGACAGTCATCTCAGCCTATAGTCCAACCGAGGGAGACAGTGATGTGAGTGCGGAAGAGTTCCATGAGGAGGTGTGTAGAGCTGTCAACACCATGCAAGCACACAACATCATGGACTAGATAGAGGTAATTATAAAGGTATTAAGTTGATGGACCAGGTCTATGAAAATAACAGAAAAAGTTATAGCACAGCTGATTAGGGTTGAGTTAACCTAGATCAGATGCAGTTCGAATTTGTGCCAGGTAAAAACTCCACAGATGCTTCACAAGGAAGAAAGCATCTGTGGAGTTTTTACCTGGCACAAATTCGAACTGCATCTGATCTAGGTTAACTCAACCCTAATCAGCTGTGCTATAACTTTTTCTGTTATTTTCATAGACCTGGTCCATCAACTTAATACCTTTATAATTACCTCTATCTAGTCCATCTGCTTTACCCTTGTAGAAGTTGACAATGATGTTGCTGTGACAGTCATATACATGGTGTTGATTGCTTTGACACTTGACAGAAGAGTGCCATCACTTCATTGAACATTGCACAATTATGTGTACGCTGGTGACTTTTCTGACCCACTTTTGTTTTGCAGGCACATTCACAGATGTGACACTTGAACTGTCTATCTTCTGAGGTGTCTTCATGCATGTTACCATATCAGGTCAGTGCACTTGCTGACTTGCAAATTAAGCCATACTCATTGCAAATGTATTGTAGAGTATATGTATTTTCTTCTTTTTCTTCTTTGCCCACATAATCCTGAGAGCCTCGTGGGGCAGAGTCTTCAAACACTCCTTCCAGTGGGTCGTGTCAGCAGCAACCATCATTTTTCTAATCAGCCGTATATAATTATTTTTACTCTAGAACCTGATTAGAAAAATTATAGGTAACTATATACAAATGTTTTAAAAAATATATATGTCTGAAAACATTCTTAATGTCTGAAAACCTTAATCACCCGTCTGTTATCATTATCTTTTTATTTCATTTTCCGCTGCTTCATCTATCTAACCCACCTCACCTCACTGTATTTGAATGTTGCCACTACCTCCACATCCCATTTTATTACACTCATCAGCATCTCCCTTATCATATCATCTCTTCATACCTCTTCCCTCACTTTATCCACGTTGTTATTATTATTATTGCCATTACTATTTTATGATCCTACCCACTCATCACTACTACTACTACTACTACTACTACTACTACTACTACTATTATTATCATTAATCTTATCATTGTTGCTTACATTTATGTTATTCTACCATAGATACTAGTGCACTGTATCATGTACACAGATCAATATTCTGATGATTTGATCAGGTATTGAGTGTAATTAAAGTCGAGTGACGTGATTTCTAACGATCGGCGACTTTTAGGCACACCGGACTAATGAAACACGTGTTAATACTTTAAATAAACCCTATTGTACAGCCGACCATGTTATTCTTCATTCTTTTACTATTATTGCACTAAGAACTGCCTGCCTTTGAACTCTCTTAAACCGGCCACTCGACTAAGGAAACCACTTGTTGAGTCAAACAAGGCCGAACGTTAAAACTATCCTCGATACAGAGTACTCATAACATCTAGTTGGATTACCTTAAATGATATCTTGTTATCTCTTATATATATATAAGGAAAAAGGATGAAATCGAAAATGCAACTGGAGTCTTATTTTTAAAAAAATATATATATTTATTTGGTTCCTTTACTCGTTTCGCAGTTCTTCTGCTTTTCAAAAGTAGAGTTGAGATGGAGCCTCTGGTTTTTCTCACATCTGGTTGGTCTCTGAATGTTACTTGTTTTATATGGAAAAAAGTCGCTCGAAACGCCAGGTTTTTAGAGAAGTAATTTGATTGGTTGGTGAATAAGTATAATAAATTTCGCGCCAGTTCGCGTTACAAAGTTCTTCAAACAAAGGGGGTGGGGCTCAAATCGTTTTTTCATATATGAGTGAAGTTTGGTTGGTTGATGCAGTCACGTGAATAAGCACATCAGCTTTCGCGTCAGTTTGTTTGAATTTCTTTTTACTTAAAAAAAAGTGGCTTACGAAGGCTTTTATTTTATAAATATAATTTGATTGGTTATAAATGAAATTATGACTGTCACGTGAACAAGTTCATTAAATTTTGCGCCCGTATTTGGGAATTTATTTTGTAGCCTTTTAGAGAATTTTATGACAAACATAATGGTCAAGAGAAATGGGATGGGGAGAGTTGTTCTGGTTCAGTGAATATGGCTGGTTCACTGGGGTGTCAGAATTCAAACTTTCTATTGAAATAAAGAAAGTAGAGATATGTATGTTTATTTGTGTGCTTTGTGTGTGTGTATAGGAAGATGATTCTATTAGTAGAAATGGGGGAGGGAGTTGTGTGTATGGGTGTTATGTGTATGTGTGTGTGGGAGTATGTTAAGATGGAGAGAATATATATATTTTGTGTGTGTAGGAAAAGGATTCCGTTAGTAGAAATATTTTTGAATGAACATATTTTCCTTATTTATTCGTATTTGTTCTGTTGTATTGTCAACGCAAACGTATGTTAAGGTTTATTTAGTTCGGGTTTTTATTTTCTAAAGTAGAAGGTGTTATGTGTGTGTGTATGTGTCTGCTTGGATGGTTAGCATGTTATGGTGTTGACATAATGTATATTAAACTATATTTAATGCTGGTCTATATTTTTGAATAAACATATTTTCCTTATTTATTCGTATTTGTTCTGTTGTATTGTCAGCGCAAAGGTAAAATGGGAAGACTTGGGATTTGGGTGTCTTATTACTTGCGCATATGTCTAGATGTGCACTTAGTGGTATCTGTATTGTGGTTGGATCTCGTAATTGTTGGCGATGAACTGTCATTCTGTTTCTGGGTGTGAGTTTAGTTTGTCCTATATAATCTTCATTGCATCCTTTACATTTAATGGCATAAATTAGATTTTTTGATGAGCAAGTGAAGTGATTTTTTACAGCAAAATTTTGTTCTGATTGAAATGTATATTGAAATGAGGTGAGTGCAGATGCCACAATTGACAGTTTGTTGTGGGTTTGTGGTAGGCAATTTGGCATTGGTGTGTAATGTTTTTAGTGATTTCGGTTGTCTTTTGCTTTTGATTATTCATTGTGTTTCAAGGGCTTTTTTCATTCTTGGGTCTTGTTTTAATAGAGGGATGTTCTTGTGAATAGTGTTGTAACCTTCCGTATTTCTTGGGTTGTGTGTTGAGATATATTATAGAATATTGGACGTACCTTGAATTTGTTTCTGTTTTCGTAATTCATCAATGCCTATTGCTTTAGCCCTTTCTATTCCATTATTTATTAGTAATGGTGGGTACTGTCTTTCGAGTAGAATTTCCTTTAATTCTTGAAGTCTTTTATTTCGCGTTTGATAATTGGAGACAATTGTGCAAATTCTTCTTGCTAGGTTAAAAGGAATGTTCGTCTTCGTGTGCTTTGGATGGTTGGAGGTGAATAGTAGGTATTGTTTGGAATCTGTTGGTTTGTAGTGCATGTCAGTTTCAATATTTGTGGCTTTTTTTAAGATTAAGATGTCCAGAAATGGGAGTTGATCTTGACTGTATTCCATTGTGAATTGGATGTGGTTATTGATGCCGTTAATTAATTTTTTGAAATCATTCAGTTGGTCGAGTGTGTGGGACCAAAGAATGAGACAATCATCCAAGTAGCGTTTCCAATTCTCTGATAAATATTTGTGGAAGTTCAATCCGTATTTTGATTTGGACTGTTCATATATCTAGACTTCTAGGTATGCCATGACTAAGTTGCCATAAGTTGGAGCGGCTTTTGTACCCATCGCAGTCCCCGATATTTGCTTGTAAGTACTGCCATCGAAATCAAAAAAGTTGTCCTGTAAGATAAATTTTAATCCCTCGGTGATGAAGCTTTTTTCTATTCTACCAGGTATCTCATTGGAATATTTCTCTAGCCAGAATCCTATTGCTTCTAGTCTGTATTGGTGTGGGATCGTTGTGTAAAGATTCACTATATCGAAAGACACAATAATAGTGTCGTTGTTGACATGTTTGGGGAGGTGGTTTAAGAGGTCCAGATCGTCTCTTACAAGGCTTGGTATGTGTTTTAGAATTGGTTTTAGTAGTATGTCTATAAAGTTGCGCAGTCTGTGTGTTTCACATTGTGGGCCCGCTACAATTGGTCCTAATTTAAGGTCTGTGGGGTATTATGTGTTCACGCATGCTGAGGTGGATTGTTTACAGGCATCGTTAATTATTTTACACTTGTGGATCTTCGGAAGTCCGTAAAGGTTTCTGGTTTTGTATTCAAAATATGTTAAATAATCGCGTTCCTTTTTAGTTAAGTCTTCCTGGTATCGACAAATCAGTGTGTTTAATCTGGTCATCGTTTTTGATTGTTGGTAGTTTTTTACTCTTTCATAGTAATTAGTATTTTGTAAGAGAGAGAACATAGAATTTTTATATTTTTCAGCATCCATAATGACAACAGTACTCCCCTTGTCCGTTTCCTTAATTATAATGTCCGTATTGTTTTTTAGTTCATGGGTAATCTCCCATTCCCTTCGACTCGTGTTTGGTTTGGGCTTAGGTTGCGGTAGTTCATGGTATGGGAAAGTAGCTATGTGATCACAAAATTTGTCCAGAACTCTGTTTCTACCTTTTGTTGGGTTGTAGCTGCTTTTATTCCGTACAATTGATTGGTCGTTATTTTCCTTGTCAAAAAATTCCTCTGTGAGACGTAATTTTCTACAGAAGTGTGAGATATCGTCATTTATCTCATTGAGGTTAGAATATTGTGGTGTTGGTGTGAATTTCAGTCCTTTGGAGAGAATTTTAACTTGTTGGGCTGAGAGGTTTGTATTTGAAAGGTTGATTATTTTCGGGTTTTCCAAATCAGTTTGTGCCATCGGGTGTCGTGGGTCCTGTAGCCTTGGTCTAAAAAAATGATTTTTGGAATGTTTTTTCAATGGTATTATTATATCCGGTGGATTGGCAGTATCGGTAGAGGGTCGGACGCCATGCTTTCCAGCATAGTTACGTCCCTTTACGATCTGAGTTCAAATCCCGCCGAGGTTGACTTTGCCTTTCATCCCTACGGGGTCGATAAAATAAAGTACCAGTAATGCACTGGGTAATTGCTGGCCTTGTGCCTAAAGTAGAAACAATTATTATATCTAATGGCATTTCCCCTGTTGTTGTGTGATCTTGTATAGAAGTTTCGGACGTACTGAGGTTCGGTTTATTGACAGTCCGGGTTGTAGATTTTGTTCCTTTGTGTGGTTTGGGATCCACGATTTTGGAACAGGTTCTGTGTGGGCAGGAGTCTACGGTTTTTGGAATAGGTTTTGTGTGGGTTGTGATCTGCGGATCGGGTTCTGTCTTGTGTTGGGGGATCTTCGGTTTTTGTTAGTAGGGTTATAGTTTTATCTATGGGTTCTGGGTTATTGTCATAGTTTTGCTGGGGGTATGTTGGACGTTTTGTTACTTTTTTTGTTATTTGTTGTGCATGTGGTGTGTTAGTTTGTTTTTAAAATGGGTTACCTGTATGTTGTTCATTTTTTAAACCCATTTCGTAGTTGTTGAACCAGGTGGCGTTTTTTTCCCATCGATGGAGGGATGTTAGTTCTTCATCCTCACAATTTTCTTTCCAAAGTTTTAAGGTTTTTTCATAGAGTAGGCCTTCAGAGTGCCTTGAGATTTCTGTTTCCATCTGTTGGTCGAGTGACTTTAATTTTTCTTCGTTGGAGTTGGCTCTTAACCGCAACAGTTCTATTTCTATTTAAAATGTTTCTCACGTGACTGCATCAACCAACCAAACTTCACTCATAAATGAAAAAACAACCTGCCATATTCATTGAAAACAGAACAACTTTCCCCATTCCATTTCTCTTGACCATTATCTTTTGTTTGTCATAAAATTCTCTAAAAGGCTACAAAACAAATTCCCAAATACGGGCACACAATTTAAGGAACTTGTTCGCGTGACAGTCATAATTTCATTTATAACCAATCAAATTACATTTATTAAAAAAAAAAGCCTTCGTGGGCCACTTTTTTTAAGTAAAAAGAAATTCAAACAAGTTGGCGCGAAAGCTGATGTGCTTATTCACGTGACTGCATCAACCAACCAAACTTCACTCATATATGAAAAAAACAACCTGAGCCCCCCCCCCCCCTTGTTTGAAGACATTTGTAACGCGAACTGGCGCGAAATTTATTATACTTATTCACCAACCAACCAAATCACTTCTCTAAAACCTGGCGTTTCGAGCCACTTTTTTCTATATAAAACAAGTAACATTCAAAGACCAACCTGATGTGAGAAAAACCACAGACCCTCCATCTCAACTCTACTTTGGAAAAGCAGAAGAACTGCGAAACCGGTAAAGGAACCAAATAAATATATATATATTTTTTTTTAAATAAGACTCCAGTTGCATTTTCGATTTCATCTTTTTTCCTTATACTTTCACTCGTGAAGGACACCTCGGTTATTTTTCATTTTGTAAAAAACCCTCACTTTCTAATTATATATATATATATATATATATATATATATATATAGCGACTGTAACATCCAGTTACTGTACGTTCAACAGAGTGAGCACTCAATGAGTAGTTTCCAGTAAGTATAGAGGTGTCGAACAAAGCTGAGTGTAATAATAATAAAAAGGACGATATGTTATGCCTTCATTTTGTTTATTGAGTTGTGACGCGTATTTCGCTATTGATCCAACCTTGAGCTGATCAATAGCGAAACACGTGTCACTACTCAATAAATGTAATGAAGACATAACATATCGTGCTTTTTATTATATATATGTATATATATCAAGTTTAATATAGAAATGGCTTCTACATGATAAGAACTGTTTCATTCAAAGAAATTATCAAGAAAGAAAGCTTTCCTAATGATTTCTTTTGAATGAAACAGTTTTAGTCCTTATATATATATATATACACACATATATAAAATGTGTGTGTGTAGAAGCCATTTCTATATTAAATCTTATATATATATGCCTATGCATATAGGTGTGTATAGACATATTTATATGCGATTTGTGTGTGTACATATAAACATAGTGATGATGAAGTGTTTCCTATTGTTATCTATTAACAAGAGAAATATGATTGTAGTGATGACTGATCCAGGAATGTCACATTGTGAGGTAACTGGGGTTAGAGGTGAGGGAGAAGCTTTATCTCCAATGTTAGTGACAGCTGGGATATTAGCTTTTAAAGCTGATCAGCTTAGCCAATTTAGGTTTGGCAATGGAAACTGGGACATATATTCAACAATAGTGATTGTAGATGGTCTGGTGGTGGTAGTGGGGGTGTTTACAGAGAAACAGTGTTGATGGGAGGGGTGGGGCTGTTGGGGTGGGGTGACAGAGATGGTACAGATCTTGCTTGTTGGAATCCTGAGCTGATAAGGAAAGGTGTTAATGGTAGTAGTAATGGTGCTTCTTGTTTAGCCCCAAGTAATCACACCATAAGCATGGTACATGTCCTGTCAGTTTTAACGTTGTTCTTAATGTCTAGGTTTATAATAAAAAAAATAGTTCATCAATAACCACCACCACCTCCACCCTCCAGTTATAAAGGATTACATTTTCTAAACTAATAAAAAATGATTCAACACATTTCGATTAAATTATATAATGTTTGCAATGGAAAAAGAAAAAAGAGAAAGAAATTGAATAGTAAAAGGGTGCAGGATAGGCAGACTCAACATCTCTGTCTAGGTCCGATAATTCAGCTGTGCCCCATGGCCAAAATGACAAAGGTTGATGCAGAGAACAGCCAGAGGTACCTCCTGCATTAGCTGATCCACCTCATGGGGCTCCTGAGGCAGAGTGCACTCCTTCCAATTTTGCAGAGGAAAATAGCAATTCTAGAATTGATGATGCCAGAGGTTTTCACAGCAACTAGTACACACATGAAGCATTCAGGCAAGTCTCAGTATTTGGCCTTTCTTTCCTCAATGTTAGAGGCAGTAGTACTTGGATTTGTTACTGAAACAACAAGTTTTGAGGCAGGAAACATTTCAAAACATGTGAATCCCAGAATAGAGATTTACCGCCCTTGAATGGGAAGAGTTATACCATCTGGGCACTTGCCATCATAATAGATGAGGCCAGCAGGCTCCAGCTGTGATGGGAAACCAGACGTATCAAGTCTTCTTCTGATGATATTGTTCAGCATGACATGCCAAAAGAACTGATTTACATTGTGCAATACATTGTCCAATGTTTTGTTTTTTTTCTACATATTTTAAGATCATCCTCACCAAATTACAGCATTTTTCTCAGTTTTAATTGAGCAGAAGTGTGATCATAGGCATTGCAGCCATAACTGTCCTCTTTTATTTTTAAGAATATTTAAGTCTATATGATCGAATATGTTCTTCCATATTTGAAATGGTAGGCTGTCATTTGAGGCAGATTTAAGTACTACTTTTAATAGATCAAGCAGCCATTATCAAATATGTCCTTCCATATTTGAGATAATAAGGGGTTATTTGAGGGAGATTGAATTACTACCTCTAATAGGTCAGATAATCATGTAGAGAAACAGAGGTGGTGTCGGTGGTGTTAATATTGGTGTGGTGATTGTTACTGTCTAGTAGATCTAAGATAAAAGACATCCAATCTGTAATCATCGCAGATCTAATGGATACTATCTAATGAGACTTTTTGTTTCAAATGGTAAAGTGTAATTTAAGGGAGATTTGGCTATTATTTCTAGCTGCTCAAACAACTCTATAGAGATTCTGTCTTGTTTGATGGCTCAACAGTAGTAATGAATGTATTGAAATGGTAGTCTTGACATCATCATCATCATTTCATTTTACGTCTTCTTTTTCCCTGCTTGCAAGGGTGGGACGGGAACTGATTCTGGATTGATTTCTACAGCTGGATGCCCTTCCTAACACCAACCTCATTTACAGTGAGTGCTGGGTGCTTTTTGTCGTGGCACCTACACGACCACTTTGCAGTGGAATGATAGGGACCCCAGTCCTTATCATCTCATTTCTACAGCTGAGTAAACTGGAACAATGTGAAATAAAGTGTCTTGCTCAAGGAAACAACACATCACCCGGTCTGAGAATTGAACTCACAACCTTTGCTCTAACCACTAAGCCGTGTGCCTGACACTAGAAGATTATAATGAAACACGTATTTAATCTCCTGCCAACAACCAGCATGTAACTATCATTCCCACTCCCCTTACCCTCTTATCACTGTTCTCCTTTCACATTCATATTCATAGTCTTTTTATTCTTGTTTTTACCTACAAACTAGGCTCCATGTTAATTAATTGGTGATTCAATGAGAACCATTGCTTTCAACTTGATATGGATATAAGTGAAATACATTCCTACTTTAAAACTAATATCATTTTTTACTCTGTGTGTGAAATCTGTATTTACTACTATTGCTTAAGGATTATTCCACCTCAAGGTCCCAGCAGACAGGATGGATAGACATTATTTTAGAAGATAACAATTTAACATCTTCGCTATTATTATGTTCTTAGACATTTTTGCTTTGAAAAAATAATGATATAGTGTTGAAAAGACTCTTTTGCCATGTAGGAAGCAAGACAACCTCTCAAGTGTCGGAGATCAGAGACAATGAATGCTAGAGAGAGCTTTTTAGTCAGATCGAGCGTATGACAACCTTTCCATTGTTTATACTAAAATAAGATGCAATCGGTACAATCTGTTAAGTGGATGGTGTTATGAAGGGCATCCAGCTGTAGAAACCATGCCAAAAATTGGAGTGCACAAGCAAGACCTGATCTTCCAACTTGTCAAGAAGTGGAGTAACTCTGAATAAATACTGACTGGGACCGTGATAACCTATCCAACCCATACCAGCAATGAAAGGGGAAGAAATATGATGATGATGACAATGCTAATCATACAATAAATGGATCTCGATGATGAGTATTCTAGTTGTTCATTCAACTGAAATACCAACTGACTTATAGCATAAGTGGTTGAGTATTCCACAGATACTTGTATCCTTAAGGTAATCCTCAGACAGAATCAACATGACACAGTGTACTGTAAGGCTCAACCTTTCAATTACATATATAATCCTGTACATGCTGTAAAGTGGTTGGTGATAGGAAGGACATCCAGTTGTAGAAAGTTTGTAAAAATAAAAGTTTGGGAGGACCCTTCAGTCCTAATAGAACATGGAACCCCCCTAGTGTTGGTGATCGACATGATAAACACACCAAGTATATGCTGTAAAGTGGTTGGTGATAGGAAGGGCATCTAGCTGTAGAAAGCCTGTCAAACAAAGGGTTAGAAGGACCCTTTAATTGTGTCAAAGACATGACAGCCTCTCCTGTACACTCGGGAGAATGTGAGAGTGTACGGAAGCAATTTGCAGACCTCCAGCTTATTTGGGAGGTCAGTGGTCCCACTTGAATACTGACTTGGTCTATGTCGACCCATTCAACTCTTGCTAGCAGGGAAAGGATGATGATGATGATGATGATGATGATTCCCTCTGATAGAAATCATCATCACTTAATATTTCTATTTTCCTAATTTCAATCACAATGCTAGAGTTGTCGTGAGAAGTTGATAAACAATAATTGTCCAATGTCACATAGTGATATTGAACATGTGTCTCATGACTCTGAGGAACAAAGAGGCAAGCAGACACATACACACACACATACACATGCACGCGCGCGCGCGCGCACACGCACACACACACACATGCAACCATGAAAACTGATTAAATATGTAAATATATAAAGTTGTAAAGAAGGAGGGTAAACATGGGAAGCATTTTAGAAAAATCATATTTTTATGTTCTTTTATCATGGTTTCCTTGTTCAGTTAGTCCACCCACTCTTCAAAAAAACCATGCTCTTTTTACAGTAACAGTGAGAGATGTGAAAAAATAGAAATTTCTGCACTCAATAACCTCACATCTATTTTTGTTCTCTCTCCCTTTCTCTTTCCTTCTAGTTCTCCCTTTCCTTGTCTTCTTTTACCCAAAAGACTAAGAACAAAAATTTAAATAACTTGTCTTGTCCGCGTACATACACACATATATATATATAATAAAAATGTGTAAATTTATATGCATATATATGCAGTCACAGTTACCTCTATACTGTATATATACAAGTATAACTATTGTATATTTTGGTTGCTTATACACAACATGCACTCACATACACTCATATATATAAAGAGAGAGAGAGAGAGAGAGAGAGATAGGAATAGATGTGTTGTGTATGTATATGTACTCACACACACACATATATATATATATATATGACTCCAGTTCCCCAGTGAATTAACAACCCAACAAGGAACAGGGCATATCAGAGTATTGACAATATCATACACCTAAACAACATATGTACTTGTCTATACCATACTAATTCAAACTGCCTGAAGAAGTCACAGCCAAAGATGGCTGTCACTGAAATATATATAGCAGTAATAAACGAAGCTAAATTTTAATCATTTGACTTTTATTTAACTTTATTTTACACTACTCCGGAGTAACCAAACCAACCTGCGCACTTCGTCGAGTGCTCCAGCCTGCATACTGAGGTGTTGGTATACAACCAACATAAACTCAAAATCTCTCTCTCTATATATATATATATAAATATAAATTCAGCGAGAATCGCATTTTGGAGGGTACAAAAAGCAAAACGTAATGCAAATTCAGAGTCATGCTGGCAAGCGCTCCAATGGCTAAAAACCCAGAGCTATAAACATAGGTTATACACGCCATACAAACTGAGAATGCGGTCAAGAAGCCATTAACCACCTAAGCCAAAAAAGAAGTCAAGCTAAACAGGTCAGACAAAATAAATGACATAATCATATATATATATATACATATACACACACATATATATATATATATATATATATATATATATATATATATATATATATATATATACGATATTAACAAATGGAAACTATATTTATAAAACCATATTTATTTCATTATACATATTTCAAGGACACCAAGTTAAATTATGGTGTGCTTTCATCAGATAAAATATAATATAGATAAGTTTTATAAATAGATAAGTTTTATAAATAAGTAATGGTTGCATTTTTTAAGGGTATGTCAATATTTATTTATAAAACTTATCTATATTATATTTTATCTGATGAAAGCACACCATAATTTAACTTGGTGTCCTTGAAATATGTATAATGAAATAAATATGGTTTTATAAATATAGTTTCCATTTGTTAATATCTTGGTATATATATATATATATACAAACATACACACGCATACATACAAACAGACAAAGATATATTTTATATTTCTCATCATGGAGACATTGGTTCTAATGCTGGTCAATAATATATAATAATTGTTTCTACATTTGGCACAAGGCCAGTAATTATCCCTGTTCATTACTGGTGCTTTATTTTATCGACTCCGTAAGGATGAAAGGCAAAGTTAACTTTGGCAGGATTTGAACTCAGGCCGTAGAGGGACATAACTCTATGTTGGAAAGCATGGCGTCCAAGCCTCTACCAATACTGCCAATTCACCACCCAGCAAATAGTTATGGCCCTTTATGGTCTGAGTTCAAATCCTGCCGAGGCTAATTTTGCCTTTCATCCTTACAAGGTCGATACAATAAAGTACCAGTAATACCCTGGGATAATTACTGGTCTTGTGCCAAAAGTAGAAACAAATATCTATATATATATAAAAGAAAGATGTTTATTGGTTGGTTGGCTAGTTGGCTGGCTGGTTGGTTGAATCACACAAAAACCACACACACACACACACACACACACACACACACACACACACACACACACACACACACACACACACACACACACACACACACACACACACACACACACACACACACACACACACACACACACACATCTAAAGAAAGAGACAGAGAGAGAGAGAGGTAGAAAGAGATAGATAGGCCGTTATACAGAGAGAGATACAATTAAAGTGTTAGGTATTCAGAAAGAGAGAGAGAGAGTAACGTCCCATGAAAGTCTAGCAACGGCTTAAACTATAGATACTTTCATTTATAGGAGGGTTTAACAATATTGCGTTAGATTTTATAAAGACATTTTACAGGCTTTGATTTGACAGAACAAAGAAAAGTTGATACTATTTGAAATTAATCTACCCTCAAGCTTTTATCCATATACTACTTACAGACCGTACTAACAAAGCAACACTTCAGAAACAATGTTATGCGGTATATTGCTACATTTCAGATGACATCCTTTGGAGCTAAAAAAGATCATACTGACTGGTTATTTCACATTTAAAATCCAAGGCCAATTGGCAGTTTACTCCCCCAGCCTAATAAGGAAGTTTTATGATTGGTTTTTTTTTTATGTTTCTCGCACACATACTCACACACACACATTACGGTCTCACCTCATACTGTAAACCAGACAACACATCCGATACAATAATTTTCTTTTTTAACCGTCTTCTCTTAACTATTCTACCGGGCAAAGCCAGGTAGCTCAGCTAGTATATAATAATAAAACATGGGAATTCTCAAGAAGTATACTATAAGAACAACTTCTACTACAATCAATATTACTACTACTATCACACTATTATTACCATATAAAAAGGAAAGGAGTTAAATGTGTGCTCTTCTCAATGGAATATCATAGTAATTTGTTTTATTGGTCACAAATGCTCAAGATATTGGGAAATATAAAATTGACAGAAAAAACAATATGTTTAACTACACTAACTATAAGTACAACAACCAGAACAAGAATCGTAATTTACAATAATAATAATGACTTCTGATTGAAATACATATAAAACCCATTAATTTTTGTAAAGAAAGACAATGAGATTGTGGAACACATAAACCAATTAATTTTCATAGAGGAAGAGAATGAGATTGATCAACAATCGTAGTTTGATATTAAAAACCCATTAATTTTCGTAAAAGACAATGAGATTGTGCAACATTATAAAATGTATACAGTACATATAGAATATTGTTAGAATATCTGAGGGGATAAAATGAAATGTATTTATATGAGAAAAGTGTCAAAGATGTTATATAAGTTACCAAGACATTTTATTTATTTATTCTCATACTTATTTATTATCCATTTGCTCCATATAATTTTGTAAAGATGTGCTAGCAGTACTTCATGGTCAGCTTCCTGGTTGTCACCTCCTGGCTCTAGGAATGAAGTGAGTCTCTTAATAATTCTAAGAATTGTGACCAGTTGTGTTTTGGTTTTCCTGCTATTGTTGATTCTGCTGCCATCTACCAATGTTACCACTCACTTGCGTTTCCATCACATCAGAGCAGAAAGCTCTCAAATGATTCATACTTCTATATATATATCAACTAGACTTTCTACTCTGTACCACAAGTTGTGTTGCTTTCCTTTTTTCTCCCACAATGGGGTACAATTTGGGGATTATTTGTGGTCTTTGGTGGTCATTGGTGGTCATTGGGATTTGAATGTCTATACAGACTCCATCTAACCCTATATCCTTTCTGGTAACCTTGTTGCTGGCAACCTGCCCATACTATACCAGAAATCCATTGTTCATTGACTTAATCTATGCCTTTTACACATGTGTTGCAGCATGATCATATGGGCATGCATGATGCACCAACTCAGCCTGTCACTTTGTTTCATTTTTGGTTTTAAAGATCAGAGACGCATTTTGATATAGCCTACTTTGGTCTATGGAAATTACATCACCCCACACATAGGCAGAACTCTGAAGATACACTGAAAATCCTTCTGGCTTTTTTTTTTTTTAGAAGCAGAAGTATGTCTTTTTTCTCGTTGCTCATTCTTATATAAAATCATTTGGAAAGGAGACAGAACTTTTTGTGACATAACTCACTGGCATTCTTTGTTTTTTCAGATAAACATCCGATATTCAAAATTTCTTCTTGGCTTAAAGACATTAACAGAGCTGTTTTTGTTATTGTCTGTATTATGAATTTTCTTTTTTTTTTGTTATAACCAGCATCTATATTTACATTGCATATATGTTTGTGTTTCTCTGTATATTTTCTGAAGTGTCAATGTCTGTATTTGTATTTATAATTATTTGTTCAAATG
>OZ024742.1:206426322-206516322 GCA_964016885.1 Eledone cirrhosa | reverse complement strand
AAATGCATGATTATCACATGACCATATATGGAATTACCCCTTTGAAAAGTACGGCTATTTAACCACGCTAAAAGTCTAATTTAGTCCAGAAATAGCCTTCGAAACGGCTTGAGCTCTGCCGTCGGGGTCCTGAACATTTTCCCATTACCCACTCTACTACCCAAAGTATCGAGTACTCTGGTGCGTTATGGTCTACCTGGTTCCTTACCACACTTCCTTCGTTATATATATATATATTAAAATAACAGATTAAAGTTTAAGCAAAGAATCGCTGCTTTCACCCTTAACGGGATCTTCTTCTTCTTATTATTATTATTATTGCTGGCCTTGTGCCTAACGTAGAAACAATTATTATTATTATTATTGTTGTTGTTGTTGTTGTTGTTATTGTTATCAGTATCGGTAGAGGGTTGGACACCATGCTTTGAAGCATAGAGTTAACTACCTTTATGATCTAAGTTCAAATCCTGCCGAGGTTAACTTTGCCTTTCATCCTTACGGGGTCGATAAAATAAAGTACCAGTAATACATTGGGATAATTGCTGGCCTTGTGCCAAAATTAGAAACAATTATTATTATTATTATTATTATTATTGTTCCTTGAGTCTCAGTCATTGATGTTATTTAACTGGAAAGTTTGTTGAAATGAAATGAATATCAAGCCACTACCTGCAGCCTCAGATATTCAGGACGTATCGGAGGGTTCTTGCTGTTCCCAGCAAGCATGCCTTTTGAAGTGTTCCAAAAAGCGGGGTGGGACCAATTTTCTTTAACCATCCTTGGAAACTCTTTCAGATAGTACCTAGTGCGCCTATGACAATCGATTATTATTATTATTATTATTATTATTATTATTATTATTATTATTTGTTATCTTCAGGCGCTCACAGCCCTCGACCAATCGGGCAATGTGATCGGTGGAAACTCCACCTCGGCGTTCTATAGAGGATTAATGGAGGGGAAGAGCGACGACGTACTTGGAGAAACTCTAGGCGTCGACGAAAATCAACTAGCCAATCTCTTCGGAAGGACTTTCGGGCCGGGGCCTATGGACAACTTCCAGAAATCCCTGGCCTGGAAGTGCTACCGGGGAGCTTTGCCAGTTCGGGATAAACTCTACAGGCATGGAGGTGCCGTCAGCCGGGCATGTCCGAGATGCACACAGGGCGACGAAACGGTCCTGCACGCACTCGTCCATTGTCCGAGCATTGCTGACTTGTGGGTTTATGTCGAACACCTGCTGTCACGTGTAGGACGGATCCAGCTATCAGCTGAGTCCATCGTGAGGATTGCCCCGCCCTCTTCCTTTAGCCGGGAAGTGCAGGCAGTTTTTATCTGTCTGGTGGCCATGGCGAAAGAGATAGTATGGTGGACACGTTTGAAAGGGCTGAAGACGAGCACTTACCTCTTCGGTGATGCCCTGATTAACTTTTTCAAATTTCATTTGAAAAGGAAAATCAGGGTAGAGAGGGAAGTGCTCTCTTCCCAGCATTTTGTTGAAAGATGGGTGAGAGAAGCAAGTATGGCCCGAATGAATGGGCCTTCTCTGAGTATGTGTCTGTAAATTAAAGCTGGAAAACTGGGAGAGGGCACTTGCCCTAGTGGTCAGGCTCACTGTGGTCTTTTAATGGGCTTTCTCCACAAATGTCCCTCGGAAGTCTCCCCCCTATTGGGAAATGTTTCTTTGTTATTTTATTACATCCTTTGTTTTTTTTACACGCAGAAATGCCCATTTGTACCGTCCTGTATTGTCCTGTACTGTCCTTAATGTCTACTTTATGTGAACCCTTGTGGTTAATAAAGAAAACATTATTATTATTGTTATTATTATTATTATTATTATTATTATATATACAATGATATTAAATAAATGGAAACTATATTTATAAAACCATATTTATTTTATTATATATATTTCAAGGGTTCCAAGACAACATTGGTATGCTTTCATCAGATAAAATACAAAGTTTGTTTTATAAATAGAGACATACCCATGAAAATCATACCTTATCAGTTGGAAATTCACTATCCAGTGAATTTCCAACTGATAAGGTATGATTTTCATGGGTATGTCTCTATTTATAAAACAAACTTTATATTTTATCTGATGAAAGCATACCAATGTTGTCTTGGAACCCTTGAAATATATATAATAAAATAAATATGGTTTTATAAATATAGTTTCCATTTATTTAATATCATTGAATATTTACTCCAGTAAACTGTTAAGTGCTCATTTATATTTGTGGGACTTCCAACAAATTAAATACCCCATCTACTTATATATATATATATATATATATATATATATATGATCTTAACTGAGTGACAAGAACATATACCATTGTTCCTGTGTGTTATATTGGTTTTCATTATCCAGTCAATGGCCAGGAGGAAAAGTAACAGTGACAGCAAGCACCCCTGATGAATTCTGGTCTTTACCTTGAGACTCTCTGCTAGTTGGCCAGTGCAGCCGATCTTACAGTTCATATCTTGGTAAGTGCACAGACATGATGAGGGAGATGATCTTCCCAGACATTCCATAGTGCATCAACAGCTTCCACAGTGTCTTTGTCCACACTATCAAATGCTTTCTCGTAGTCTATGAAATTGATGTAGAGTGGGGAATTCCACGTCAGTGACTGCTCCACAATTATGTATAAGCTGGTGATCTGATCAGTACAGGATCTGTTCTTGCGGAATCTCGCTTGCTGATACCGGACCTTGAGGTTGACTGCTTTCCTTATCTTCTCCAGTAGTACTCTGTTGAGTACCTTGCCTGGTACTGACTCTTGTCACACAGTTACAACCAGATACAGGACAAGACCTCACACTTGGTGACCACATCAGCCAGGACAGGGCTCAAGAACAACAAGAAAAAAAAGACTAAGCTGATGAAGATCAACATTACTGACAGCACACCAGTCACAGTCGGTGGAAAGTGCATCAGAGAGAGATGAAGTTATTTGTCTACCTGGGAAGTGTGGTTGATTGACACGGGGGAACCATCCGAGATGTCACAGCTAGGATTGGCAAAGCAAGAGCAGCTTTCTTCATGCTAAAGAACGTCTGGCATCAAAAGAGATCTGCCCAAGAACTAAACTTTACATCTTCAACTGCAACATGAAGGTGGTACTGCTGTACAGATGTGAAACTTGGAGAACAACAAAGAAGATGCAGCATAAGATCCAGACATTCATCAACATCTGTCTAAAGCACACCTACAAAATCAAATAGCCAGAGAAGATCAGAAACAAAGATCTATTGGAGCATGTGGGATAGAAACCAATGACAAAGCAGATTCTGTGGAAGAAGTGGAGCTGGATTGGACATACCCTCAGGAAAACAGCATTCAACACCACACTCTAAGCCTTGACCCGGAACCCACAGGGTAAGAGTTAAAGAGGCCAACTCCACAGCAGCTGGAGGTCTGACACTGAGGCTGAATTAAGAAAACTGGAAGCCAACTGGATTGAAGTGGTGAGAGCAGCCCAGGATCATGTATGATGGTGAAGTGTCATCATTGTCTCTAATGGCCCTATCTAACGTGTTGTTCCACCACCAGCTCATTCTCTGTCTGGTTGGAGCTTTACTCCAGCCACAAGTTTATTCAGTAGCCTGCAGTAAGCTGTCACATAAGAAATTCCAGTCATCATCTATGTCATACGAATCTAAAACGTCTTCTTTCTCATCATACACATCTTGAAGGGCTTTCCTAAATTTATATTTTAGTGAAAGGTCTTTTAGTTTCCAGACTTTCCTTTTCCACACCTTCCACACCTTCCTGTATATCTCATTTTGCCTGTGCCTAATTTAGAAATCATATCACTGACATATTACTGCTTTGTCAAGCTACTTACTCCAAGGGGGGGGGGGGGGGGACAAACTGTGGTCTCAGTGAGGTTTGAACTCAGGACTAATTGTAACAAACCTCCAATACTGTTGGATCTCATATGATAATAATTAGGTTTTAAAACTTGTTGCTGTATAACCTCTGGCTGGTCCTGATTCAGTAAAAGTATTATCAAAAGTATTTGTAGCTATGACCATGCTAAATGTTGAAATGTAAACGTCTTTTTCTTTTAGGGCATGATGTGAAATATTTGGCTACTAGTTATGGCATGTTGGATGACCACATTGATTCTTTCATTAGCTTGTAGGGCAAGATATGTGGTGACAACAACTGCAGAATAAGTTATAGTAATATTGTTGAGAGAGAGAGGAAAGAAAATAGGATATAATGCATTAGCTTGCATAACCATTCAATGATGAATTCTTTCTTTTTTTCATTTTAATTTAATTTTAATGCCTTTGTTCTTTATCAATTTTTTTATTATTATTATCATAGTATCAGAAATTATTGAGGGAAGCATCAATGGTGGGGAGGGGGTAATCTTTTGATTCAACAGAAAAAAAATCTTTGTAAAAGAATAATAAATGAATAAATAAATAAACGTGAAAAAATGAAAAATAGCAAATAAAATATATTAAAAAGCAAGAGATTCATTCAGTACGATGAAGAAGTACAAATACAAAAAGGAAAAAAAACGAAAAACATATGCATTCTCACACCAACCCCTGCTCCTTTTATTCCCACCTCGTCTTCTGCCTTTATGTTGCAGCTGATGCTTTGATTACATTTCCCCACCTCCAACCCAACATTAATTAGATAGAAGGATAAATAAATAATTACAATTTTTTTGTCTTAGTTTTTTTTTTCATTATATTCCACCCCCACCCCAACTATGTCACAGTGGCATGTATATATATATATATATATGTTGATAAGATAGGAGTTTGCTAGCAGAGTTCAATAAGTTTATTTGCAGTGGAGGATATAGAGTCTAACAGTTTAGACCTTGTAATTTGTTGAAGAGGGAAGAAGGCAAGAACTGAAAATGTACATTCTACACAATTCACAGCAAATGCACTTAATGAACTGTCCTATTGAATTCTCATATGGTTGGTTGTCGTCATTATAGACCATCACTAAGAAGAACTGATATAAATCAGAGAATGGTCATATTCAAAATCGAAAGGATTGCCATCAGGGAGATATGTATGAAGAGGTGATAGGAAGAGGTTGTGGTGAGAGAGGGGAAAGCAGGGTGCACAAGAAGTCAGTAACATGCAGAATGGGAAGGGCAAGGGTGTGATGACCCTGGACATACATATCATTGCAGGTGGTAGGGGCATCTAACCAAAGGGTCACACAGGCTTTTCTTCAATATGGCTATTGAATACTGTGCCTACATAGATTTTTCAAACACCATTCCAAAATCTGTACCTAGTTTTCTGCCAGGTCAAAAGGATGAGAAATTTATTAACTCGAATTTCAATACTTATGCTCAGACAAACTTATGTGGCTGATTTGAAGTGTTTATTTCATATTTCATCTGTTTTTACATATTTGAAATGTCTTCCTTGTTCACATTTCTCCTTATTAGGCCCTATATCTGAGTTTTAAGGGCAGGCAATCAAGAAATTGGCTCTAGGCTTGACCAAATCTCTGCATGCCATTGCAAGAGTTGTAATTCAGCAACTTTGCTAACATTACAAGACAAATGGAAGTTTTTATATATCTAAGTCTAAAGTCTGTCTCAAGCCAGAATTCTCGTTAGGCCGGTGCTTATCCTGGTTTCATGGCATAAAGCGACTGAGGGTATAAGACTCCCCACTTGATAGGATGCCAGTCCATCACAGGGTTAAACCCCCAGCTATTGATGGTATTCATTTTTCAGCTGAGTATACTGGAGCAATGTGAAATGAAGTGTTTTGCTCAAGAGCACAACACACAACCAGCCCAGGAATCAAACCCACAAAATTATAACCGTAAGTCCAACACCCTTACCACTAGACCATGCACCTCCACTATATTTCATATATCAATACATTCAATTATCATCAGAAGAGAGGTGTAATATTTTGGGTTCTTGCCCCTTAGTGGAGGCAGAGAAAGACAAAGGTGCTTTTGCTTAAAACCAGACCAAAGACATCTTTCTCTGAATAAAAGAAAAACCAGATGAAATTGTTCTTCAGTTGCTTTTGTTTTGTCCCAAGTCAGCTCCAACCCAGCTGAGCTGTGTTTCTCAGACAATCCAGTTATGATCAGTATTTTCAAGAATGCATTATCCAGCATGCCTTTCCTCTCTTAACTGTTAACATTCTATATCACATGAAACAACATTAACAAAACATTATTAATATGTATAAAACACAACTATGACTGCATCATATTAAAAATTAAAGTCCTTGCAGATTTTTGCAGCCATTTTATGTCCACAAGGAAAAGATACTAAAGAATTTTAATTAAAAAAAAAACAGGTTTAGACATTTTCTGTTAAATTCTTATGAGATATTTTAAGAAGGAAAAGTGTATTTCTTGCAAGTTGAATTATCATGTAAAGGTTTGTTTGATGCTATCTGCTGTAGGTCATCCAGATTATCTTCTACCTATATTTCACTGTCACAACATACTCCTCTATTATGTCTAATATTTCATTCCAATATGGTAAAATATGTGTAAAATGATGATATAAACTAAAATTTTCTTTATTTCACACAATAATCACTGAAATTGTAATTATTTGTATTTTCTTTTTAACCATTTATATTCAGAAGTGTCCATTAGTCTTCTTTAATAATTCTATACACATCTCGCACTTTGTATAAGATTATTAAATCAACCTCCAATAGTTGACTAGGACTTTATTTTATCAACAACAGAAAGATGAAAGATAAAGTTGAACTCAATGAACAGGACCTAAACTAAATAGTCCAGCCATTTTGACTGATACTCTACCCTACAGTTTGCTAGTCTATGGTCGATGATACCTGACTGGCTTTAAAAGAAAGCAATAAAAATAATGGATGATGTGCTGTTCATGGCTTTACAAATGGAATAAGCAAAAAAAAAAATGTGTAACAAAAATTATCACAATTAGAAATTGAAAACCATGTCATGAACTTTTCTTGTCTAGAATTTTACCACTTATTCAACATTGTTCACCATAAATGTACCATAAATAGGTCATGCAGTTAACATCTTATACAGAGAAAGAGAGTGAGAGTGGGTGGTTTGGTGTGAGAATGTTAATCAGGACAATGGTTCCCAAAATATCTTGTATTTTGGGAATCTTAACAGTGAAATAGTAAAACAGTCATTAAACTAATGAGATGCCATGATATCCCCTATCAGTGATTAGGGAGTCACCTAGATAACACTACACTACCTTCACTTTAAATGAACTTTCACAACTGTCCATACTCTTCTGTTTAGAGACTCAACAAATAACAAAAAAGAAAAACAGTATACATCCACATATACACATATATATATATATATATAGAGACATGTGTGTGTGGTGTGAGAGAGTATATGTGCATGTATCTGTGTCTGTATAATGTATATATATGTACACAGGATGTCCCCCAAAAATGTTTACATACTTTTATTAGAATGCTGTTGAAGTGTGTATACATTTTTGGGGATAGCCTATATATATATCATCATCATCATCATCATCATCTTCGTTTAACGTCCATTTTCCATGCTAGCATGAGTTAGATGGGAGTTGTCCCACTTGAGGCAAGTTTGGTCGGGTGACCGTGTCTCACTCATATAGGACTATCTGGCAGGTTTTCTACGGCTGGATGCCCTTCCTAACACCAACCACATTTTTACTGTGTTACCTACACGACCACATTACAGCGTGGACTGTGTGTGTTTTTTGTTGTGACACCTACACGATCTCGATCTCATTATCTCGTGCTGTTGGTGGGAGTGGGAGGATAGGGTAGGGGTAGTGGATTGGGGTGTATATTTGGTTAAGAGGTGCCTGCTGATTGTAGGTTTCGCTTTGTACATAGGCAAGGCGGGTCTTCTGTATATATATATATATATATATATATATATATATATACATATATATATATATATATATATATATATATATATATATATATATATATATACATATATGATTGTTACTACAAGCAATTTGAAGGGGAGGGGAAAGTCGATTAAATTGACCCCAGTACATTACTGGTGATATATTTTAAGGATGACAGGCAAAGCTAGCCTCATGTGTGTATATATATATATAATATACACACGTGTGTATGCTTGTGTAAGTATATGTATATTTATATACATACACACACACCACAAGCAGATAACAGAGTAAGTAGAATGTAGGAGAAATTTCTCTATGGTATTTAATTATGTTTCTTTAGCTGGAATTTGGAATTTTACGCAAGTTGGCTTTGTCCCTCTTTATTTCACAATTGACAAAATAAGTATCAGTGATGTATAGGTGTTGATATAATCAACTATAACCTCGAATCATATCTACCATGGTGTCACACAATCTGATGACTAAAACCAGTAAAAGAACAAAAGACATATATAGATATATATATACATGATTTATATAATCACATGATTTCAAGTTCAGTCTCACTGCATAGTACCTTGGGCAATATGTTTTCTTCTCTAGTTCTGATGCCTTATGAGTGAAATTTGGTAGATGGAAACTGTGTGGAAGATTATTGTGTGTGTATATATATATATATATATAGTGAGAAGTGCACTAGCAGTCGAAGTTATATCTGTATAAATACAAACTGAGTAACCGAGACAGCACCAATGTGTCATAAGTAACCGAAAAGTACAACATATATATTTCAAATGATATTTACTAAAATTCTGGTCATGCAGTACAAAATTATAAATACAACAAACAAAAGTAGTTGAAAAAAATATAATTAAAGTAAGTGTTCGAAAAGCTTACTCCATTCCTCTATACATTTTGAAGCAGATGTTAAAAAAATCATATGTAAACCTTGCAATAAACGTTCAATGATTTTATCTGGTTACTTATTACTCACCCTGTATATCTAAAGTCTGACTCAAGCCAGGAGGCTTGTCAGGCTGGTGCTTTTCCCAGTTTCTTGGCATTAAGAGACTGAGAGTAAAAGACTCCCTCTGGACAGCAAGCCAGTCCATTGCAGGGTTAAAGCCCCAACTATTGCTGGTGCTCATTTCAGCTAAGTATACTGAGTATATTGGATCAATGTGAAATTAAGTGTTTTGCTCAATAACATAATCCACAACCCAGCCCAGGAATTAAACCCACAATATTTAATTTGGAGGAATGTAAACATTTCACAAAATAGGAATCTCATTGTAAATTGAAAAAATTAATAAACATCTTCATGATAAATATCCTAAATATGTTTATCATTTTTTCAATTTATAGGGAAACTTGTATTTTCTAGCATGTTTACATACCTCCAAATTAGATCTGTGTTTATATTTATACACACTGGTGCAGTCTTGGTAACATACACACTCTGTACTTATACAGTTATAACTTTATAGTATATATATATATATATATATATATATTTAATACAATAACAGAGAAAGCTTTAAGCTAAACTCGGACTGGCTACCATCTCACTCAACAAACATTAGGATATACGTTAGTATAATCCCAATTTTGTGTTTGGGGTGCTAACTATATGTATTTTGTGGAAAGCCAGTTGTATTATGTTATATGAGATATAATTAAAATTAAAATATATCTCTCTTTCCAAACAATTGTTTCATTATAAGTTTTCTACAAGTTGGGAAAATGTTTCCGGTTTATGTAGAAGCCTACATATTTTTCTGTAAGAACATATGCAGGTGGGCACTTATAAATCATCAGTGGAAGCCCATCAAACTTTGATATAAGAAAAAATTTCTTACCGCAGTTATTTTTAGTGTCAGCTAAGTTGTCCCTTCACGCATCATAATGACCGCCAAATTTGAAATTCCAGCATTCTTTAGACTGAGGAATTTCACAGCGTCACGAAGCGGAAAAGGGAAGCAATCGCGAATCACAAGAAAGTAAAATAATATACACGTGGGTTAATTAGTTTTTTTGAAAACAATATATATATATATATATATATATATATATATATATATATATATATATATATTGTTATGTCGATTGGCAGTATCGGTAGAGGGTCAGACACCATGCTTTCCAGCATAGTTACGTCCCTTTACGATCTGAGTTCAAATCCCGCCGAGGTTGACTTTGCCTTTCATCCTTACGGGGTCGATAAAATAAAGTACCAGTAATGCACTGGTTAATTGCTGGCCTTGTGCCTAAAGTAGAAACAGTTATATATATATATATATATATATATATATATATTGTTATACTTTGGGAGGGTCAAGCTGCCAATAAAAACACACGCACCTGTTGATTTTCACTTCAATTTATCATAAATTTGCGGTTGGTTGGTTGGTTGGTTGGTTCGATAACCGAAAAGTTGTTTATATATTGTCAAAGCTCTTTCGTCACACTTTCTGTGACCTCTTCAGTAACTGGGTTTTTATTTTGTGTCTCTCCTTTGTTCTATCCTACACATCTTGTTTTTATGTGTTGTGTGCTTAGTTTGTTGATGCGTTACATCTGGGTGTGTGTGTGTGAGTGTGTGTGTTTTTTATATCATCACAGACCAAGTCAGTTCATAATCAGGGCTACTGATCTCTCAGATGTATCAGGGTCATGCATCTTTCTTTCATACATTTCCCATACTCTGCAGAGTGTACTGAGTAACACCAACACTAGAGAGGTTTCATGTACTTGATACAACTGAAGAGTCCTCGCAACCCATTTTGGCGTGGTTTCTACAGCTGAATGCCCTTCTTACAAACAACGACCAGATTGTTGGTCAGAGACTCAACTAAAGGGCCTCCTCTCTACCTGATAGGGAAATGGAGGAGGGTAGAAGGGAATAGAATGAAGGAGGTAAAAGGGATGATAAATATGTCTTGGATAAGTGACAATAGGTGGTAGGAATAACAAGTATGAAGTCATAAGTTTCAAGTGGTATAGAGTATGTCCTGGGTGTAATATAGGTGTGGTGGGGTTTGACAGGGGATTTGAGGAAGATGGATGTGATTCTGACTAGAGTGGGCATGAAGAGGTGGTGAGAATAGTTACAAAGGAGTAATGGTGTAGGGTATAGGACAGATCACATTCTTATGATGGCAGAGGGATCTTCTCTCAAAGCATATGTCACCAATCCTCATGATCGTTTGTCATCTCTGTTGTGAGATTCAGCTTGCTAAATTCGTTCTTCATTACTTCATCACATGTCATCTTAGGTCTGCCTCTTCCGTGCATCCCATCCACTGAGATTTCTCTGCATTTCTTTATACAGCTGTCTTCTTTTATACACATCACATTTCCAGACCACCAGTCTTCTTTCTTGTGCATTACATCAAATTATTTTTATCATGACATTTTATCTCAACTCATTTATACTTTATCGTTCATACACACTGCCATTACACATCCACCTGAGCATATTCACTTAATTTCTTTTCAGCCTTTGCAGGTTTTCTGTGGTCAAGACCCATATCTCATTACCATGTAGCATTGGAGTTCACATGAGTTTCATACTGTCTAACTTTTCAATCTAAGAGAGATAGCTCCTTTGTTGTCAGCAGAAATACAAGCTGCCTAAACTTTTTCTAGCCTGTTCTTTACACTGGCAACTATCCTATACATCAGGCATGTCAAACATGCGGCCCTTTACAAGCACACCTGCGGCCTGCACAAAGGTTTTTACAGCATGAGCATGTTTTATCTACGTAATATAAAATTATAAAAATATTAGTTGTAATGTACGAAATTAGTTGTCGTGTGTGGCCCTCAGACAACACATATGTGGCCCTCGAGGACCCTCAGTTTGACATGCCTGCTATACATTATTATATAAAATGTTAACCACATGGTGAGTACATGCACAATAGGTCATCAAGAGTATAATAGAAGTCATGACTAGATCTGTAGGTATCTCCACTGGTCAGTGTGCTGAAAATATGGATATCAAGTGTCCAATAAGTGGTAGCAACATGTCCCATATGTGTCCTTGATGACAGAGACAGCCCAAGATACTCTGGGACTTCCCTATCCAAATGGATTGCAGACTTGAACACCTTATATTGTAGTTATACTTAGAATTGAGCATGCTAGATTATTGATGTCACTATCCCAGGAAACCACAACATAGCCTTGAAAGAAATTGAAAAAAGTAATTATTGAAGATCAAGATTGCATGAATATTGTCAATACAACCTAACATCAAGAGATTTCTAATTGTAGTCAGAGGTTTTAGCTCAATACTACAAAAAGTGAGAGGGCATCTTAAGCAATTAGACCCTGACTCACAGATTGCTCTCCTTCAAAAGACTGCCCTGTTGGACACTGCACAAATCCTCAGGAACTTAATCTCTCTAAGGTCCTTGTTGAGACTCAACAGGCAATAGAAGATCCAGTAATTATTATATTTACTATGCAAACAATCAATAATAATAATGGTTTCTTTTATAGGCACAAGACCAACAATTTTTGGAGAGGGGAAAGTCAATTAAATCTATCCCAGTGCATTACTGCTACTTTATTTTATCAACCCCATAAAGATGAAAGGCAAAGTTAACCTCAGTGGGATTTAAACTCAGAATGTAAAGGGCCATAACTATATGCTGCAAAGCATGTTGCTCTACCAATTCTACTAATCCACCACCCTTATTAATAATAATAATAAGGATCTCTGATTTAGGCACAAGGCCAGAAATGTTTGATGTGAGGTGCAAAACAATTAAATCAACCTTTGTATTAATTTATTCCAGAAAGATGAAAGGCAAAATTGATCTCACCAGGATTTGAACTCAGAAAGAGCCAATACAATTGCCACAAAACCTTTTTATCTAATTCAAGACAGTGGAAAATTTAGTGATAACTCAGAAAAAAAGAAGATATGAATAAATAATAATAGTGATATCAATGACCATACAATATGGTAAAGCTGTAGTTGGGAACAAAATATAAGGCAATGAATTTAAAGACCAAAAAGGTAAAGAGAGCCATGGTGGGAAAAAACGTTGGAAGTAAAAGAGACCATAAAAAATCTGAATCAACTTTCCAATTTCTGATAAGAATATTATAAACAAAGTTTATGAAGTAATAAAAAAAAAGGGAAAATTATGCTAAAAGGTATATAGACTTAAGTAGAATAAATAAAACCTAGCATCAAATCAAAAGCAGAGAAAATAGATATCCTCTGTGAATAAAATGGGATAAATAAAATTGTATGTTTATGAGTAACAAAAGGAAATTCTCTCGTCAACGAGCTTGTGATGAAGAGCAACAGCAAACTGAAGTGCCAGATGTGAACAAACCAAAACAATACTGATCAGGAATTTTGAGTAACAAACTAAAGTATAAAAAGAGATGCAAACTTGATACCACAGTTGTGGATAGGATTTCAAAACAATGAAAGCAGCCCACATAAATTTAACAAAATAAAAAATAACGAGAAGTCTAGATTTACATGAAATTACAATGTTTTTGGCTTCAGAATTCACACGTTAAGAATCCCTTGCTCCACGTCTAGCCAATTGTATACCATTATTGATGAGGGAAAGGAAAACTATTCTTCTGTAGAAAGGTAAGACAAAAACGACTGAAGTTGAGTAACTACAGCTCTCTCACGTGTTATTGTTTAGCCCCAAATAAGACCTTGTTGAGCAGACAATCAAAAGTGTTCCAACTGTGAGCATCTCATCTTTTTTGTACAAATATAAGTCCTTCTATAACTAAAATGGGGAATGTGGTATTAGGGAGATTTTACTGCTATTTCTGCAGACTGTGTAGAAGTTATTTTGTTAGCTCATATTATTGCATGTGTACTGCTGAGATAGAAACTGAAAAAGGTTTCATTTAGAATTTATAAAACACATAAAGTAAGATTTTAAACAAAACAGACAGCTGTACCCCAGGGAAAAGATGGTAAAAGCATTACAATGAAGAACATCCAGCAATACCTGCTGCATCAGCCATTCCACCTCCTTCCTTTGGCACAATGCCTTCATCTCATTTTGAAAGAGAAAAACAGTAGTCTAGGGACTGAGGGCACTGATGGTCTCAATGGTAACTGGCATAAAATTGAATCTATTTGATAATACCTGATGTTTAATAATCTTCCACACCTTAGTCAGAGTTTATGGTTAGAGAATTGATAAGATATAGTTCCTCATAGAAATATATTTACTATCGTAAAAGATTCTAGTTTTTACTATCAACTTCATCTTTAGTGATGAAAGATTTTTACATTTTGATCGGTTTGAACTCTAATTGTCAGGTGTCTTACTCTTATATTTAAACATTTAATCTGCTTTCTAAGAAACAAAGAGAAAAACATGAAAACATTATATATATTGAAGTTCCTGCTAAGCCAGTTTAGCCTCTTTCATCTTCCCTTATATATATTATGTTAATATAATAGGAAGAACCTTATAAGATTCGTCTATGACTAAAAAAACCTATGAAATGATTTTCTATGTTATATAATGTAGGAAAGTATCTAGCATTCCAGATAAAATACAAAACTTCATTGAGTCTTAAAGTTTTGAGACATGTGGTCAAAATTACTGGGTGAAATTATTTTCCATAAAGATGGCCATGTGAATAGGTACACCATCACCATATACCAGCATCTCAAAAGAAACAACTAAATGAGTTGGTGTGAGAAAAGGCATCCAGCTTTAAAACATTTCCTCAAAAATTCTCATCCAACCCATGCCATTATCGAAAAGTCAATGAAAAAATCATGATGATAATGATGATGATGATGATGATGATTCCTTATTCATACTTCTATTATAAATGTCTTTGATCACTCTACCTTATAAATTAATTATTGAACATTATTTAAAACATGAGAAGGATTTGGAAATCTTTGATACTCTTTGTTGAAATTTTCAGTAGAGATAATGCTGTGTAATTTCATGACAAATGTGAAAAATCAATAATATCTGAAAGAATTACCCTAACAGCAACAATATATCTAAAGATGGTTGAAGTCTATAAATATATAGGTGTGACATAGAATGATGAAGGGAAACAAGTAAAAATTATAAGTAAACTTGAAGAAGAATATAAGTGTAGGGTTAGAAAGAGCTTTGTGACAAACTAAGCAGAATGCATAAGATTCAGTATCAGTAGAGTGTCGGACGTCATGCTTTGCAGCATAGAGTTACGGACCTTTATCTTCTGAGTTCAAATCCCGCTGAGGTTAACTTTGCCTTTCATCCTTATAGGGTCGGTAAAATAAAGTACCAGTAATGCACTGGTTAATTTCTGGCTTTGTGCCAAAAGTAGAAACAATTATTAAAGATGGCAGTGGATTGGCAGTATCGGTAGAGGGTCAGAGTTCAAATTCCACTGAGGTTAACTTTGCCTTTCATCCTTACGGGGTCGATAAAATAAAGCACCAGTAATACACTGGGATAATTGCTGGCCTTGTGCCAAAAGTAGAAACAATTATTAAAGAGATAACTATGGAAAACATCAATATCAATATATTTCTCAGCACTTCCTTCAGTAAAGATAGAAACCATGAAAATAAAAATCTTGATCATGTTTGTGGAAGAACAAGAGATTTAACTTTGAACAAAAATAGAGATAATCTAATATGATCCTAAGTGTCACGTGTTTGATAAAATATGAAACTGTCAAACATATAGGGTTTAAATTCAGCAAGAGGGAAAAAAAAAAAAGAATATAAAAGAGTACATGATGGGCTAGGAGAAAAGGATACACTATGAGATTGGTTGAAAATTGGATTCAAAGTGAATTGAAAATGGTATATTATCATTAGCTGTTATTAAAAATAACTGCAGTATGGTTCTGAGATATTTCTCTGTATAAACTGACCATATTATAGAGGAACAGAGTACAATTGCAACCAAAATAGAGAAAAGAGAAATGCATGTAGGATTGTAGATTTAGCTATACAGCATAACAGTAGAATGATAGCAAAAGAATTTTAAAATATCTTAATTTGGCCAAATATCTGGTAAAACTATACAAGAGTTATTTCTGTTGTCATATGAGCACTGGAGAAAATACCACATCAGTCCTTCAAGACACTGAAAGACATTCAAACTGAGACCTGAATAGCAAAGTTGTAGAAAGCTGTCATCCCGTATTCTTCAAGAATCCTTCACAAAGGTCCTTAAAAGTTGAGGAGACAATGTTACTGTCAGTAATTTAGAAGACATGATTCAATTGACATGATCAATATGGAACTCTGTTATGGTGAGGGTAATAATGATAACAACAACAATGATGATGATGACAGTGTTCAGGATAAAAATGAACAATTGTAATAACAGGGTAATATTATTACAACAATAATAACAACAAAAACAACAATTACACTGCATTAGTTTAATAAGTTCTAACATTATAATTTTTTGTTTTTCAAAATTGAAAGAAGAAATTGCTTTATTCTCTTCAAAGATGGCATGAATGTTTCATCGATTTCACAATGTGAAAAAATATACTTCCAAGATTATCACAAATAATATTAATATTCATATAAAAAAAAATCCAACTTAATATCTAAATCCATTTAATTCTTGAAAAACATCCATCTTGCTTCTGATTTTCACGAGTTAAAATTGAACTATAATTATATTAATCTTTTATAACTGTCTCTCTTGTTCATTCTAGGATAACATGGACATTCCCCCTCCTATACAGGCTAAATTAGTTTAAAGAAAAATAGAAATATATTGTATGCCACTGCCTATCAGCTTCAATCATACCAGCTTTATTTTTAAAATTGTTTCCAAACGCAGCAATACAAAGGAAAAAAAATGTTAAATAATTCAAAATATCATCTTGAGAACATTTTTACACAAACAGTTGTTGAAAGAATTTCCACATAACTGCTTAATATTCTAAATTTAGTAACCATTCACAACCAATTAAAAATGAAATCCTTATGATTTACAATGTAAATCTCTGAATAGCATAACTCACAATAAAGACAGTTAAAAACAGTGATCAAATGTATCATTTTATTGGCAACCTCATGCCATATCTCAGCTTGTAGTGTAACCAGACCATGGTTATCTGACAACCACAAATAGCAGCCAAATCTCCCTATTTCTTAAAATAAAACTTATTACTTAATGTATTCCTGAATGCACTGTTTGAAAAGAAATCAAGACAGTAGTAACTGGAATGGCTTTGATTGAAGTTTATTTGGGATTAAACAACAACAGAAATTAAAAGAAAAACCTTGCCATACATGGAAAATGTTTCTACAGACAATATCTATTCTACTCAATGGCTATCAGGTATTAGTTTTATATATATCATTCATGCTGTTAAGCAGTTGGCATTGGGAAAAGCATCCAACCATAACCACGTCTTGCTCTAACAGAATGTTAGAGCAAGACGTGGTTACCTGACATATTTAGCCTCAGAACATGGCAATCTGTCTAACCTATGCAAGCATGGAAAATAGGTGTTAAATGGTGATTATGGTTCACTATATAAATGATATATTTGAATGAAGTCTCTTCATGACTGTTTGACCTGCAAACATTTAAACCAAATTTCTCTAAAATCACACTTTTAAAGCAAAGAACAAATTAATCAATGTAACCCTTGATACACTGTCTGAAAAAGATAAAATAGATAGGATGGTCATGTCTAGAACTCCTTTTATGATAATACAACTGAATTAGAGGTGACCCGGGGTTAAATAATAACATAATAATGTAGGGTGGAATTCTGATTGATGAAATTTATCAAAGATCTGAGAAGATTAATAAAGATACTAAAGAGTACCATAAGTCAGAAAATAGAGTTCACCAGGAATGGGTGGAATGAAAGAAGAGTTCAATTTATAGTGAAGCAGTACAATGGATCCACAGCATTAGTATTCTACAACTGCTTTCAGATTTTCATAACACTACTGCAGGTTTTAGTTCTCTAGGATCATATATCTAATTACCTTACACCACATGACTCTGATCTATCTATATCTCTGCTACCTTCAAACAGCAGCACTGTTCAGTAATTAACTCTCTTGCCACATGTATTTCTTTTTATCCATTATTATTATTTCTCAATTTAGGAACTATAGCATCATTGGTTACAGATTTACAATGAGCTACTTATTGGTTCATTATATTTCTGATGTTGAAAGGGGTGTCTGTAACTCGGGGTATTTAATTCATAGAGCAGTGGGGTTTTTTTCACCAAAATTCAGAAAAATATATTATATGTGTATATATATATATGATGATGATATATGTAGTCACTAATTTATGTCTGTTTACCATATCATCATCATCATCATCGTTTAACATCCATCTTACACACTAGCATGGATTAGACGGTTTTGTTCTATTTGATGTGGGAATGGTCGGGACACCATGTCTCGCTTGCACGGAAGCATCTCTGGCAGGTTTTTTTTACAGCTGGATGCCCTTCCTAACATCTACCACGTTTACAGTGTGGACTGGGGACCTTTTCACCGTGTCTCCTACATGGCCACCTTACAGTGTAGACTGTTGTGTCATCGACGCAGTGGATGGAACGGGAGAAGGAGGATGGGGTAGGGTGTACATTGAGTTAAGAGGTGCCTACTGACTGTAGGTTTGTATGCAATGGTAGTCAAGTCTTCTGTACAACTGCATGGCGCCAAAGGTCGATCCAGTGTCATTATCTTAGAGAAGTGTAGGTGGGCAAGGTAAGTTTTTATCACCACGTCCCAAGTTTTTCTTGGTCTACCAAGGTCTTGGTCTATCAATCTTCATTGCCCTGCACTTTTTTATACAGTTGTCATCCTTCATACGCATCACATGTCCATAACAACGCAATCTCCTCTCCAGAACACAACATTTGATACCTCTTATGCTTAGTCTCTCTCTTAGTTTGTTTATATATATATATCATCATCATCATCATCATCGATTAACGTCTATCTTCCACGCTAGCATGGGTTAGATGGTTTTGTTCCATTTAGAGGCAAGTTGGGTTGGGTGACCGTGTCTCACTCATATAGAATAGTTTCTGGCTGGTTTTCAGTGGCTGCATACTCTTCCTAACGGCAACCAGATTTACTGTGTGTGCTGGGTGCGTTTTGCTGTGTCTTTTACACGTCCAATTTACAGAGTGGGTTGGGTGCTTTTTGTCGTGACACCTACATGATCACTTTACAGTGTGGACTAGATGTTTTGTGGTACCAGCATAATATACATATATATACATGTACATATCATGATAATTATATACACGCATATATATTTGCGTGCATATATATATACATATATATACCATATATGTAATATACATACAATTATTATACACACTTCATATATATACACACACAAATATATCATTAACCTTATTGATTAGCGTCCATCATTTGTGGGTTGGACGGATTGACCATTCGTTAGCTCACCCGAGGCAGATTTTGGCTTGGTCTCTACAGGTGGGTGCCCTTCCTACTGCCAACCACATTTACACTGTGTGCTGGTTGCTTTTTGTCGTGTCACCTACACGACTACATTACAGTGTGGACTGGGCACATTTTGTTGTGTCACCTACCCAACCACTTTACAGTGTGGACTGGGCACTTTTGTCTAGGCACTAGGGAGGGGGAGTGAAGCTTGGGGGAAAATGTGGACAAGGTAGTAGGGGAGGTATGGTTATCGCTAAGTGAGGTGAATGAGAGGGGATAGAAGGTTGAGGAAGGTGTTGCCTACAAAGTATAAGCCACATCCTGAGAATAATAGATGGTGGGTCTTCTGTAAAACTGCTTAGCACCAGAGATCGTGGTTCTGTGTCATTGGCTTTGAGAGGTGTAATTGTGCCAGGTCAGCTTTTATTACCTCATCCCAAGTCTTCCTAGGCCTGCCCACACCACGGCTGCCATCGACTTTGAGCGCTCTGCACCTTATTATACAGCTGTCATCCTTCGTACACATCACATGCCCATACTAATGCAATCTCCTCTTCAGCATGCAACAACTGGTCCCTCTTATGCTTAATTTCTCATGCAGTGTATTTATACTTTGCCGTTCACGTGTACGGCTATTGCACATCCAGTGAAGTATGGAGACTTCATTTTGTTCCAATCTTCGCAGCTCCTCAGCACACATTGTTGTTCATATACATGCATCATACAGTCTGCCTTTCATTTTGAGAAAAAAAACTTTTGTAGTCAATAATGGTAGTAACTCCCTGAATTTTGTCCAACCCAATCTCACTCTGGTTATTCTGCTTTCGGAACAGCCTCCCCCACTACAGATTTGGCTAACCAGGTAATGGAAACTATCTACCACTTCAACAAAGCCCTCCGAGCATTTGAAGGTGGTTGTATCCTGAGGGTTCTTGTTACTTACTGCCACTGTGCACCTGCTACAAGTAAAACCTACATTCTTTGTTAGCCTGCCTGAGATCCCACTACATCTCTTGTGTACCCATTGCTTGCATGTGGTACATAGAATGGAATTTCTACCTACTCCTTTTCTGCACACTGAGCCAGGCCCTGTTATCCCTTCTACTTACTAGGACTTTAGTCTTTGCCAGGTTAACTTTAAGATCTTTAGATTCTAGGCCTTGCTTCCAGGTTTGGAATTTCATCTCTAGTTCAGCTATAGATTCGGCTATAAGGGTTAAGTCATCAGCATACAGAAGTTCCCATGGGCAGCTGGTCTTAAACTCCTCCATTATTGCCTGTAGAATGATAATAATCAGAAGATGGCTAAGAGCAGAGCCTTGATGGACACCAACCTGCATGCTAAATTCTTCACTATACTCATTGTTAATTCTAACCTTACTGGCTGTTCGTCTATACATTGCTTCAATTGCCCTGACAAGCCATTCATCAACTCCTAGTTTCCTAAGAGCCCACCAGATAATGGAACGGGGGACTCTGTCAAAAGTTTTCTTAAGGTCGACAAAAGCCAGGTAGAGGGGCTTACTCTTAGCAAGGTACTTCTGCTGCAGTTATCTTACAAGGAAGAGGGTATTTGTGGTACTCTTACCTGGGACAAATCCAAATTGCATCTCATCTATGTTAACACGTTCTCTAATCAGCTGAGCTAAGACTCTTTCAGTGACCGTCATAACCTGGTCAACCAACTTAATGCCTCTATAGTTTTCTCTATCTAGGGCATCTCCTTTGCCCTTGTAGCAGATTACGATGATGATGCTACACCAGTAATTGGGTATAACACCATTTTGTATGACTTGGTTTACAATGTGGGAGACTATGGTGTGGCCCACCATACCTGAAGTTTTCAGCATCTTAACAACTATCCCTGAGAGGCCAGCTGCCCTGCCTGACTTCATATCCTTGATTGCCTTACTACCTCTGTTGGGTCGACATCTTTATCCCATGCATTCTCCTCATTCAGTTATCTTTCGTAGTGGCACTTCCATGCTACCTTCTTTTCAGCGTCAGTGAGAGCAAGTTCACCAAAGTAATTTCTGACCGACTTCTCTCCACCAATATCACAATTTTCCATGACAGACTGTCTAGAGATTCTGAACACCTCAGGTCTTTGATCCTCATGCTGCAAAACATGCTTAAATTTTTCGTTTCTGCTTCCCTTCTAACGAGGTAAGCCTGTCACCTAGCCTCTCTCCTAGCCTTCTGGTAAACTTCCCTGCTACCCCCATTACGGCAATCTTTCCAAGTCTGACTTTCGGCCTTAATTGTCTCATCTACCTTACTATTCCATCACCAAGTCACTCTCCGTCTCCCTAGAGACCTACTCCAACCACAGATTTCATCTGTCACCTTCAGTAGGTTATCTTTCAATAAATCCCACTGCTCCTCTATATCGTATGTCTCTATTTGCTCTTCCTTGCTGTCGAAGGCATCAGTTTACATACTTCTATATTTATCACTGTTTGAGCGGTCTTTTAACTTCCATACTCGTCTCCTCCAAGTGTATATAATCATCATCATCATCATCATCATCATCATCATCATTATCATCGTTTAACGTCTATCTTCCACGTTAGCATGGGTTAGACGGGAGTTGTCCCACTTGAGGCAAGATTGGTCGGGTGACCGTGCCTCGCTCGTATAGGACTATCTGGCAGGTTTTCTACGGCTGGATGCTTTTTCTAACACCAACCACATTTACTGTGTGGACTGGGAACTTTTTACCGTGTTACCTACACGGCCACATTACAGCGTGGGTGTATGTTTTTTTTTTTTTGTCGTGACACCTACACAACCTCATTAGTTTGGACTGGATGTTGTGATACCAACATAGCTTTATAGGGAAAGGGTGGGGTTGGAAGGAGTGGGAGGGTAGAGTAGGGGTAGTGGGTTGGAGTGTATGTTTGGTTTGGAGGGGCATTCTGACTGTAGGTTAACCTTGCATGTAGGGAAGGCGGGTCTTCTGTATTACTGCGTGGGGCCAAAGATCTCAATCCAGTGACATTGTCTTAGAGAGGTATAAGTGTGCAAGGTCGGACTTTATCATGTCGTCCCAGGTTTTTCTGGGTCTACCTACTCCGTAACTTCCATCAATTTTGATTGCCTTGCACTTTTTTATACAGCTGTCATTTTTCATGCGCATCACGTGACCATACCAATGTAATCTTCTCTCGGGTAAACAGCATCTGATCCCTCTTATTCCTAATTTCTCACTTAGTTCGTTTATGCTTTGCCGTTCACGTATATTACTATTACACATCCAATGGAGCATGCATGCCTCGTTCCTTTCCAGTCTGCGCAGGTCCCTTGCACACAGTGCCCATGTATCACTGCCATGTAACATTGCTGTTTGTATACAAGCATCATACAATCTGCCTTTCATTTTCAGAGAGAAACCTTTTGTGGCCAACAGTGTTATAAGCTCTCTGAATTTTTTCCATTCCGTTCTAACTCTGGCTACTGTACTTTCAGAACACCCACCACCACTACTGATTTTGTCACCCAGGTAACGGAAAGTGTCCACTATTTCTATGGCACCCTCTGGGCAGTAGAAGGAGCTAGTATCCTGTGTGCACTTGCTATTTATTGCACCTGAGCATCGGCCACATATAAAATCTACGTTCTTAGATAGCTTACCTGTGATCCCACTACATCTTTTAAGTAACCATAGTTTGCATTTGGGACATAGAATGGAATTTATACCTACTACTTTCCTACATACTTTGCATGGCACCTGTGCCCTATTTTTCTTTCTACATACTAGAACTTTAGTCTTAGACAAGTTAACTTTAAGGCCTTTTGATTCTAGGCCATGCTTCCATGCTTCAAATTTCTTCTGTAGTTCAGCCACAGATTCATCTATGACCATTAGGTCATATAGAAGTTCCCATGGGCAGCCAGTCTTAAACTCTTCTGTTATAGCTGTTATAGCTTAATAAACAGGAAGGGGCTAAGGGCGGAGCCTTGATGAACACCGACTTTTACGCTAAATTCTTCACTACATTCATTGTTAATTCTAACCTTACTGACTGTATCTTTATACATGGCTTGTATAGCTCTCACAAGCCATTCATCTACTCTAAGGGATTACCAGATAATGGAGCGGGGGACTCTGTCAAAGGCTTTCTCCAAGTCAACAAAAGCTAAGTAAAGGGGTTTACTTTTAGCTAGGTACTTCTCCTGTAGTTGTCGTACAAGGAAAAGAGCATCTGTGGTATTTTTACCTGACACAAAGCCAAACTGCATTTCATCTAGATCAATTCGATCTCTGATTAGTTGTGCAATAACTCTTTCTGTGACTTTCATGACCTGGTCAACTAACTTAACGCTTCTATTGTTTCCCCTATTTAGAGCAACCCCTTTACCCTTGTAGCAGTTAACAATGATGCTGCTACGCCAGTCCTTTGTTATGACCCCATTCCGTATTACTTGATTTACTATCCGTTTGACTATAGTATGTCCCATCATTCCAGATGCTTTCAACATCTCAGCAACTATCTCCGAAGGACCAGCCATCTTGCCTGTCTTCATATCTTTGATTGACTTACTTATTATACAGCCACTAACTTGCACCGCTGGTCCCTCTATTGGATCGATTTGGGGCAGACTATCTTTTTCCCATTTATTCTCCTCCTCGTTTAGTAGTCTCTCGTCACGTCTTCCAGTAAGGATATAATCTATCTGGCTGGCATGTTCCCCTGATTTATAGGTGATCAAGAAATTGTCTTGTTTTTTGAAGTTTGTGTTACAAATAGTTAGGTTATTAGCGTCACAGAATTCCAGGATTCTGAAGCCTTCCTCATTTTTAGTACCAAACCCATGCCCTCCGTGGATTCCGTCATAGCCATCACTATGTTGTCCAATGTGACCATTTGCGGCGCCAGCAATAATTAAGTTGTCCCTGTTGCTTATTTGGGAGGTAGTGTGCATTAGCGACTCATAGAACCTCCCTTTTATAAATATTTCACTATGTTTTAAATTGCCTTGTCTCACGAACGAATGAGGACGTTTCTTGTATTCGTCTTATTCGGGAAGCCTCTGGTAATGAGGTAATTATATTGTATTGTTTATTATACATTAAATTTAGCTCTGTAACTTACATAGAGCACTCTTCACTCATATAACTTTTTCAATTTTCAACGGAAACTTCAATACTTATATATATATGTATATATATATATATGTATATATATGTATATATATATATGGAGGCTTAGTGGTTAGAGCATTGGCCTTGCAATCGAAAGGTTGTGAATTCAATTCTCAGGCCGGGTGATGTGTTGTTTCCTTGAGCAAGACACTTTATTTCACATTGCTCCAGTTTACTCAGTTGTAGAAATGAGATGATAGAGACTGGTCCATATCATTCCACTGCAAAGTGGCCGTGGAGGTGCCACGGCAAAAAAGCATCCAGCACTCACTGTAAATGAGGTTGGTGTTAGGAAGAGCATCCAGCTGTAGAAATCAAGCCAGAATCAGTTCCCGTCCCACCCTTGCAAGCAGGGAAAAGCGGACGTAAAATGATGATGATGATGATGATATATATATATTTACTATCCAGGAAAAACTTGAACCATTAAGATCCCCTTCCTGGATATGTCAATATTTATAAAACAAACTTTGTATTTTATACATATATAAATATACTAGCAGCAGTACCCAGCGTTGCCTGTGTAGGTAAAATAATATCTGCTTTGATGAAAAGGTGTTGATCTTAGCGACTGCTTCTCGATGACTCATCTATGGCCACACACAGGCCATGAATGCGGGGGAGGGTGGTGATGACGTCTATCCCTGAGAAACGCGGGTGACTGACGATGGTGCATGCTGGGGGAGGGAGGTAATGACCTCTAACACTAAGCCAAATTTCCTCACGCTACTTAATTGGAAACCGATGAATTCTCAAATACACAACTAAAAGGTCAGACGACGTCAGTGGCCATCTTTTTTGCCTTTGACCATCTATAAGATGTGCAATGATAGGTTCTATCGTAGTATAAAATTTGAACCAAATAAATTGATTTATGTGTGAGTTGGAGCCGAAGTTTCGTATTTGAACGAAATCGGTTGAAAATGTAGGAGCTAGAGCCGAAGAGGCGGAAATTTGAGCGAAAACGTGGTATTTTCCAATATTTAAGCGGCTGCCACGCCGTTCCTGAACAAGAAATCCAGAATGTAAAGCCACTTTATATATATATATACATATATATATATATATATGTATATGTATATATATATATATATATATATATATATATATATATATATATATATATATGTATATATATACACACATATATATATATATATATACGTTGGTATGGTCAAGTGATGCGCATGAAAGACGACAGCTGTATAAAAAAAAGTGTAGGGCGATAAAAATAGATGGTAGCCACGGAGTAGGCAGACCCAGAAAAACCTGGGACGACTTGATAAATTCCGACCTCACACACTTACTCCTCTCCAAGACAATGTCACTGGACCGAGATCTTTGGCGCTACACAGTAATACAGAAGACCCGCCTTGCCTAAGTACAAGGCGAAACCTACAGTCAGTAGGCACCTCTTAACAAAAATTGTTTCCTCGGTCCGAATTGATGAAAGTCGATCGATATATATATATACACACACACACAATGAGCTTCCATAATGTTTCCATTTTCTGAATTCTATGCACAAGTTGAGCTGAGTTTAATATGGAAAATAGTTTCCCAATGTGCTGTACTGTAGTATCAAACCCAGAGTCATCTAGTTGTAAAGTAAAATTCATAACCACATAATTGTGCCTATGCCCATATAGCTTCCTCACACTGGATTCCTCTGTTCATTTGGGAATAACAGGAAGATTTTTGCTTTCAGCTAAAATTTACTATTGAGAGTAATCAATACAATTAAACCATTTTTCTATGCATTTTTCCCTTGGTTATGAAATTTGAACTTATTACATTGGCTGGTATTATTGTTTTCATGTTTGGTGGAGGGTTGGACGCCATGCTTTGCAGCATAGAGTTACAGCCCTTTATGGTCTGAGTTCAAATCCCTTTGCTTTTCATCCTTACAGGATCGATAAAATAAAGTACCAGTAATGCAGTGGGATAAATGCATGCCTTGTGATAAAAGTAGAAACAAGTATTGTTTTCATGTTTGCAGCATTGTAACCAACCCCTCGGGGCTATTTTAGTTATTGCATAATATATGTATTTATAAACATATTGAGTACTTTTTCTCTTAATTGAAATGGACATCAGTATAAAGCCAACATAAATTATATATATGTTTGTGGATATGAATTTGTATATATATATATATATATATATATATATATATATATATATATATATACATACATTTGCTAGCTGGGAAAGTGAACGTTAAACAATGATATATGTGGGGATGGGGGAGGGGCGTAGGTATGCTCATATGGGTGTGGATGGTTTCAGTTGGGAATATTTTGATATACAGGCAATAGAACATACTGAAATATATATATATCATCATAATCATCATCATCATCATCATCATCACCGTTTTACGTCCGTTCTTCCATGCTAGCATGGGTTAGACGGGTTGTCCCGTTGTGGGCAGTGTCTGGTCGGCTGACCATACCTTGCTCATACATGAACTGATTCTGGCATGATGTCTACAGCTGGATGCCCTTCCTAACACCAACCTCATTTACAGTGAGTGCTGGGTGCTTTTTTTCCGTGGCGTCTACACGTCCACTTTACAGTGAGTGCTGGGTGCTTTTTTTCCGTGGCGTCTACACGTTCATTTTACAGTATGGGCTGGGTGCTTTTTTGCCGTGGCACCTCCACGACCAATTATCAGTGGGAGGGTGTGGGTCCATATTGTCTATATGCTTCAGCTTGTACGCATGGGAGGTCGGGTACTCTGTATTACTGCGTGACGCCAGAGGTCACGGTCGTTTGTCATCGCCTTTGAGAGGTGCAACTGGATAAGGTCGGACCCTAACACTTCATCCCAGGTCTTCTTGGGTCTCCCCACTCCGCGGCTTCCATTGACTACTAGTGCTCTGCACCTTTTTATGCAGCTGTCATCCTTCATACGCATCATATGTCCATACCAACGCATCCGCCTCTCCTGCACACAGCATTTGATTCCTCTGATACTCAGTCTCTCTCAATTCATTTATGCTTTGCCGTTCGCATATATTACTATTACACATCCATCGGAGCATGCAGGCTTCGTTTCTTTCTAATTTACGTAAGTCTTCCACCTTCAGCGCCCAGGTCTCACTACCATGTAACATTGCTGTTCGGATACACGGATCATACAGTCTGCCTTTCATTTTGAGGGAGAAGCCTTTTGCAGCTAGCAGTGGCAGTAGTGCCCTGAAATTCTTCCATCCCGTTCTTACCCTAGTTATTGTACTTTCTGAACACCCACCTCCGCTGCTAATTCGGTTACCTAGGTAGCAGAAGCTGTCTACTCTTTCTACAGAGCCCTCCCAGAGTTTGATGGTACTTGTTTCCTGTGGCTGTTTGCTGCTTGCTGTCCCAGCCCAGCTGCTACATGTGAAGCATACATTCTTAGTTAAGCTTCCTGAGATCCTGCTATATCTCTTGTGTACCCATTGTTTGCATTTGGGGCAGATAATGGAGTTCCTACCTACACCTTTCCTACATACTGAGCAAGGCCATTTCCCTGAGGGGATCTGGGTTCTGTTATCTCGTCTACTTACAAGGACCTTAGTCTTTGTCATGTTGACTTTGAGACCCTTTCTTTCTAGTCCCTGCTTCCAAGTTTGGAATTTCTTCTCTAGTTCTACCATAGATTCAGCTATAAGTGCGAGGTCATCTGCATACAGGAGTTCCCATGGGCATCCGGTCTTAAACTCCTCCGTTATTGCCTGCAGGACTATGATGAACAGGAGAGGGCTATGGACAGAGCCCTAGTGGACACCAACCTGTACACTAAATTCCTCGCTATACTCATTGCTAATCCTAACTTTGCTGACTGCTCCCCATACATGGCTTGTACAGCTTTCACAAGCCATTCATCTACTCCTAGTTTTCTAAGAGCCCACCTGATTATAGCTCGTGGAACTCTGTCAAAGGCTTTCTCGAGATCGACGAATGCCAGGTAGAGTGGCTTACTTTTAGCTAGGAACTTTTCCTGTAACTGCCTCACAAGGAAGAGGGCATCTGTGGTGCCTCTTCCTGGTACAAACCCAAATTACATCTCATCTAGTTTCACCCGGTCCCTAATCAACTGTGCTATAACTCTTTCTGTTACTTTCATGAGCTGGTCCATCAGCTTTATACCGCTATAGTTTCCTCTATCTTGTGCATCACCTTTACCTTTGTAGCAGTTGACAATGATGCTACTGCACCAATCTTTTGGTATGACACCTTCTAGCATTACCTGGTTAACAATACGTCTGGTTATAGTGTGACCTACAGACCAAGATGCCTTCAGCATCTCGGCAGCTATACCCGATGGACCGGTTGCCTTCCCCATCTTCATATCGTTGATTGCCTTACTTACTACGCTGCTGCTGACTTGTACTGCTGGCCCCTCTATAGGGTCTACTTGGGGTAGGGTCTCTTCTTCCCATGCATTCTCCTCATTTAGTAATCTATCATAATGGCTCTTCCATGCATCTTTCTTCTCAGCACTTGTGAGGGCAAGCTCACCTTTATCATTTCGGATACACTTCTCTCCAATGACATCACAATTATATCTGACACACTGCCTCGCAATCTTGAACACCTCCTGTTTCTGGTCCTCACGTTGCAAAACATGCTTGAATTTTCTATCCTCTGCTTCCCTCCTAGCTAAGTATACTTGTCGCCTAGCTTCCCTCTTGGTCTCTATGTAATGTACCCTGCTTCCCTCATTCTTCCATTCTTTCCATGCCTGTCTCTTGGCTTTAACTGCCTCATCTACCTTATTGTTAAACCACCAAGTCACTCTCCTCCTGCTTGTGGTCTTACTCCAGCCACAGACCTCATCCGTCGCCTCTAGTAAGTTATTTTTTAGGAACACCCAGTGCTCTTCTGCATTGAATTCTCTATCTGTTCTTCTTTACTGTCGTAGGCGTTGAGTAAAATATCTTTAAATCTGTTACTGGCCGAGGGGTCTTTCAGCTTCCAGATCTTTCTTCTCCAGGTTGGCTTCTGCTTCCAGGTTCGTCTAGTTCTGACCGTGAGGTCGCTGACAGCTAAGCTATGTTGGGAGGTACATTCCTCACTAGGGAAGGCTTTTGTGTTTACGACCGTCTATCTGTCACGTCCTCTGATGAGGATAAAATCTATCTGTATAATATATGTATATACTTTGGGAGGGTCATGTTTCCAATAAGAAACACACGCACCAGTTGCTTTCACTTCAATTTATTATAATAAATGTATAAATTTAGGAATTTATAAATTTCCAGTTGGTTGGTTGGTTCCACAATCAGCTGATTGTTTATATATTGTCAAAGTTCTTTCGTCACACATTCTGTGACCTCTTCAGTGACTGGGGATTCTTTTCTTTGTTTTTGTGCATCTCCTTTGTTCTGTCCTACGCCATCTTGTTTTTGTGAACAAAGGAGAGGCACAAAAACAAAGAAAAGAATCCCCTGTCACTGAATAGGTCACAGAATGTGTGACGAAAGAACTTTGACAATATATAAACAATCATCTGGTTGTGGAACCAACCAACCAGCCGGAAATTTATAAATTCCTAAATTTATAAATTTATTATAATAAATTGAAGTGAAACATCTGGTGCGTGTGTTTCTTATTGGCAACATGACCCCCCCCCCCCAAGTATAACAATATCGGTTTCAACACACGTTTTCAGATAAAGAATCTTGCTAAACAAATTCAGAAACGAAATATATATATATATATATATATATATATATGTATATATGTATATATTTATTAAAATAACAGATTAAAGTTTAAGCAAAGAATTGCTGCTTTCACCCTTAACGGGATCTTCTTCACATTTATTATTATTACTATATATATATATATATATACTAATTCCTCACCCACTGATGAGCAAGAATTGGTGTTCCTCTTCACAATTAATTTTGCGAAACAGCATTACCAAGGTTGTCTTGGTGATTGGTAGTTACCACAATTCCGGTTTGTATTTATTTTCTTGATTTATTCTTAAATTGAGTCTGGCAAACCCTATTGTCTATAGTGAGTATTCTTTTCACCTTAGCGAATCTGGTCCCTTACGATTTGAACACAGATATGTATATATCTGTGTTCGTTTTTCTTTTATATTCAATAATTTTCCGGCTCGGAAAAATATCTTTCCTAGAGCTATTTTATTGTAAGAGACTATTTTGAGTTTCTAACTCAATATATATATAATATAGGTTTGTTATTTTTATTGATTTATTATTTTAAATCGAGACAGGCAAACCATATTATGTTAAATTAGTATTTTTCAACCTAGCTAACTTGGTCATTTGCAATTCGAACATATGTATAATTGTATAGGTGTTCATCCCTCATATATTCATTTGTATTACACGGCTCAGAAATATTCCTTTCTTTGATATTCACGGCTCCATACGTTGAGCTAATTTTAGTCCCAACAACACGTATTTCTCAGTCTTCTTAAGTATTCTGAAGAGATTGATACACATTTTCCTGGATACCCGCAGAAGAGCACAGGAATAGTAACTTTCACTTAATTGTTGCGAAACAAATTTAGAATTTGTCCGGGTATCACGGCCATTGCCAATATAGGTTTGTTATTTTTATTGATTTATTATTTTAAATTGAGACAGGCCAACGATATTATGTTAAATTAGTATTTTTCAACCTAGTTAACTTGGTCATTTGCAATTCGAACACATGTATAAGTGTATAGGTGTTCATCCCTCATATATTCATTTGTATTACACGGCTCAGAAATATTCCCATCTTTGAGCTATTTAATTGTAAATTTTAAGCTATTTCGAGTTTATAACTCAATATTTGATATATATATATATATATATATATATATATATATATATATGGAAATATGTGAATAAAGCGTTGAATTTATTGACTCAATTATAAATATATTTATGTAAATGACAGGAAACAAACACATACATTAGATATAAGCTTATACATGTTATGAATATGGCTATGTATCAAATAACATCTAAATGTTTATATATGTGTAAATGCATCAATATAATGTATATGTTACGAGCGTGAGCATTTCAAAAACTGTTTTTTGTTAATGCACGTAGCATTAAACAGCAAGCTGTAAAAATCACTTCATCATATTATAATGGAGTGTTTCGTGCTACAAATAGACCCTGTGTGCTGGAAAAGAAAGAAGGGTTACGGATGTTTCCCAAAATAGCAATCACCAAATTTGAGATTTGCAAAAACGCATATGTTTGTTCCACCATCAACGTGGATTTACATACAATCATAAGTATGTAAAAATACTCCCCACCAACCAATACCATCAAAACAGATAATTAAACATACATACACAAATACATATATAAAATACATCCAGTTCATCCTATAAAGTATTAGTGTTGGTGCTACAATATAAAAAAAAGCACCCAATCCACCATGTAAAGGGGTTGTGCTGGAGCTACAATAGAAAAGCACCCAGTCCATGCTGCAAGGGGATAGTGCTGGTGCGACAATAAAAAATAATTACAAGTCTTGTTTTCAGCTATGACTATGTCACAGTTACCACAGTAGCTATGTAAGAATTCCAGACGCTAGTGTTTCAATATTTTTATCCATTTTCAGTAACATTTATTCACTTAGTATTGAGGCAAGTATAAGCTACAGCTTATAGAGATTGTGCATGAAACCTCTACTGGATGTGGTCATTTGCAATGTGAACTTGATGGACTGTAAGTGAACTTAATAGGTTGGCATCAATTAGCAGTAGTACTAACATAGCATGATTCCTAATAGAGTTATATATAATAACATATACAGAATGTTTATGCTTAATAAACGTATATGTTTCACAAAATCTATATAAGCTGTAGCTGATTCTCGCCTCAGTACCGAGTGATTAAATATCACTGAAGATGGATAAAAATCCCGAAACACTAGTGTCTACTATTCTCAAGTGGTTACTGAAGTAGTTGTGACATGATTACAACTTAAAACAAGACATATTGTTACTGAATACGCAGGATCTACTAAATTCAGAATAGCAAAAAGTAATATTAGTAATATATGTGGATATATATGTATATAAAAGGTAAACAGAAATAACAACACAATTGGTACAGTATATGGAAGGAATATATTAAGTTAACGCTTGAAATAGCAGGAAGAGGGTCTTAACGTTTCGGACGCTAGTCCTTCATCAGAAGAAAGAATGAGAAATAAGATAGATTGAGGGGACGGTTAGGTTAGAATTGCAAAAAATGTCAGGTCCATTCATTTGTTGATGTTGATATACATATACTATAGTACAAACTTGGTATGAATATACAAGAGTTTAGAGCACTTAGTCCATAGGATGAGTTATGTATAATTAGTTGTTTTAATTGATAACCATATTTCCCAGCCTCAAAGACGCTACTTTTTTCCTAAAAAAAGTCTCAAAAATCTACCATGAATCCTGGTGGCCGATTGTATATTATATAATTTCAAATTTTGGGTTGTCAAAATTAGGGTGTGTCCTCAAGGACGAAGCGTCTTCGGCACCAGGAAATACAGTATATATATATATATATATATATATACACCATCATCACCATTGAATGTCTATATTTCTGTGATTTCATGGGTTAGATTGGTCGTCCACATTATGATACAAGTCTGTGCTGTACCTTGTTCAAACAGAACTGTATTTTGCCTGGGGCTTTTATGACTGGATGCCCTTCCTAACACCAACCACATTTACTTACAATGTGGAAGTGGGTGATCCCATTATTAGGAGGGTCTGGCCAATTGGCTGCATCATACCTTGCTTATAGCAGACCCATATTTATATATATATTTATATATATATATATATATATATATACACACACATGTACACACATTGGTATATATATATATATGTGTGTGTGTGTGTATTTCTTATATTGCTGAGATTACTTTCTGTGGCTATTCTGTATTATATTTATATGCACTGACAAAACACAAGCATGTATGCATGCTTACATTCATGCATCCATAACCATTTAAAATATTATTTTACTTCCCAGAAGCATGCTCACCAAATATAAATAGGCTTTTAGCATCCTGATAAATATTTATTCTTCGATGGTTTCTCTTTTTAATTAATATGTCAGATTTCACTATAATTCACTGTTCTAACTACCATATTTTACTGTTCTTAATTAAGCAGTTATGTAAGCATTTTACTATTGCATCCTTACAAAATATCATCTTTCTAAAATTCAAAGCTTAGACTAAATGCAAAGGAAGAAGAATGTCTATTCACACACACCAATATAGATGCTATCAATCAGCATCAACATGTATGTATGTATGTTGGTCACTCTTGTAACATATAACCCAGTACAACCTGTCGCATGGTTGGGTCGTCGGTGACTAAACTGGCAACCCCACCAAGTTTACTTGGTGAGGAGAGTGATTTTGAACACCCTGCAGGACAAAAAACAAAACCTGACAAAGGGCGGAAGAACTCATAAGAGTCAACGGCCATCCAAAAATGTGTAAATGTGTATATACACATGTACATATGTATGTATATGTATATGTGTATATACATGGGTGCATGTGTATGTATATGCGCGGGGACATAGAAATAGTCGGGCTGGACACCTGATCGCACGGTTAAACCACTGGGAGTGAAGGTTCCCTAGCCTTTGTCAGGGCATTCTTCTAGGAGAAGGCAACTCAGGAAACTGGGATAGCCCCGATATAAAACTTGCAGCTCAGTAGTTACCGATGATGTTGATCTTTTCTTTTTTGGGGGTTACAGCTACTGTCGCTCAGAGAGTGGGATTGGCTCAGTGCATAGTCTTTCCTCACTTTAAAAAATATCTTCACGCACAGGCATTGCACTATAGAATTAATTAATAATTATTAATAATGGTATATCGTGCAATGGCCATACTTGATAACGAGGGGGCAGCCATCATCATGTATGTATGCATGTGTGTAAGTATGTGCGCAGAGACATAGAAATACTTGGTCTGGTGCCTTAGTAGGCAGTTAGTCCACCAGGAATGAGAAACCCCCTAGTTTTTGTTAGGACATCATTCTAGGAGAAGGAAAACTCTGATGTAAAGCATGCAACTCAATGGCAGCCAATGATGTTGACCTGTTCTTCTTTTTGGACACCTGTCACCGTTGTTCAAAGTGGGATGGCTCCAGTGCAAGGCCTTTCTTCACTTAAAAAACTTCAAGTACATGCATCACTTGATCTAAACAACTTTCTTGTGTGTTTGTGTGTTGTATGAGCATGGTGTTTCCTTTATGTCAAGAGCATACCTCTCTAGTGTTGGTGATCTACATGATTAATATACTCAATACACTTTGTAAAGTAGTTGGTGATAGGAAGGGGAAACCAGCAAACAGAAAACCTGCTAAACAAAGGATCAGAAAAACTCTCTAGCTGTGCCAAGATATGACAACTGCCCTGTTATGTTCAGCATAGATATTCATGCAGAGCACATAATCCTCATCTTCATTTAATGTCTGTTTTCTCTGAATGCTTCAGATTGGAATAACTTTTTCTTTCTGTCATAAATTGAAGAATTTGTAAGTGAATGTATACATATCATCATCATCTTCAACATCATCATCATCATAGGAAATTTTAGTAGCAGGCTTCTATGACCAAATGCCTATTCTGATGCCAACCTTTACATATTTCTAAGTGTAGTAGTTAATCCACTGATCTTCACCATTGAACCATATATCCCAAAATGGTGCCAATGTAAAGACACATATGAAGATAAACACATATGTACAGTGTCACTGCATGCCAAAAGAAGCAATTAAATGGGTTGGAATTATGAAGGGCATCTGATCATAATACAATGCATTGAAAAGTGCTATCCAATCCATGCCAGCATGGAAAACCAGGTGTAAAAATGTTGAGGATAATTGTTTCTACTTTAGGCACAAGGCCAGCAATTATCCCAGTGTATTACTGGTACTTTATTTCATCGACCCCGTAAGGATGAAAGGCAAAGTTAACCTCGGCGGGATTTGAACTCAGACCACAAAGGGCCGTAACTCTATGCTGCAAAGCATGGCGTCCGACCCTCTACTGATACTGCCAATCCACCGCCACTGAGGATAATAATAATGATTTCTACTATGTGCACAAGGCCAGTAATTTGGGGAGAGGGAAAAGTCGATTAAATCAACCCCTGTGCTTTACTGATGCTTTATTTTATCGACCCCCATAAGGATGAAAAACAATGCTAACCTCAGCAGGATTTGAACTCAGATCGTAAAAGGCCGTAATTCTATGCTGCAAAGTATGGCGTTCAACGCTCTATCACACACACACATACACACAATTGGATGTGCAAGAAAAACTGTCAGAAGGAAATATCAATGGAAAAAAGCAACCCAACAATAAGGAAAAGTAGACCCAGCAATGTTCTAATCATGTCCTCATTGTCAGAATTCTTTGAGGTTAAAATCAGGCATATTCCAGCATTTCATGAACAGAGATGAATTCAATGGGATCAAATTCTTGACAAAGAGGTTATACCAATGATAATGATTAGTGACTATAAAAGGAAAGTTCAGCCAATACATTTGTCCGGAGCCTGAAGCACCAAAAAGAAGCCTCGTAAACATCTTTTTCCCATCCTTCCATCCCCTCTCCTTTGAGCAATAGAAACTAGTCTAACATATGGACCATGATATATTTAAATGTGGGTGGTAATCAATTGAGTGAGGTTAAGGAAATTGTTTTAGTGTACAGTTACATGGTTATATCTTCATATGTTGTTAGTCAGCTTCGATAAAAAGTCCCTTGACCAAATTTATTTTAACTTGCATGCATAGCATAAGTAGGATTACATTATAGAATATGTTCACAACTAATGTATTACTGAGAAGTTTAGCTGTGGAAAACAAGATGGATAATGTGAAGGCAGAGGGTGTGTATGTGTACATATATATACAACTCACACCCTACCATGTAGGATGGTAGGGTGTGATTTGAAGAAGATACATCTGATCTTCATGCTAGGAATTTTGTTTTAATCACTGTAACTCAATGAATTGCCATTCAGATGGAAATTTTCTCCCTCAAAGCAAAGAAACTTTATTTTCCTTAATGTTTTTTTTTTTTTTTTTTTTTTCTTTTTTTTTTTTTTTTTGCTTTAATATTTTATATATCATTTTGTGAATAATTCTCATGTGCCAATACAGGTTCAATACATCTGAATGATAATGTTGAATATCATTGTTGTTATTAAAATATTATCTGCCACTTAGTAAGACCTGTTTTATTTAATGAGGTGGAGGGATCTTCTACATTGTCACTTGACTTGCTATAAATATTAGTCAAATCTATAACTCTTCTCTAATAACTCTACTCTCTTAAATTGAGGAAGGATATATTAGATAATATAGTCATAGATAACTTTAAATAGATAGAATAGTCACTGGTTGAATGTCTGTACATCAGTGGGGACCTGGAGTGAAATAAAAACAGCAACAAACAGCCTGTTTTGTTATTGTTGTGTCCACTTTATTATTTCCCTAGGTCAGTCAGGATTGATCAGACTGTTAAGCAAAGGCACTTCATCATTGGTCATCTAATGTTTATTTTTGTCCAGACATATTGTATGTAGGACCACATTATATAATGTGTTCCTCAGACAGTACATCTAAGATTACATCTTCTAATGCATCCTTTGCTTTTTGTAAGATGTGTGATTTGGGTGAGATTTTAGCTGCTATCTCTAGCAAACACATAGAGACTCTCTGAAATCATTTTTGTTGCTAGTGGCGTTGTTGATGTCAATTTTTCAAATGGTTTTCTACTACCCTCTAACCTTTCAATGCATTCATCACCATCATTTTACATCTACTTTTCCATGTTAGCATGAGTTAGATAAGTTGTTACAGACATTGTCAATACTTAAAGCTACTGTTCTCCTAGAGGGATCATGTCTCAGTTAATATGCTCCATTTTTGGTTTGGTTTCAATAACTAGATGGCTTTCCAAATGCCAACCACTTTACAAGATGTGCTGGGTGCATTTTATTAATGCCCCAACACAAAGGAGGTTGATATTTTCCATTGAATGATAAAATTTATGTATGCATGCAATGGTATAGTATGGACCCATAACCTCCGAGGGAGTAGTAGGGGAGCCATATTGACTTACAGTGCTCCTTCGGGCACTTTTGAATCCTAGCAGAGCCATCGCCTCTCCAGGTCTGAATACAGCAGATTTCTTCCAGAGAAAGCTATAGAGAGAGAAAGGAAGTGATAAAGAGATATAGAAGAAGAATTGACCCCCGTATTAGACTGGTGCTTTTTTTTATCAACCTCGAATGGATGAAAGGCAAAGGATACCCCAGAACAGCAAGCTGAAATAAATACTGCAAATCACTCTATCTGACATTCTAACAACTCTGCCAATTTTCCACCTATATACATGCTGTATTGTGTCAAAAATGTAGTTTCAGTTTATTAGGTCAATAACAGTGTGAACTCTTACAGTTCAATCTGATCACAGATACATTCAAAATATCCTGCCTTATAGACAATTATATTTCACAAAGATTTACTCTTGTGAATAGGTTTAAGCCAGTAAAATTACAAGAACAATGCAAAAATCAGTAAGTGTTGGCCAGAAACCCTAAAAAATAGGGTTCAACTGAAGGTTTTGTATGATGCTTTTTTTTTTATTAAGTTCTGCTAATAAACAAGGATGACCCTTGATCTTGCCATTGCCCCAGTGAGTATGTGTTAGTGTGTGCATATGTGTGTGTCTATCCAATCCCTAAGTATGCATAACTATTAACTACCATTAATCATGTTATAGCTATTATTAATCATATATATATGCATTATATGCATTGTGAGTATAAGTGTATGTATTAAATAAATAAGTTGTTTTTTATATGGAAATGCTGAAATAAGGGATGAGAGAGATCTCTAGACAGACAGGCAAAGAGATAACTAGAATGGTGGACAGGAATATTATTATGTTGATTATCTATAGAGATTAAGTGCAAAATATATGGTGGGGTGGAGAGCAAAGAGACGCAAGAGAAACACATAACAGCAAGTATACAATTGTTAGATTTTTATCTAGTTTACTTACAGAACCTTGTTGAAGTATCACTATAATCAACTGGATGTACGTATAATAATAAATATACATTAAATGTGTCATAACTTAGACTTTCAGAATAATCTGTATCAAGTTCTAACAATAGCCTTCTTTTTACTGTTTTGCCATCTAAGTTCAAATGGTTAATGTATTAAGGCATAGCACCCATTAAAATGATGATGATGATGATGATAATGATATATATATACGCACACACACACACACACACATTTGTTGGTGGGTACGTTGACAGCTTCATTTGTTGGCTTCTGTATACTCTGAAATATATAAATGAAAAAAAAATGTTCATAAATGCTTAGAATCTCCCCAAAATATCACGTTTGTAGACTACAAACTTTAATTATACTTATATATATATGTGTGTGTGTATGTGGTGTGTGTTTATATATATAAAGTATGTATATAAACAATGATATAGATATATATATGCATATAATAGATATAAACAGCTCTGCAAGCTAGGATATATGCATAAACATTCAATGAAAATATATACATACACAAACAAACATATATACACTCATGTTTATTCATCGTTATAATTGGCAGTATCGGTAGAGAGTCGGATGCCATGCTTTACGGTCTGAGTTCAAATCCCGCCGAGGATCACTTTGCCTTTCATCCTTACGGGTCGATAAAATAGAGTACCAGTAATGTACTGGGTAATTGCTGACCTTGTGCCAAAAGTCGAAACAGTTATATTATACATATGATATTTAAGCATTTAAATATGAATATTTGTGAATATTATTTTCCTCATATTATACACATAGTATATGCAATTTATTTTTAGGTTGAATGTCTGGTATCCAGGTCGTATTTATTTCATACACAATACAAAATTATGCATATCACATGCAATTATCTATATATATATATATATATATATATAAGTAGAGTATATATATTTATAATACATACACTCTACTTACCCAACCAAGTATCCACTACATAGCTGAACATGGTCTTACGAGTCTAAACTGGTAACTCCCAATCTTTCTCTATGTGTATACATATACATACGTGTGTGTTTAAAAGTACCAAGCCAGGATCTGGGATATACACGGTTTGATTCTTCATACCAGCTGATGGCAACATCTTTTTAAAGGTCTTCACTCTATTATATAAGCTAAAGCTATTTTACAGCATGTGCATACCACTCTTTATATTATATTATTGGCAGTATCGGTAGAGAGTCGGACACCTTGCTTTGCATCATAGAGTTATGTCCTTTATGAACTGAATTCAAATCTCGTCCAGGTTAACTTTGCCTTTCATCCTTATGGGGTCGATAAAATAAAGTACTAGTCATGCACTGGGGTCGATTTAATAGACTTTCCCTCCCCCCAAATTGCTGGCCTTGTGCCTATATAAGAATATATATATATATATATGTATATATGTATAATATTAGAGGTATAGTACCAGGAAAAACAAATGATTAGGCAAGAAGTAAAGGTTAGAAGAGAAAAATTTATTTAGTGTTTGTTCTTTAACATATGTTTCTATACAATATCAGTCTATGAGCTCTAATTGCATAGTATTATGCTCAATCATAAGCATTACATAAAATATTGCACTTCATCGGAAAGAATATAATGTTCATAATTTGAGGTGAGGTCGCTGCAACTTAAGAAAAATATCAAAAAGAGGACAAGACAACAAACAAAAAACAATTTCCCAAGGGAAAACCATAACAATTTTTCAAAAACAATAACACAAACAAGGGACACAGAACCCCAGGGCCATTGGCCACCAAGGTAGCCCCTGGCAACTTCGACTGCTGTCCCATAATCATACATAATTATTTTAGATTTTGTTACCTAAATTTCTTTAGAGAGGGGCCTCAAATAACTTAGGGGCTCAGTAGATGAAAGTCCAGACCTGTTCTTTCTGTTACTTTTATAATGTTATCCAATGGTTTGATGCCTCTGTAATTATTTCTTTGTCTCTGAAGCAGTCGATGATAATACTGCTACACAAGTCACTGGGTATGTCACCTCTCTGTGATACCTGGTTGACTATGTGAATAAATAGCAAATATCCTTCCTACTTTGCCAAATATTTTCAGGATCTCATCAACTATCTCTTATAATTCAATAGTTGTCCTGGCCCTCATACCCCTACTCACACTTTCAACCATAGAACAATTTCATAAGCTGATCTCTCTGTTGGACCTACTTAGAGTAGTTTTTTTGTACTCTCCTCATTCTTCAATGTCTTATAGTAACATTTCTATTCTCCTTTCTTCTGGATATCAGTGAAGGTAAATTACTTTGTTATTCCATATACAATCCAAACAACATCTTGATTTTCTCACTGCAGAACATAGGCAAGTCTATTACTATCTGACATCTAGTTTCTGTTTTAGCTATCTGATATTGCTCCTTTCTCCCACTTTCTTTAAATCTTTCCAGGCCTACCTTCTAGCTTTCATAGCTCTATGTGCTGTATTATTCAACTAACATGTTATTTTATTTTTTATATTATTAGATACTTGTTCCATCTATGGATCTGGTTTGTCAGGCACAGTAAGTTAGCCCTTATGTTATAAATCTCTGTCTCCTCCTACTTTTCATCATATGCATCAATAAGTATTTCTTTGAATCTACATTTTCTGAAGAGATTTTTCAGTTTCCTCCTCCAGACTGTCTTGTGTTTCTAAGTTCTAGATCTTGCTAATTAGCATTTTATATTGAATTGCAATTAGGTTGTTAATTAGCATTTTATATTGAATTGCACGTTCATCACTGGGGAAGTGTTAGATATTCACAACCTGTTGCTTAACCAATGTTAATGTCTATTAAAATTACCAGCTGTGATTATGAAGCTACTATATGTCTTTTGTTATTGAGGTAATCTGCTCAATTGTATATGTAGAGATCACTGCTACTGTTGTGTTGTCTATGACTAGTCAGAGATATTTCTTATACACTTCTCTGCTAATAATATTCCTACTCCACCAATTAATAGTTGACAAAATAAGTACCGGCTACACACAAAGGCCTTTAAGCATACTTGTGTTATATTCCTGGCAATAATTATTTCTACTTTTGGCACAAGGCCAGCAATTATCCCAGTGCATTACTGGTGCTTCATTTTATTGACCCTGTAAGGACGAAAGGCAAAGTTAACCTCAGCGGGATTTGAACTCAGAATGTAAAGGGCCATAACTGTCTGCTGCAAAACATGGTGTCTGACACTTACCGATACTGCCAATCTACCACCTGATTATTCCTGGCAATAATATCTCTTAATTCCTTCTACACTTACTTTTAATCATTCAGTCTTATGAGGTAAATATAGTATCTCTTATTTGTTTTTTGTCTGGAATAAAGAATATGTATGTTAAGAAACAGCAGCCTTATGTAACCAATAATGGACTTATAGATTTCAGCACTCAATAATTGATGCGAGAAGTTATTTAGACATATTTTTCCCTACCTGTAGTCATTCATAGTGGTTAGAATCTAATTAGTACTTTGCACTAAATTTCTATTATTTCAAGCTGTTCTTGAATGTATTTTTTAATAGATTTGTCTGTGTTAGAGTGATTTGTTTACAGAAGTTGAATGCAGCTAATGATGGACATAGTTTGAAGTAGAGAAAATGCAAAAATATAAAGTAAAGTCTGGAAAAACAGAAGACAATAACAGTAACCAAATTATTGTTATATAAATAGAACTGTTTGGTTAATAAACTGAAATAGTTTGGAAAGCCAATTTGGGCAAAACAAAAACAAAAGTCGAGTAGTTGAGAAGAATATTAATTTGGATCTGATATAACATTGAATACTGTATTTGCAGGCTACTCAAATTTATTTCTTAGCTTGAAGCATAAAATAAAACAACTTTATCATGTTTATAAACTCTGATGTTTTAGGAGATACTTTTTGTTTTTATGCTTATTTTTTGTTTTCCTTTTTGGATAATCCCAGTTTTATAATATCTATAGCATGTCCTTCATATTATAAGAGGTGATGAGGTGGCAAGAAAAGCATCTGGCTTAGAAAATACATCCAGATTCTGCTCGCCTAAGCTCGCAGATAAGAAATTATGGTAATGCTGTTATACAAACATTAACCCTTTTAATACCAAACTACCTAAAACTGTCACTAATTCAACAACATAAAACTACTTTTAAATATTTATGTATCTAATAACATTTTCTATCATAGTTTTAAGTAAGAATCTTTAAGTTATGTTTCAAGCACCAGCTTAATAATAAGGAAGTTACTTATATTAAATCACTTTAAATTCTGGATTATTTTCAAAATTATCTGAAAATCATAAGCAGTGTCTTTCATTAAAAATATTGTACTAAAAGGACTAAAAGATACATTTTTATGCCATTTTTCAGAATTAGAGATATTGCAAAGCCATCTGGTATTGACAAATGTGACATGCTTGTTATAAAAACAATATAGTTTGAAAGAATTGCCTAACCAGTGAACAAGATAACAAGATCATTAAAAGTTGGGTAATAAATATAATGAGGAGAAACAGAACCAAATGAAAGGTGACATTTGGTGATATTAGAAACAAACTAAATAGAAATAGGAACATCATTAACCTTGCTGTATCTGGCCAGAATCCTCTCACCTCTTTCTGTTCAAACCGGCCGTAATTAGCTGCTCATACTTATGTTAAGCTATTGTTCTCAAAATAAATAATTGTTTCTACTTTAGGCACAAGGCCAGCAATTACACAGTGCATTACTGGTACTTTATTTTATCGACCCCGTAAGGATGAAAGGCAAAGTAGGTTCGATATTATGTGAGATAAAACCTTTACTGTGAAAATACAATAGTATATATAGAGTAATGTAAATGCTAAAGGATTAAAACAAATCAATATCCAAGCAACATCAATACTGAGATAATCTTTAGGCTCTCTTCAGTGCAGAAAAATGATTTAGATAAATTAACTGAATGCTCCATGTTGTCATTTTCCTAGTCTGGTTGCTTTCTAAGTCTGACAAGCTCCGGCCATCAACCGGGTTTTACTGCATGGTAACTTAATGGCTGGCATATTGTTAAAGTAGAAGAATATATATAATAACATAGATGAAAAATCCAGATCTGTATAAAAAAAAAGATTGTGGTCATATTTTGTCACTGATAACTATGTAATAGATATCGGAAGGTCAGATATCATAATAGAGAAAATAAATCAGAGATTTTACTATACCATATGATAGTGGAATCAGAGTAAAAATAATAAAACAAAATATTGAAAAGTAACTGGGTTTGACTTACTGTGAATAGTGAAAACTCTAGGGCATGTGAATATAATCATAACTGCTATTGTAAGAACTATGGGAAAAATGCCAAAAACAGCTGTTTAAAAGACTGAAAATATTGAAATTGACCTAATGAATATGACAGTCAATTATAATAATAATTGTTTCTACTTTTGCACAAGGCCAGCAATTACCCAGTGCATTACTGATACTTTATTTTATCGACCCCATAAGGATGAAAGGCAAAGTTAACCTCGGCGGGATTTGAACACAGAATGGCAAGGGCCGTAACTCTATGCGTCAAAGCATGGTGTCCGATCCTCTACCGATACTGCCAATCCACCAAATAATAATGGTTTCTAATTTGGGCATAAGGCCAGCAATTCTTTTTTTTGGGGGGTGGGGGGAGTCAATAAAAATCGACCCTAGTGCCTTACTGGTACTTTGTTTTATCGACCCCATAAGGATGAAAGGCAAAGCTAACCTCAGCAGGATTGAACTCAAAACATAAAGGGTCATAACTCAATGATGCAAAGCATAGTGTCTGAAGCTCTACCAATACTGAAAATCTGCATAATGGTTTCTAATTTAGGCACAAGGACAACTATTTTGGGGGATTATATATTAATCCCCAAAAGGATAAAATGCAGAATTGACCTCAAAAGGATTTGAACTCATATAATTATAATGATGATTTTAAACATTGTTGTTTTTATTATTAAATCCATGCCATGACAGTGCTATGCAGGTACACATACAGTTTGAAATAAGCTCTACAGGCACAGAAGTATCAACAGTTGGATCTGTTTAAGATGCACACAGGGTCACAAAACTGTCCTGTATGTTATTGACCAACGCCAGTGCATTGCAGACCTGTGGTCTTGTGTCAATCAACTGCTATCACATGTAGGACAGATCCAGCTATTAGCCCGTCTACCCTGAAAATTGAACCACCACCTTCTTTTAGAAGATGGATGCGTCAAGCCTTCCTCTGCCTGGTAGTTATGACAAAGGAAGCTGTATGGTAGACTCATCTAAAAAGATTGAAGACAGAAATCTCCCTCTCCAACCAAGCCTTCATCAACTTATGCAAGTTTCCCTTGAAGTGGAAGATGAGAGTAAAGAGGGAAGTGCTGCCTTCTAGGGTGTTTAATGAGGGATGGTTGAGAGTGGGCAGACTGATGCAGCTGAATGGGTCTACTCTGATTATGATTTTCTAAGTAGGAGAAAGCAAACTGAGAGAGGGCACTTTTAATGCCCATGAAATAACAAAGTAATCTGGAGCTTTGTGTGGGATTTCTCCCTTGGATTACCCTAAAGTGCAAACCCCAACTATTGGAGAACTTGTATTTGTTGACATTTGTTAACTGAGGTGTTACCCCCTTTCCTTTACGTGATGTAAATATCACTTTGTGTTGTATTGTCTTAATTCTTGTATTGATGATGATAATGATATTCTTTTATAGGGCTGTACTACTATGGTGTTTTTCTACAAACAGCAAATAGAACAGCCCCTAGATAAATATGGAAGTTCATTGCAAATAATCCAGCTTGATGTTTAATAAGCAGATGGCGGACCAACACTGACATCATTCATTGAAGTGCAGTGACACATCAGGTAGCGCTGTTGGATCTATGAAATGGAAACACCATGACAATTATATGGCAGTGTGGATAAAGTTCACCTTTAAATAACTCTTGCTTCTATCTACATGTTAGATAGATATAGCTCTCTCTCTCTCTCTCCTCCCATATCTTTAATGTTCTGCTAGATCAAGAGGGTGTCTCTACCAGCTTGTTACTAACATGGGCACCTAAAGTAGGAGTGAAGACATAGTACAAGAATGCATGTTGCTGCTACCAAGTCATATATGCTTGCAAGTACCAGCCAGGAAAGAGGGAGATATCATTTGAGTATGTGTATGTCTATGAGCCTGTCTTCCAATCTTGTAACAAATATTGTCTCTCAATTATTGTACAGAACTATGTTTGTACACAATGCCAATTGTCATGGTTCTGTATTGTATTTAACTGAAAAGAGACATTTATGTCACAGTTGTGGTAAAAGCTGCAAAGCATCAGGGCAAAAACATCATCTTGATTTTGCAGCACATTAACAAGCTACAGTCATACTCACTATTGTGTCTGTCAACTTCTATCATATATGTGTACAACTGTATGTGAGTATATAAAATATATATATAGATTATTCTTCTATATCTCTTTCTTACTTCTTTTCTCTCACTCTCTATCCTTCGTTGGAAGAAATCTGCTGTACATGGGACTAAAGAGGGAATAGGTTTCACCAGGTCTATGAAATACCCTAAGAAATGCTATATGTCACTATGACACTCCAATGTTTCCCTTAGGAGCTATGGGTCCATACCACACCATATAGAATAATAGGAGAAAGAGTACTCAATATACACAGGGGTGTATATTTATTCATTTGAAGCTAATGGCTCACTCTAAATAACAATGTAGTGAATCATCAGCTATGAACAAAACACACACACATATATATATGTATAATGCATCTCAATTTCAAGAGTTACCACCACCTGATCCTCCTCTTACATATGGGTAGCACAAACATTACTCCTTAGCCCTGCCAAGGTTTTATATTCTTTTCTGCATATGCTGTAATGATGACTATTACTTCCACTTTTGTTCCCTGTTTTGTTTTGGTGAGTGTTCATCTGACATTGGGTCTCACTGGCCAAGGCACATTGTTTTCTACACTTCTGACAGGAAGAAATGCCAAAGAGTCTTAATTGGCAACATTTTGTACATGGCTTCTATGATGACTTCTAAGACCAAAAATTACGGCGAAAGATACTATTTCTAATTTCAAAACTCGCTCGCTGTTTCAAAATATGTTTACCAGGTAAAGTAATTCCGTGTAGACCCTTATGTAGACTGCTCTTTCATTTTTCATGTTCTAAACAAAAATATTTTAATTCCTGTTTTCCATTAAATACTGTTTTTCTCCAGGATAATCGACCTAAGGCAATGTCTTTTCAGTTATCTTCTCTGATATTAGACTGTATCAAAGCTCTTTTGATGCAGTCTTTATATGCTTTTGACTAACTCCCCATACTACAGTAACTGCTTAAGAATATAATGATCTGGCATTCTTACACAATGCCCCCCACCGTCCCCCACACAACCTATATTGAATTATGAGAGATTCAATACTTTCAAAATGACTCTGTTCCAGCACTTCAACATCATTCATATATGATTGCCAATGGATACTGAGTATTTGACAAAGACACTGTTGATGAAAACATTTTTATATTTTGCTGGTATGTGACCCAAGTTTCACATGCAATACAACTCTTGACTTTGTATCAATGGAAATCCCAGATCGACACTGGAGACGCCCATCTAATTTACCAAAAGAATCACTTGCTTTCTTTAGTATTAAAAAGATTTCATTATCAAGAGTGTTTGTCATGTTAACTGTGCTGCCTAAATACACAAATTTATCCACAACTTCAGATGTTTTACCATACACATACATGCACACACACATATATACATAAATACATACATAAATACACACACACACACACATATATATATATATATATATATATATATATATATATATATATATATGTATATATATATATATATATATATATGTGTGTGTGCACTCATAAACTTGTATGTTTATACTCATGCTTACATATATCCCAAAACATAGAAAGACACACAGAATGTTTTATATATATGTTTTAGTACTTCATGATTTACAGGCTCAAATATCTGAGAATAGTGGCTATGTGAATAAAAACTACTGGCACCATTGCAATACTAAATCATAAAATGTCTGTATGTACATGGGTATGTGTGTATGTGAATGTTCAGTATGTGCATGTATGTGTATTTTGTATTTGTGTTTGTGTATGAAAGAAGAGAAAAAGTAATGGTCCTGAGAAAAGGAAAGAGGGTGATAGAATGCATGAGGATGATAAGAATTAAAGAGGGAGCGAGAAGGAAAAGGAATAAAGCTAGAGAGAGAATAACGGGGAGGGGGGGGGGAGAATGAGATAAATGGCATGTATAAATTATAGTGAAAAGTAGTCATTATGGAACCCCTTTCCACTGAGTAAGCCATCCATTTAATGTTGGGTGGATCCCTCTGTATAAAGTCATTCCTCTGGAATTCACACTGCTGCACCCCAGTTATATCATATGCCGCTGAAAATGAGAACTAAATATTGGATCCAAAATTCTTAGAGAGAGAGGGGGGGGGGGTTCAATACAAGAAATTGAACTCAGCATTACAATCTAATAGAATGTACACTAATTATGTTACTGTACCTAGTTATTGTCTGTTTAGCTACAGGTTAGCTCTCACAAGGCAGACCTATGATCAAAAGCATTTTAGCCATTATGATCTAAACTTATTTTATGGACTGCATTATCCAATATCTTTTTCTTAAATGGTAAAATGTTATTTGAGGAATGTTTGACTGCTATTTCTGGTAAATAGGATATCCATGTAAGTGCTCCTTCGTTGACTCATCCTAGGTTGTTGTTTTTATGTTGTTGTTTTATTTGTTATTGTTTTATGAAAGAGGGCGGTGTCTGAACCCTTTTCAAGGCCTCCAAGACAGTAGTTAGTTAGTTTAAGTAAGACACCATCATTGACATCTCACACCTACTTGTGTAGGCTAGCAGAGTTTGGATTCATCCTTTCTAAAACCATGTCCCACTACTTGATGCAGTTAATCATCCTCTGATACCAATAGCAGCAGAGGAGAGACAACAGCTAATTTTTCCTGTTGTAAATAATTGTTTCTACGTTTGGCACAAGGCCAGCCATTACCCAGTACATTACTGGTTCTTTATTTTATCGACCCCGTAAGGCAAAGTTAACCTCGGCGGGATTTGAACTCAGAATTGCAAGGGCCGTAACCCTATACGTCAAAGCATGGCATCCGACCCTCTACCAATACTGCCAATCCACAATAATGGTTTCTGATTTAGGCACAAGGCCAAAAATTTTGGAGGAGGGAAAAGTCGATTAAATCGACCCCATTGTGTTACTAGTATTTTATTTTATCAACCCCGTAAGGATGAAAGGCAAAGCTAACTTCGGCGGAATTTGAACTCAGAACGTAAAGGGCCATACCTCTATGCCACAAAGCATGTTGTCCGACGCTCTACCGATTCTTCCAAAGGCTCAAAGGCAACAATTTGGAGGGAGGGGGAAAGTTGATTAAATTGACCCCAGTGCATTACTGGTGCTTTATTTGAAAGGGAAAGTTAACCTCAGCAGAATTTGAAATTAGAACATAAAGGGCCAAAATTCTATGCCACGAAGCATGATGTCTGATTCTCTACCAATAGTGTTGTATATAATAATTTGTTGATCTCAGAACATAGTAGTTCAATTCTGGTGATGTGATATTGTTGCTCACTGCTTTGGTTTGTTTGGATGGTCTGCCACATTTAGACAGCTTCATATTAATAGATAATGGAAAATCCCCTCAGTAGAAATATTAAGGGATTTTTTTTTACTAGGCACAAGGTCTTGAATGAGTTTTTTTCTTTCAGAATAGGGTAAATTGAATGTTCTGATGTGTTGATTATGCCTTTCTCAAAGGCTTTAACAGTGGTAGTAAAGTGAAATGGCATTATCCACTGATTAAAACTGTACAGTAATAGTTTTAATTTGTTAGGAGTTTACCTTTTGCTCTACAACACTTGTCATACATCAGTTGAAATGTAGTCTAGTACAGTGGTTGCCAACCTTTTGGACCTCACGGGACATTAAATTCATAATTTTAAATCCCGCGAACCACTAATATGAATTTCTTTAAAAAGATAAATACATTAAAATTTTTCTGCGGACCACCAAAATTTTCTCTCAGACCACCAGTTGGTGACCATTAGTCTAGTAAATCACAAATCAAGTAAGATAAACTTGACCCTTTTGTAATTATGAGGGTTGGCTGAAAATTTCATAGGTTAACCAAGATACTCTCATAGAATAACCAAATGAGATTTATTTTTCAATATAGTCCCTGGAAAGAAACAATGCAGTTATTAATAAGAAGAGTTGAAATCAATGTCTGCAAGATTTCACAGCTCTAGCATCACTCCTTTATAGTCAGCCTATGAAGTTTTCTGCCAACCCTCGTATATCAATAGATCCTGTGTGTGGTTATGGTTTTAAATAATATGTAATTGAAGGAAGCCTTGATGTAGTTGCTCAACTTGCTATAAATTGCAGCTGAATCTCCTTTAAATTACACCCTACTTATGTGAATGGGGAGAAGCACAAACATTCAGTTATCTAGTTCTGGATATGTAATTCCCAAGAAATGTTTAATGAATGGAATGCATTTGATCATAGCTCTGCTTACCACTCAACACTTTGGTGCCTTTAGCAAAGTTTATTCTGCTTGAAACATTTGAACCAGGTTCATGTTACCTTGTGTCAATGCTAGAAATCAATATATTTCGTTATTAGAGATAAATTATCAACAATTTTTTCAATCAATTTGTTTAAATAATCAAGAGTGATGATTCAGTACGAGGGTAAGTGGGAAACTTCATAGGCTGACTATGAAGGAGTGATTCAAGTGCTGTGAAATCTTGTATGCATTTATTTCAACCTACATATTAATAACTTCATTGTTTCTTTCCAGAGACTATGTTGAAAAATAAACCATGGGGGTATCATTGTCAGCCTATGAAATTTTCGGCCAACCTTTATAAAATCACTGAAATATCTGTTTCTAGGCATATTAAGTGAAGGCGCATGACTTAGTGGTTAGAGTGTCGGGCTTACAATCACGAGGTTGTGAGTTCGATTCTCAGACAAGGTTTTACGTTGTGCAAAACACTTTATTTCACACTGCTCCAGTTTACTCAGCTGTAGAAATGAGTTGCGATGTCACGTGTCAAGCTGTATTGGCCTTTGCCTTTCCCTTGGACAACATTGGTGGAGTGCAGAGGGGAGGCTAGTATGCATGGGCGACTGCTGGTCTTCCACAAACAACCTTGTCCGGACTTGTGCCTAGGAGGGAAACTTTCTAGGTGCAAATCCCATGATCATTCATGACTGAGGGAGGTCTTTACCCTTTACCCTTTAGGCATATTAAGCAGTTCATTGAAATATAGCTTTGACAAAAGATTCTAAAACTAAAATCTTGCACATTACTATTCATATTCTATTAGTGGTGACATGGTGGGACTCAGTTTGTAGGAGTTTAGTCAATTACATCAACTCCTGCATTTTATGGTACTTATTAACTTTAAAAGGAAAATAAGTAAAGTCAACTTGGGCGTGTTTAAACTCAAAAGGACATTGACAAATACATATAATGTATTTTGTATGGTGCTCTACTGATTCTCCCCCCCCCCCCCCCACCCCCACACTCACTGATATATGTTTATATAATTATAAGTTATACATTTTAAATATAGATTATATATGACATTTACAAGCACCAATCCCACACAGGAGAAAGAAAACAGGCTCTCCCAGCCTTATCTGGGTTTTGTTTGTTTTTTGTTTTGTGTTTTCTCTGTTGAATTGGTGCTTGTAGTCAGCTTACATAATTTATATTTACAATCTTAACCATTAATTCTTTGAACCTATCAGCCTGGTATTTTGGCCCCAAGGATATTTGACTGTATCTCACCAGCCAAGTATTCCATTCTGTCACACACTTCTGTTCACTACTGTTATTTACACCACTTTCTGCATGAATCAGCAATCTTTTTACATCGATGCTTTAGCCTGAGTTCTTTGGAAATGTTGGCATTTCTCTCATGTTCATGCATTCATGTATTATCCTTTTTCAGGTTTAATTGACAAATATCATTTTTTTTCAACATTTTTTGTACAATCAACCAGGCTGGAGACCACACACACAGAACTGGGGTTCAGGGTTCAAAAGATTGTAATAACATATATATGGAGTTTTTGTGGTATGAAGAGTGAAAAGACGACAAATCAAGATAGTAGTAGTACTCAATGCATGATGAGATAAAGAGTTGAAAAGGGAACCCTGTAGCAAACTGGTATATCCTAGCTGTGGCTTACAGACAAAATGGCAGTTATTGCTATGGAGAAAAGCCAGTGATACCTGTTGCATCAACCACTCCACCCAATTTGCAGAGGAAAATGGGCATTTGAGAACTGAGGTCAACTGAGGTTTCAGTGGCAGCCAGTATAAAAAGGAAGCTGTTAGCCATCTCCTGGTATTTGCCTAGGCATTTCTTCCTTGATTTATGGGTGATAGTGCCAGGTTTATTGCCAAAGCAAAAAGGTTGGAGACAGAGAATGTGCCACAGAACATGGCATCCCAGATTAGAGATTTACCTCCCTCAAATGAAGGATTATTCCATATGAGCACGTGACATCATCGTGGTCAAGGCTGGCAGGCTCCGGTTGTGATGGGAAACCAGCCACATCAAGATTCTTTCTGATGACATCATTAAAAGTAGTGGGCTGAGTGAACCAAGCTTCTCTGGAGTAACAGGAGAGCAGATGTAGTTGGAACATATCAACAATGGCTTCACAACAGTATTTGTCTGGCTTACACATGTGGGATATTATTGTGTAGTGGTCTGTTGTTAAAGCACCCCTCCATCTATGAGTTTTTTGTACTGAAGATATTCTGTTCTGCACTATACACCAACAAAACATGATCAAAGAGGGAGCCTATACATGGTTCCAGGTTGAAAACTAGTTAATTCTTTTGATATCAAACTGCCTGAAACCACTGGATAACCCTAGTTTTAGAATAGATACAGCATGTCCTTGCATATTATAAAAGGTGATGAGGTGACTAAAAGGGTGTGTGACAGGAAAGGCATCTGGCCATAAAACACTGACTTAGAAAATCCATCCAGACTCGGCCAGTATAAGCTAGCAGATAAGAAACAATGGTAATGAGAATTATCCCTTTTAATACCAAGCTACCTAAAACTGTCCCTAATTCAGCAGCATAAAATTGTTTTCAAGTAATAAAATCAAATAAAATCCTCCATTATAGTTTTATGTAAGAATCTTTGTTAAATTATGTTTCAAACACCAGCTTAATAATAAGGAAGTTATTAAATCACTTCAAATATGGCCACATAACAGGAATGCCTTTGATCGTATGTCTGCTTCATCAGGTTTGACCTTGGGTTAAACAACAACTGTCTTCACTCCAGACAATGATGAAGCTTCCATTGCTTGACTAATTTGCTAGGAATAGTAGCCAAATGTTCTTCCCCCCCCTACTATCTTCAAAATGTTTAAATATTCTACACTTACTGACCTCACATACAATGAAACTAGTTGAGACATAACATGGAAGCTACAGTTATGCTAGAATTAGCAGCCAAATCTCACAAATCGATACTTTGCAAACCTTTGAAAATAGGACACATTGGATAACACTTCTAAATACACTACATATCACGTGGAGGCACGTGGCTTGGTGGTTAGAGCATTGGCCTTGCAATCGAAAGGTTGTGAGTTCAATTCTCAAACCGGGTGATGTGTTGTTTCCTTGAGTAAGATTATTTATTTGACATTGCTCCAGTTTACTCAGCTGTAGAAATGAGATGATGGGGACTGGGGTCCATATCATACCACTGCAAAGTGGTCGTGGAAGTGCCACGGCAAAAAAGCACCCAGCACTCACTGTAAATGTGGTTGGTGTTAGGAAGGGCATCCAGCTGTAGAAATCAAGCCAGCATCAGTTCCCGTCCCACCCTTGCAAGCAGGGAAAAAGCGGACGTAAAATGAAATGAAAAAATGAAATGATCACGCCATCACCAAATTAACACGTACACCTAAAACTACCTATATTACTTCACACTACCAACACCAACACACCACCACCTAAAATTACATATGCTAGCAGAAAAAAAAGTGGTTTTCTGCTAGCATGTGTAGTGTGTATATTGATATTATACGCAAGTATATATACATGTAGATATGATCAAATAAAATCGTAATTGACAATATACACAGAACGAAGACTGTGTTACACTGTCTCATGTAAACAGTAACGTAATCCATGAAGTGCAACTTTGAAAAGAAGTCAATTTTAAATTATTTATTTTTGTTTACGAAATTTAGTAGATAAATTATGTAATATTCATTCATTATTTATTCAAAGTAAGGGCGGTGGATTGGCAGTATCGGTAGAGGGTCGGACGCCATGCTTTGACGCATAGTGTTTCCTTGCCATTCTGAGTTCAAATCGCGCCAAGGTTAACTTTGCCTTTCATCCTCATGGGGTCGATGAAATAAAGTACCAGTAATGCACTGGGTAATTGCTGGCCTTGTGCCAAAAGTAGAAACAATTATTTATTCAAAGTAATCCAACTTATTTTACCTTTATTATAGTTTAGATTTCTTCACACCACCACCACCATCATCAACAACAACACATCCACCATCACCAACTTAACACCTACACCTAAAACTACCTACATTACCTCACACCACTACCACCTCCTCTGCTAACGCCATCACCACCTTCACTAGCTCCATGACAACTCTTAGGAATTCCCCTGCTATTGCTATTCTTCCCCCACCTCCTTCTTACCTTATCGAATGTTATCCATTTACTTTAGCCACTCTTTAAAATGCATTTATTGACTCTCTCTTTCTCTCTCTCCCTCTCTCTCTTTATATATATATAGGTATATATATATATATATAGGGAGAGAGAGATAGATTGATAGATAGATAAATTTCTTTATTAGCCACAAGGGCACAAAAGAAGGGGACAAATATAAATGGGGAGTTTACATACAGGTATATGAAAATAAAACTATTAATAAAATAACAAATAACAATTGAAATCCCCAATAGGGGGGAACGTTACACAGGGGTTGTACACACCCCGGAAAATCTACAACCCTCATCTCCAGGAACACCAAGAGTGAGTACTCCCTTCCTCTATTCTTTTTCCTCAACACGGCTCCGAAGCCTGCCGCCTCGAGCACCGCATCCAGGTAACGATGGTCAACCCTATCGAAAGCCTTAGACTGATCCAAGTTGATCAGGGCGACACCGAAGTCGTGTTTACACCCTACCCGCTCTATGATATATCGCATGAGGTGGAGGTTGTCGTGTATGGACCTGGTCGGGATTGCGCATGTCTGCGCTTCTCCCACCAGGTTTTCGATGCCCTTGGTCACAGAACTGGGAATTCTCCCGTTCTGCTGCCAGTTGCAGTAGACCGCTTCCAGGACACCGGAGAGCAAGTCCGGCATTGCTACGAGACCGTCGAGACCTGGAGATTTGCGTTTGCCGCAAAGGCTCAGCGCGTCCTCTATCTCAGCGGCCGAAATCGGCCTTTCGCAGAACTTCGCCTCGCTGTCCGAGAGTCGCGGTAGGCCGTCGAGGTCTGGACCGAAATCCATAGCCCCTCCCTGCCCGAACAGTTGAGCAAAGTGCTGCTGAAAGGCCGCTCACATCTGCTTCGGCTCACGTATCACGCGTCCGTCTTGGTCCTTCAAAGACCGAATCGTGGACTTGTTGCCACTTTTCGCCTCCGTCACTCGGGCCCAGCTAACAGCTTTGGCTCCCTCGTTTCCCAGAGCACATATTTTGCTTCTGACAACGCAGCCTTCATGCTTTGCGTCGAAGAACTGGTCCAAGGCCGTTCTCGTCGTTAGCACGCTGGCTAGGTTGCCACTCCTAACTGCCTCTTCTACTTTATCTACCAGTTCCTTTTCGGTCTTATTTCTATCTAACACTAATTCTTTACTAAAACCTATCGAGTCTAATCTAACTGCCCTCTTGAGAGAGTACCACCATCTGTTGTTGACAATGGCCCCCGTCAAGTGCTGCTTAACTAAAGTGCTAATCTGTCTACTGTAGGATTTGCATGTCGGTAACGACAAGTTCAGCTTCCAGTAGCTGGGTCCCTGTCTATGGGTTTTGTCAAGGTTGACTAAGCAGGTCACTAATTTGTGATCTGAATAGGCAACCATGAACATTTGTGGACAGCTTAACATGTCCCTATCCTTCTTTCTAACTAGAACCCTATCTAGGTACGATCTAGATGTTCCACTGCGATTAGTTCACCTCCACAGTGGTACAGTCGGAAAATCTAGTCGATATCTATCGGCCAGGTCAAATCGGCCGATTAACTGTTTGAGGCTGTTACACCCCCCTCTATCGGGACATGTTCCCACATAGTCCCAACGTGCATCTAGGATTCCATTCCAGTCCCCCACTAACAGCAGGGAGCGGGGCGTTTCCAGAAAAGTCTCTAGACGTTTGAAGAAGTCTGGCCGCGGTGTCTCGGATGGGGCATATGCGACCACCAGCCTGAAGGCTCTACCTTCACTACCGTCAACGTCTAGGACCACCAGTCAACCCTCCGGGTCCAGATGTACCGTCTGTGTTACGAGGTCCAGGTGTTTCCGCAGAAAAATGGCAACCCCACCCCCACCTCCCGGCTGACAGAGAGATGCGTAGATCTTTTCTGGGAACGCCCCGCTCCCTGCTGTTAGTGGGGGACTGGAATGGAATCCTAGATGCACGTTGGGACTATGTGGGAGCATGTCCCGATAGAGGGGTGTAACAGCCTCAAACAGTTAATCGGCCGATTTGACCTGGCCGATAGATATCGACTAGATTTTCCGACGGTGACACATTGGCGACACAGAATATTTCTGTGCCGTCAGTTGGTCTTTCATCAGAATGGATAAACTCCCTTCTGAATGAAAGCAATGTCTTTTAAGGCATCTTCTAAAACCAACTCAATTTCGCCTTGTGAAAGTTGAGTCGGTTTTCGGGTTTTGTTTGAGACTGTCCTTAAAACCTCAGTTTTCAAAGCAGCTTCTCTTCGCAAATCTGGGGGAGAGTTTATGGAGAATGATCCGTTCTCCCCAAAAGTTATGTACTGCCTGGCGTTATTCAAAAGCTCATTTCCATTTGAAATATCTACCGGAGTGTAGATTGTGGTTAGAAAAAGCTACTTCACTTACCGCTAATCCAATGGCTGGTTTCTCCTCTCCTACGTGCGTACAATCCAACTCGTTAACCGGGAGCTCCAAAACTGACGTCCACCACCTTCGCAGAACACCCTAGAGAGAGGCAGACCTGCTGGCCCTTCCGGTCGAGCACCCTTCCGGTCAAGCACTGTTCCGGTCGAGCACTCCCCAGCCTCCGGCCACTGCACGCCACACCATACCCACACTCCCCCTGGATCAATTTCCCCCTCGTCCTGCTGCATATGAAAGTCTGCTGTCCAGGTTGGTGGTTTGCGACTTTTTTGCGATCTCCGCAGTGTTGGGGCAGCACTTTGGGTTTCCTCTCCCTCAGAGTCTGTTGACACAGTAATTCTACGGACATCCAGGATATGACGTGGTACTCCGTCCACGGACACATTGTTCTGGGAATTTACGGCCGTCACCGTTCCCCTTCCCCATTGAGATGTGCAACGTGCATCTGGGGGCTTAACCCAGACTTCTTCGCCCACCTGCACGAATGCATTCTCTCTCCCCACTGGCCGTTGTGGTGGCGTGCACGGGTGCCGCCACTCGTATCTGAATACTGCTCTGTGTGGCACCGATTCCTCAACCTGTCCCACCCGAGGAGACATGTTGTATCAGAATACTGCCTCCATTGGTGAGATGTGGCCCCGCTCCGCCATTGCTTTGATCATCCGGTGGTGTCGCTCCAGAATTCCATTTCCGCTCGGCCTGTATGCTGCTCTGAAGAAACGGTCCACCTTCCATCCATCGAGCATCTCACTCAGCGCCTCCGAGCGGAACGCTGCGCTGTTGTCCATCAGCAGTTCGTCCACAGGGACCCGCTCCAAGAACACCTCTCTCAACGTCCGCGTGATTTCCTCGGCCGTTCCAGTCTTCATCTCCCTCCATATCGCCATCCGTCCCGGCCCACAGTCGACCATTGAGAGGTATGTTCCTTGTCGGTAGTGTGTTACATCCACCGCCAATCGCGATCCACCGGGAGCTTCCCGTTTCGTGCACACTCGGGGCGGGATCAATGGACTGACATCGGACGCAGCCTCTAACCACTCTTTGAACACTGTGTCTGCTAACGTCCGAGTCGATTCTCCTGGCTAGGAACAGAGTCCTATCCACTCCCATGTGGTGCATGTCATGCAACCCTTTCAGATCCGAATCAGTCAGCCGACACACGGCAGCTATCTCATCTTCTACCTCCTCCGGCGCTTCCATCCAGGCTTTCTTCACCCTGGTTAAAACGTCCGCCCTATTTTTCTCTGAGGGCACGAAAACTACGCTCAGCCTCAGGTCGAACTCAGTGGCCAGCTCTCCTAAAGTTCCCAGGCGGCGCTTTATCAGCATCTCCGCCGCCCCTCGCGTTCGCACTCTCTTCTCACTGGTGAGCACTGATCTTACCCATCCGCGTACAGTAGCCGAGTCGGTGCGAATCTCGATGGTGCGCAGTCCCCATCTCAGGGCGAGGTTCACCCCTCTCAACACCGCGTCCAGTTCGGCCACATTGATGTGGTTGCAATCGTCCTTCTTCCTAAGCCAGGCTGCATCCTCAACCTCAACACCTATCTCCAACGTGACACCTAGCGCTATGCTGCTGGCATCGCACCATACGGTCAGCTCTGCGATTTGGGAACATACCAGCGTCCCTGCACTGGGTCGTCGGCCTTCACCCTCCCCACGAGCTCCTGCATCATGGCCATCGTCTTCTCTCCCACTCTGTCACTCCAAGTCACCCCACCCGCTCGTCTCTTGACATAGCTGCATGCCGTCCGGAGCCACCCAGCAATCGGGTAGTGACCCACCAACTTTCCACACGCCGAGAAAAGCTCCCGCCTACTTATACTTGGGCCCAATTCTGGAACTTCATTTCCCCTCTGGAATACTAACACGCCCGTCCTGTCTCGCCGTAGCCTAAGTCCCAGCGCGGCTCCTCCCTCCAACGCTTCTGACGGCTTCGCAGCCAGTCCATACCCCTGTAAATGGATCGTGACCTCCGCCGGCGACACTACAGACTCGTCCACTAGGATGTCGTCGATGTAGGAATTAGTGGCCCTCTTCATCTTGTCGGCCTTTCCCAGAATGGTCTTGAGGACCGCCGCCATGAACTTCGGTGCAGAGCTCAGCCCGAAACCGAGCCTGGTCAGGCTATATGTCCGGCCCTTATACCTGACCAGCTGTGTAATTGTAAGTATGCCGACTTTAGATCGACGATTGCGGAGGCCCCCGTCATGCGTCTCCACTCACGCAGGGTTTCCCCACATACATTCGTGACCTCGCCACCCGTGTGGCATGACACGTGCTCGTTCAGCTCCCGAAAGTCCAGTACCGGCCTCACCTTCTTCTTCGTGGGTTGCGCCACCGCCATTAACAGCAATACTCCACACTTCACCTCCTCTTTCCAGGGAAGCAGTATGCCCTCCTCAATCCATCTCTCTACCTCTCGCTCCTAATGTCTCCTTTCAATGTGTGTTGATAGCAGCCCACTTTGGTATTCAGTGTTGGTGGTTATCCCTTCCAGTACCACTCAACAACCCATCGTTGCCCATCGAACAGGGCCTTGAAGTATTTGTCCTGTACAGTGTAAGCGGGATATTTCTCCTCGTGGGCCTTCTGGTTCTCCTGTCGCGTACTCACAGCGCATACCGATGCGCCGCCGCCAAACGACACACCGACATTGTTCACTGTGACGCCTCCTAGACGCCCAATTGCGTCCATGCCCGTAACTACGCCGATCCCATCCACCACGTTGTCGACTACGATGGCAGAAAGCCTTATTTTCTTTCCCCGTACCGCCATCTCCACCTCGCTGCGACCTCGACATTCAATTTTCCTACCGTCGACTGCCCTTACGCTGCTCTTCCCTCTCCACCTCTGCGCCACCCCGCGGTCACCAGTGTCGTCGTACAGCCCGTACCCACGAGGGCTCGCTGTGGCTTTCCCCTCACAAAGACTTTCACCGCGGGCAGCTACCGGCGCAGTAGTTCCCCTTGGATCGTTTCCCTGGTCGCAGCTAGTAACAATGTGGCCTGGTCGCTTACACAGGTAGCATATTTTGTCCGGCCTTGACTCTCTACAGTTTCTCGCCATGTGCGGGCCCTGGCACCTAAAACAACGACCACTAAACGTTCGCGGGCGACCGCGTGCCGTAGTTGCCTCCCTTTTACCATTTCACTGTTGGCTGCCTTGGACTTCTGTCATTGCTATCGCCACGACACTCTTCTTGGCATCTTCTGCAATGAGGTGGGCTTGCTCCACCAGTGCATGCATCTCACTTTCCTTGTAACCCGGGATTTGCTGCAGTTTCACGGCTATGTCGTCTGGAAATCCATTTATGAACGACAACCGCACCGTGCGTTCGCATTCCACCTGATATCCAGCCAACATGGTCAATCGCCGTATTTCCGCTGCGAAAATGTCAACGCGTTCACCGTTCCATCTAATCCTTGCCAGCTTAGCAAAAGCGACTAACAGTCCTTCGGTGAACGCTTCCATCATACGCCTCTCAATCTTTTGCGTATCCCTTTGGCTGTGTTCATCCATCTCTAGGAAAAGTGCCAACGCATCCCCTTTGAGGTACAGTGCCATGAGGCCAGCCACATTTTCTATTTTCTGTAAGCTTGCGACAAGCCGGACTTTTTGCAACCAGGCGGCAACATCGCCTTCACCGATAAATGCTCTTATCGCTTCTCCGCTCATTCGTAATCTCGTCGCCATATCCTAATTTTGTCCTGCGGTAAGTAATAAAAAAAACAACAGACTCCTCTCTGTTCTCCAGTAGCTTTGTTTTCGAGAAAGTTCTTTTTTTTTATCGTCTTCCAGTGCCGAAATAGCTTGTGGTTAGAAAAAGCTACTTCACTTACCGCTTATTGCTGGCACCGCTAATCCAATGGCTGGTTTCTCCTTTCCCACGTGCGTACAATCCAACTCGTTAACCTGGAGCTCAAAAACTGACGTCCACCACCTTCGCCGACCACCCTAGAGAGAGGCAGACCTGCTGGCCCTTCCGGTCAAGCACTGTTCCGGTCGAGCATTCCCTAGCCTCCGGCCACCGCACACCACACCATACCCACATAGCTTACCGTTTTCTTTACGGTTTGCGCAAACGATATTTTGTCGTTTACTTCCATGCTGCTGTTATTGGTCTTCTTGTTGTTGTTATTGTTCTTGTTGTTGGTGTTGTTTTCGTTCATAGCATTGTTGTTGATGTTGTTGTTGTTGCTGGTGCCACTGGTTGTGTTGTTTTTGTTCATTGTTTCACACTTTTGGTTTTGGTTTGTTACCATGGCAACGTCAAGTTGTCGGTCAGCAGGTGGAGGAAATCCTTCCTCTTGCTGACCTTTCTCTTTGATATCTGCTACTATGACAGTGGTAGGGGGAAGCTGTAAACATATCTTCCCCTTTCCTCCTTCGAATGTTGGTGAAGAAGCTTCAGCCATTTTTTTTTTTAATGTTAGTTTTTCTAAAAAATGTTTATGAACTATTTCGCCTAAAGGCGTAGAATATTTTGAGAGACTGACCAGATCAAAATTGGACCTGGCAGTCCCTCTATAAATTGGTATAAAAATGAAGGTTGACAGTTAAGAATTTCTATAGAAATTTAGGCAGAACTTACCCAGCAAGTTTCACGCGTGTGTCCATCCCAGAGATAGATTGATACATAGATAGGTAGATATATGCACATCTCTCTCTCTACCTCTCTCTCTATATATCTATCTATCTCTCTCTCTCTATTTATATAATGTTGAGCCCATTTATAAGGGTGTGAAATTCTTTAAGTTTCTCGATGTTTTCGTGCCAAAGGATGAAGCAGTCATCTAGATATCGCTTCCAGTTCCTTTCTATGTGTAAGTGGAGAGTGTTTCCAAATTTGTTTAGGACTTTAGTGTAGAGGGTGATTTCCAGGTATCCCATGACTAGGTTGGCATAAGTGGGGGCTGTTTTCGTTCCCATAGCGGTCCCAGATTTCTGCCTGTAGGGTTTGTTATTGAAAACGAAGTAATTGTTCTCCAAGATAAATTTGAATCCCTCTATCACGAATTCTTTTTTGATGCGTTGTGGGAGTTCATTGTGGTAATTATCCAGCCAGAATTGGATAGCTTCTATTCCTAGGTTGTGGGGGATATTGGAGTATAGGTTGACTACATCGAACGTCACTAGTGGGGTTTGTTCAGAAAGTGGCATATTAGGGAGGTGATTGAGAATATCTAGGTCGTCCCTTATATGGCTTTTGATGTGTTTGAGAAAGGGCTTGAGAAGGGTATCAATGAAGTTGCTAAGGTGGTGGGTTTCGCAAGCGGGGCCTGCTATTATAGGTCTTAATTTGAGATCATTGGGTGAGGGGACATTGATGACTATGTCTGTGGCTTCCTTGCATGCCTACTTATTAATTCGCTTTTATGTACTTTAGGGATACCGTAGAAAAGGCTGGAATTACTTGTGAAGTCTGTGATGAAGCTGAATTCCTTGTTAGTGAGTCCTTCTTTGTATTGGTTGATTAGAGTTTTTAGGTTTCTCATAATTTTCTGTTGATTGTAGTGTTCAGCCTTTTCGTAGTATGTTTCGTTTTCCAAAGTGGAGAGCGCTAAGTTGATATAGAATTCTGTCTCCATTAGGACTACTGTACTCTCTTTATCAGCCTCTTTAATTGTAATGGTTCTGTCGGTTTTTAATCTATTTAATTCTTCTCATTCTTTCTTGTTGAGGTTTGGCTTGTGTTTTTGTCTGTGCAAGTGTTGGTAAGGGAAGTTTGTGATGTGTTCACAGAATTCGTCCATGATTTTATTTCTACCTTTTGATGGGGTGTAATTGCTTCTATTTCTGGCTAATGATTCATCCTCATTGTACTGGTCGAATAGTTGTTCACTGAGTCGTAACTTTCTACAGAAGTCTGTGATGTCTTCCTTCATTTCATAGTAGTTAGGACGTAGTGGGTCGGTGTGAATTTAAGACCTTTGGATAGTTAGTTGATAAGGTTGGGTGTTGGTTCTGCACTAGTAAGATTGATAAGTTTTATTACTATCGGTTTCTCCTCCCTGTCTTGTGTTATTTTGTTTGCCTGTATCGGTGTGCTGTGTCTAAAAAATGGTTGGGGTAGAGGGGTTGTCTGCTGATGTTAAGTGGTCTCCTGTGTTTGTTATATTCCTTCTTGTTGTAAAATGTGGTTCGGGTTGGTGGTTGTAGATTGAATGGGGTGTTCCTGTACTGCGAGTATGAGTGTGTGTTTCTATGTGCCATGTTGTATTGTGGTGTTATAGGTGGCCTACGTTGTTGGTTGTATCGTGTGGTGTGGGTTTGTTGTGTATTGTGGAAACGAGAGTTGAGAAAATGGAAATTACCTTGCTGTCCCCTTGAAGCGGGGAAGTTGTTACATCTATCATGGTGGTGGTATCTTTTCCCTATGTTTGACGATGAGGCATTCGCGTAGTAGTTGAGTGATTTGGTATGGTGTCTCCTTGAAGGGGGAAAGTTGTAAGTGTCATTCTGGAGGAGATGATTTCTTGGGTTGTTGTTCCTTCTTATGGTAGCGAGGTTGGGAAGTTCATCTTCGGTGTGGTGCTTCCTTCTTCGTTTGTTAGTGGCTTGGGAGTTTGCGAAGTTGTTGTGCGGTTCAGTTATGGGTTTTCCTATTTTTATGAACGGGTTATTGGAGGTGTAATCCGTTTGAAAAGTCGATTCATAGTGTAGGAACCAAGCGGCACTTTTTTCCCAGCGTTGAAGGGATTTCAGTTCTTCTCTGTTGCAGTCCCCTTTCCATAATTTGAAGATCTTCTCTACCTTGGGGCCTTCAGTTTTATTGTTGATTTCCAGGAGGATCCCTTCATCGATGGTTTTGATTTTTTCCTCATTTGTCTGGGCCCTCAGTTTAAGAAGTTCAATTTCTGTCTTCATTTTTTCCAATGCCATTCTTTCCCTAAGGTGTCTTTGAGGTTCGGATTCATTTGGAATGGACTTTATTTGTATTTTACGGGGGAGAGTTAGAGGGGTTGAGTTAAGCCATTTTTCATATATCTCCGCTTTGCTGTGATTTTGTATTATCTTCCAGAATGAGAACTTTCTCTGAGGGATTTGTTCCATTTTGGAATTGTTCGAATTTTCATTTTGTATGAATCAGTCTCACATGGTTCTTCGTTGGTTTTTCCTAGTTTTTCCTACCGACCAATCAAAATTGTTTTGACCACAAGAATTTTTGCAACACGAATTGGCGCAAAAACCTATTTTAATACCGCTGGAGCCACTTTTTTAACATAAAAACAGGTAGAATTCCCAAAACTAATCAGATCAGAGCAAACATCACGGACACTCTATCTCAAAATTATTTTTGAAAAGCAATTAGAAATGCGCAACCGGTAAAACTTAAAACCAAAACTGAATACTAACCAATACAATTACTAATTCTCACTTATTCCTAATTAAACTATTTTTCACTGTGAACAATTTGTCAGCTTTTTCTATTCCGTTTACCAATATATAATAACTTGTGTGTTACACCTCTATTCTTTTAACTATATATATATATATATAATATATATATGTGTGTGTATGTATATATATGTATGTATATATGTATACACCCATATAAACATATACAATCTTTCTTTCTATTAATCCTGTTCCCTCTATTTCCCTTCCTTCAGTAAGTCCAATGAATAATGGTATAATAGCAACTGGAAAAGTCTTTCACATCTCTTCTGTTTTTCTTTTATCACATACATCTGTGCCAGCTAATTGGCTGAAATGTGTTGGAATATGTCTTTTTAGCTCAATTCTAATTACCATCTGTCAGCAGACTTCCTGGAATGTCTCAAAAGAAAACCAAAACACAAAAACAAAAAGTGGGAAGGGAGAGAATCGAGAGCAAAGAAGAGAAAGGAAAGTCAACCAGACATTTCATTGTGCTACATATTGAATGAATGTCCTCTGTGTATCAAAATTATTAAAGTGCCCTTTAACATCACTAGAAACCAACCGTGTCAACTAGTGTTATTTTTTTTTAAACAGCCTGCAACAGCAAAATAAACTCGTTTCAACACATGCACACATGCGTGCACACAATTTTCTACTTTTTATTATTTAATTCCTTATCATTTATATCATCAGCTTCATCATCGTCATCATCATCATTTAGCGTCCATTTTCCATGCTAGCATGTGTAGGACAGGCTGCCCCATTGTGATAGATCGACGTTGAAGGACCATGTTTCACTGGAGCTACGATCTCAACAAAGATTTATATGAACCATGCAAACAATCCCTCCCCCCTCAAAAGTTCGATTTTATGCAGAGGCTAAAAACTTTGTAAAACTCCTAACACCCATAATTAGACTTTTCCCCAAAACATTTAAATGAACAGGAAAAACATATCATTAGAAGTAAATTGATACATCTAACGGAACTGGGTGATACTATTGAAGACAATCATTCCATTAAATCTAGCAGTAAACAACTCACCAAAAACGTAGCTGACATCCACCCCACTTCCACCGATGAACTGAGTGAATGGTCAGCTGAATCTAGCAGTAAACAGCACACCAACAACGTAGCTGAAATCTTTAACTCTACTGTACAAACAGAACACCAAAAGTTTGTGGACACATTACAAGTGATATGAGATATGTTTCAAGAGATACACAGACCATACAAGTTAGAATCAGTAAAGAACCCACTAAATTGGAATTGGAAGCAGTAAACGAAATAGCTGACAATTATGTGAAGACCACACGATCCAAAGGTGTGGAAACGACATATGAATTGCTTAATATTTTGTTATATGTGTCCGCTATCACATTGCTATCCTATCATAAACAACTAAAACCACGCAACCAAGATACAAACAGAAAGCCTGAACCAACGTAGATGCATAATTTATAAAACAAAATTTTGTCCCTGAGACGAAGTATCTCACAGATCACTAGTTATAAAATGCAACATAGAGAACAACTTCACACGACATCAGGAAGATGTAAGAAAAAAAACTAGAGAGGCGATTTGGAGATACGAGATTTAAAACTCTAAACTCCAAACTTCACCAGTTGAAACAATAACTCACAGCTGCAGCAGAAAGACTAAAGTCAACAGCACATAAAAGGCAAGTGCTAAATAGATTATTTGCCACAGATCCTAAATCAGTTTATCGCAGCTTCAATGGGAAAGGCTCCATCTCTGAAAATGACACCCCTACAAAAGAATAGGTTGAAAGCTACTGGAGATCTGTATGGGAAACAAATGATGGATTTAGCTAACAAACTAAATGGCTAAAAGAACTGGAATAGGAATACTGCCAGCATGTCCAAACAAACCAATATGACATAGATGGGTCAATACTGGAAACAGCTCTGCTGAAAATGTCAAATAGGAAATCACCAGGCCCAGACCTCATAATATGATACTGGCTGAAGAATTTCACCTTCTATTGGCAAGATCTCATACGGCTGTTTAGAGAAACCATGAAAGGCACACAAGAACTGCCCCAATGGTTATCAACTGCCACTACTCTCTTCATCATCATCATCATTTCATTTTACGTCCGCTTTTTCCCTGCTTGCAAGAGTGGGACGGGAACTGATTCTGGCTTGATTTCTACAGCTGGATGCCCTTCCTAACACCAACCTCATTTACAGTGAGTGCTGGGTGCTTTTTTTCCGTGGCACTTCCACGACCACTTTGCAGTGGAATGATATGGACCCCAGTCCCTATCATCTCATTTCTACAGCTGAGTAAACTGGAGCAATGTGAAATAAAGTGTCTTGCTCAAGGAAACAACACATCACCCGGTCTGAGAATTGAACTCACAACCTTTCGATTGCAGGGTCAATGCACTAAGCCATGTGCCTCCATAAAAAATAGCCAGACCACCCTTGCTAAAAATTACCGCCCAATAGGAGGAATATGTTAAGATAGATGGCACTAAAGAATACTGGTGGAACCTGAAAATAAAAACTGCCACCAAATTAAAGCAGCACCAGCGTGATGTTGTTGTTTGGGTCCACACATTGAAAACATGCTCAGTTGTAGAGATCAGCTGCCCACTTGATGTCAACGTTCTAAGAAAAATACAATAGAAGGGGGATATCTATGGACCATTGCAGATCCAATATCCAAGATACACCTTTCAGCTTCATACCCATCATTATTGGAGCTACAGGTTATATACCAACCCGCTTGGACCAAAGTATAACTGAACATGGATTTGTGGACAAATAGCACAGCTCCCTTATTCATAGACTACAAATGGCTACGATAGCTGGCACCTACAAAATTTGTAAAACATTCTTGCAATTCAACGGATGACAATTTCTTTTCTTTTACAACCTTGCCACCAGGAAGGTGGCCGGTCAAAGATGTACTCGAATTTAAGAGAAAGAGAAACATACATACATACAACTATGACATTTCATACAATGTTGTTCATACAAAAGCTATTAAATCTTACTGGTGATTGGCATTGGACATTTACACATACTAGTATGGAGGGGTTTTTTTTCTTTTGGTGATAGAATGATAGCCATGATGAATAATACATTTTGAATGTATCAAACAGATCATAATTTCACACAAATTTATATCACACATTTATAGATCAAATAGAATAAAATATGTTGTAAAAATAGGCAGTGTTGCTTCTCTAGCAATAACAATAATAACATTATTATTATTCGGTATTTAGGGTGGTGGATTGGCAGTATCGGTAGAGCGTCGGATACCATGCTTTGCAGCATAGAGTTACGGCCCTTTATGGTCTGAGTTCAAATCCCACCGAGGTTAGCTTTGACTTACTGGTTCAATAAAATAAAGTACCAGTAATGCACTGGGGTCGGTTTAATCGATTTCCCCACCCCCAAAATTATTGGCCTCATGCCTAATGTAGAAACAATTATTATTATTCGGTATAATAAAGGGCAGTGGATTAACAGTATCAGTAGAGCATTGGACAACATGCTTTGCAGTATATAGCTATGTCCCTTTACGCTCTGAGTTCAAATGCTGCTGAGGTTAACTTTGCTTTTCATCCTTACAAGGTTGATGATATAAAGTACCAGTAACATAAAGGAGTTGATTTAATTGACTTACCTTTCCCCAAAAGTTATTGGCCTTGTGCCTAAACCAGAAACCATTATTATTCAGACAAATTGACAGTAGATTGGCAGTATCAGTAGAGCGTCAGACACTATTCTTTGCAGCATAGAGTTATGGCCCTTTATGATCTGAGTTCAAATCCCTCTGAAGTTAACTTTGCCTTTCATCCTTGTGTGGTCAATAAAATAAAGTACCAGTAACACACTGGGGTAATTGCTGGCCTTGTGCCAATAGTAGAAACAATTATTATTCGGACAAAATGCTTTGCAACATTTAGTTGCAACTTTCTGCATTCTGAATTTAAATCCAGCTGAGGTCATCATTGCCTTTCATCCTTCCAGAGTGAATGAAATAAAGTACCAATCATATACTAGAATTGATATACTTGGTTTGCCCCTTTCTTTGAATTGCTGGATGTGTGCCAATATTAGAAAGAACTATTATGGAAGAATACTGGATTGGCGTGAAGTGGAGGTGTGAGGCTTAGTGGTTAACCTGGGACTATACCAACACCACAATCACAACAACAAAAAGAGTTATATACCACCTAACTATCTGCCTTAAGTCCACCTGATTAGGGTTGATCTGGGCATGCACAACACCAACAGCAATAATCATCTACATACATGCCATACATAATCTGCTTGATGAGGCTGTCTTAGTTCTCCCCAGCAACAATAACAATATTAATTAAACAACTAATCCAATCTAACAATGCAAACATTGAATCAGTTGTCTATCTAAAATTTCAAATATAACCGAGTTAGTACTTTAATCTTCAGCTCTAGGCGCCTTATGATGCCAATAGAGTAATCTCTCCTTAATACATAATGCAGTGTCAAGGGAACCAATTCATTAAAAATAATTCAGCATGTTGAAGGTTAAACAATAAATCAAATGTCTGTCTAAAAGTCTTCTTGGTAGTGAATTGGAAGAATCTTAAAACAATGTTTGGCGATATTTAGTGACAATTCTTTATATTCTGAATTCAAATTTTAATTGAAGTCAACTTCACCATTCACCCTTCCAGAGTTGATAAAATAGTGGTTAGGAAGTTGAACTTTCAATCATAATGTTCTGGATTCGATTCTTGTACCAGGTGGTGTGTTGTGTTCTTGAGCAAGAGACTTCATTTCACATTGTTCCAGTCAACTCAGCAGAAAATGAGTACCTGCAGAAGCTGGGGATTAACCTTGCATCCTGTCCAGTCGGCTTCATGTAGTCTCAGTTGTTCTATGTCAATAAAACTAGGATAAGTTCCAACCTGATAAGGGACAGACTTTAACTTTTTTAACAAATACTTGGGTAGTTTTATAATCTTAGAATGCATCCTATGTGTGAATGAAATTATACAAAAGGAAGAGTATATTATATAATATAGCTGATTATATATGCTACATAACAACAGACCAATAATCTGTTTTGTTTTATTTCATTGCACCAGATATATAATCTTGACTACATTGAAATTGGTGAGACCTAATATGATTGAAATACAACTAGGATGGAATTTGACTAGATACTTCCTCAAAGTAATCCGTCATTTATTCATGTGTTCTTTCAACTTACATCTAATCTTAATTAAAAAATAAAAGCATGCATATTTCATTTAATCATCAAAGTATTTTATGTATTTATGAAATCAGCATACTTGGGTTATCTTTTGAAGACAGGTCTAGGAGAGCACAAACAATAATACATATTTATATGCATTAACATTTTTTTATGTAAACACAAATGCCATATATGAAAAAGATTCAAAAGTAAGTAAAAGAAGAAGGCCATATGTTAATTGAGTTTTATCTGAAATTTGTTATTTTTAGCTCCAGACAGAAAAACTAACAATATTGTATACCCCAAGCATTGTTATAGAACATTGGAAAAATTAACTGATTGAAAATGTTTTCTGAGAAAATAAAAAAATAAAGCAAGTGTAGAATTATATTTTAAGTTTTATGAGTTTTTAGTTGGAGAGGCATTTTTATGAAATTAACTTAAACCATCTTCTTCATTGCCTTGATGCAACAATCCTGACGGAATCAATATTCCCAAATGAACTGGGAATTGTCAGCATCTTTTTAAAGCAATTTATCTAAATCTAGTAAATTCTTGAGACTATATTTATTTTAGATATTTATAAATCTGGGCAAGGCTGGTAATGATTAGTTTGTGTTTAGCTTATCATCCAAACATTATATATGAACATATGTTTTATATGATATAACCCATTTCACCACTTGAAAGCTCAATACCTTTGATGAACTGCTTTTGTGCAGGAAAATGGATTACAACATATAAGATATATGAAGATATATAAATATTATACAATAAATATATAATCAGTGACTGGCAAAAAGAGTTCAGTTGCTGCAGGCATGACTATGCAGTTGAAATATTCACTCACAACTACATCGTTCTAGGTTCCAGCCCATTGTCTTACACCGTAGTTTAAGCTCAACTAAATCTTTGGAAGTAAAATTTGGTATACAGAAATATTGCAAAAACCCAACAGATGTTCATTTTTTTTTATGGAGAGAAGAGCTTCGCTCATGATCTTTTTTTGGGGCCTCCAAGATGAGTAGGTTGAAGGAAAGTATCTTCAAACTGAAGACGTGGTCTGAATGATTACCAGAGCATGAACTCTGATAAAGATATCCAAAGCAAAGTAGTGGTCTTAAACTGGACAGTGGATTAAGTCTACTGCCCAAGTAGGCAACTGTAGAATTTGAACTCAGAACACAAAGGGGCATATCTTATCCAACACTAACAATTCTGCCAATCCACCACCTTGGACTGCTATTCTATTTTATTAACTTGAAAAGAATGAAAGGCAAAGTCGACCTCAGTGAGAATTGAAAATGCAGAGACAAATATATACTCTAACAACTCAACCAAATTGCTGGAAAGTAAACATAATCCATGACAAGAATAACACTGCTACCTAGACCTTGAGTACCTTTAATTGAGTAGCCATGTTGCAAACATTCAAGTCAAGTCTGAAATTTACCATAGGCGCTGCTGCACTTTCCCTTCTGACAAAGTTACAAAGAATCTGTTTAAATATACCGTTCCTAACTCACATTGGTTTAGTATACATAGAAGGTCATATGGTAAAGTGCAGCTCACTGTTACAAACATTAGGAACTCTATATATTCATTATATTGCAGTGTTGAGCTTATTCCCTCTCTATGAGCAAAATTTGCAATTGCCAAGTGTCCTACCCATAAGAGATGTTTCTCAGCTATTTCATACTTTGAAAACTACAATGAGCTACAGCCTGCCATTATTGAGTTAATAGGTAACAGGGATAAGTGAAAAATAAGAGAATATATCATAATCATCATCACTATCAGTTTAACTTACAAAGACTGAGTTTATCCCCAAGAGAATACTTACTTGCACCCTTACAAAGCACCATTTTATTAGTTAGACTTAAGAATCTGAAGTTTAATCTAAATACCAGAGATTTCAACTCTCTGGTCTCTGTTGATGTACCCAATTCGTCTATCTGAACACTTTCCCACCAAATTCAAGCCAGGCTGTATATGCTTATAATATCTGGGTCATAAGTATTTCATAACTCACTAATTTCATGTGTAAACCTTAAGGCCCGAGTCACTAAGCCAATCGTTTGCTGTAGCTTGCTTTTGTAACATCATGAGATACTGAAAAGAAATGAGTCAATAATTCTTTCTACATTTGACACAAGGCCAGCATTTTGAAGGAGAGAGAAAATTTGAGTAAATCAACTGTAGTACATTACTGGTATTTTATTTGATCAACCATGTAAGGATAAAAGGCAATGCTAACCTCAAAAGAATTTCAACTCAGAATGTAAAGGGCTTTAACTATATGCCACAAAGCATGTTGTCCAACTCTCTACTGATATTGCCAATTCTATTGACCAGAAGAAATTGAATTTCTACTGGTAACTATGATTGAACTTAGATTTAAAATTCTCAGATTTTGAATTTTTCTTTTTTTTAATTTGACCAAATACAAATATCTCAATGATACAGTCAGTATAGTTCAACCTGAGAGAAAAACAAGTTTTATTATTTTAAATCAAAGTAGGGCAGTGGATTGGTAGTATCGGTAGAGAGTCGGACACCATGCTCTGCAGCATAGACTTACAGCCCTTTAGTCTGTGTTCAAATCCCGCTGAGGTTAACTTTGCCTTTCATCCTTATGGGGTCGATGAAATAAAGCACCAGTAATGTACTGGGTCGATTTAATCGACTTTCGTCCCCCCCCCCCCCCCCCCCCCAAAAAAAAAAATTACTGGCCTTGTGCCTATACTAGAAATCATTATTTTAACCCAAAGTGTATGTATCTAAATAAAGCAGTTAGGAGTGATAAACCCTAAAAAATATGTTAACTCCATCTCACAGCTTGGAGTCGAATTTATGGGAAGCAGCCTACTGAATGATTTCCGAGAGTGATAAATATGTAAGGATTAAGTTAGAAGAAAACAAACAGCTTTTCAGTTATACTATGACTGTTTACTTTTCTTCTTTTTTCTTTTTTTTTTGGGCTTCTTTATTATTATTTTTCATTTCTTTAATTTTCTTTTTCTTTGTTGCCCCAAAGTGAGAGTGGTTATGTCATTTTCTTCATGAGCAGATTGTAACTATATTAAAATAGGGTGACTTTTGAAAAGACATCCTGGAAGAGAAAAACCATTTATAAAGAGAGCAAAGAAAGGAAAAACAAGTATTTGCTTGACTGGTCCTACCTCTGAGATCTCAATCGCCTAGTTTTCAGTTCAACTAAACTTCTACCCCTGCTGCTGAATGATGGCAATTGTCAAAAGAACAGCCCCTCTAGGAAGTCATGTGAAAAATTCTCACTTTTTCAGAAACTGCTTGTGAAATATTTGGAATCTATGAACATTTTTTGCTTTACTCAAAATGAAAATAAAATTCTTTAAAAGAATTTTCAAACAAATTTAAATTCAGTTAATAAATAAACATTTAAAAAAACTTTATTTGTTGGATTGACAGTTGAAATACAAATTCTTTTCAAGAACCCTTATAACTTCAGCAGTAAATAACAACCAATGTTTCAGACAACACAAATATTTACATTTCACGTTCAATGTTAATGCGAATTAGACATCTTTGCCATTGTTATTTCAATGGTTTAATCTACTTATCTTTTATTAGATGACATAGAAGTTATGTAGTTTAGCATTGTAGGCAGTAGAACCAGCTTTCAGCATCCCAAGAAAGGAGCCCTACGGGGTGGGTGTCGTGGCTATTGTTCACAGGAATGCTTTTGCGGGTCTTGTCCATGGGGCACAGTACCATTACCGCAGTGCCCTAGGCCTAGAGCCCTTCAACTTCCCCTTACCCTTCCCCACTTTTCTGTGACACTAGAGCCCTTGCCTTTCCCTCCCTTTTTCCATTTTCTTTTTATATTTTCTTATTTTACTTTCTATTCTTTCTTCTCAATTATTTATTTCTTTTTCTATTAAATTTTTTTTTTAATTGAAGTATAAAGTGCACCTTTATGAATGTATTCTCATCTCTGTAGCATCAAGTTTATATTGCCACATAGTTCTGGCGAATTCATTTCACTACATCTTTACTTCAATCCTATCTTGAATATATAGTTTTTATTTGCTGTTTGAATATACCATTTCAACAAAGTGCCAGTCTATATTGGTGAATTGAGAAAATTGTTAGAGCATCAAATGTGATACCTAGTGGTATTTGTTCTGGCTCTTTGTATTCTGAGTTCAAAATCCTTCTATTGTCAACTTAGTACATTTAGTCTATCACCTGGTTAAACACCACCACCTAGCTCTTTGATGCCTTTAGCAGAACCCACTCTGTTGCAAATATTCAAACTAGCTTCCTGACTGGAGGATAACTGCCTTCTCCACCACCTGTCTAAAATGCCCTGAAAAGGGCCCCAAATACAGCTGTATCCTCTCTGACTAAAGAGTAAAAAAGAACTATTGATCCTGATTCTTTTAGATCAGTTATCACAACCTTATCAGCCTACATTTAATGACTAATATTGATTTTGGCTACTATTAATTTACTACAATTTTTCATCAAGTTCTCTCTTTTCACATCATTGAAGTCATTTATTTATATCATTTAAACTCCATTTATTTATATCGTACATATATCTCAGATTTTCTCAAGTTTATGCATAGTTTTCACCACATATGGGTGAATTTATTTGCCCATATGACATTCTTCAAGGTTTCAAAAAATTCTTAGTAATAACAGTTTAAACTTTCATTGATATTAAGATTATTAACCTTTTCGATACCAAACTGCTTGAAAAGACCTCTGGTTCTACAATACAAAATATATTTAGGTGTTTACTAGCAAAATGGCCCGGCGTTGCTCAGCATTTTCTCTAGGGTTCTTATATATTTGATATATATTTATCCTTCTCGAGCCTCGTGAAGTAAATACGTTTGTTTATATTTTGTTATTATGTATGCAAAAATATATGTACACAAATATATAAATAACAGTACAGAGAAGTACGGAATACCTCGGCCTCGGGTTGGTGTCTACATGTTGTGCTTATAAAACAAGTTCGTCGTACATTACCAGGGTTTTTTTACGTTTGAAGAAAATCAATACTTTATCGCGAAATAAATACATTTGTTAATATCTGTATGCAAAAATATCTGTACATGAATATATAATTATATATATATATAATCTGTTATTTTAATATATATATATATATATATATATATATATAATCTGTTATTTTAATATATATATATATATATATATATATTAAAATAACAGATTAAAGTTTAAGCAAAGAATCGCTGCTTTCACCCTTAACGGGATCTTCTGAAACTAAAATAATAAATCTGTGAACGCAGAAGTAAATATTTTGAAAAACGTTACACACTATATATATATATATATATACACACACTATATATACATATACGCACACACACCGCGTCATAATGACGTAATGCAGACAGCCAGGCATACAGACATATATTATAAACGCACAGCGTAATATCTATGTATCTATCTAAAAAGAGAGAGAAAGAGATCGCTAAATCACCTAATGCAGTCCCTAGGGCATTGAAAATTTGAAAATCTTTTGGCTCAGAACACTCAATAGGACCATAAATATTACATGTGTAAAGTTTGAAAACAATTGGTTGGGTGGTTCTCGAGTTCTAGTGATTGTACAGACAGACAAACAGACATTCTCTGTTTTAGTAATATAGATATACATATTTAAAAAAATTCATTTATAATTTTAAGTAAGAATCTTCAAAATATTGGTATGAGAAGGGCATCTGGCTGTAAAATATTGTCTTAAAATATCCTATACAACCCATACCAGTATAGAAAATTGAAGGTAAAAAAAAAATTTCTTTCATTATGTTCTAACTAGCAGCTTAACCCATTACTCAATATTTACTATTATATTTTCACGGTAATAAAGGCTTTACCTTACGTAATTACCATATAATATCGAATCTATGAGATTTTGATATTATTTATTTTGAGAACAATACCTTAACAGTATGAGTGGCCAGTCACAGCCAGTTTAAAAAGAAAGAAGTGAGATAATTCTGGCCAGATACAACCAGTTTAAAGGGTTAATAATGAAATAAGTTTATTTTGCTAAATCCCTTCAAATTCTGAATTATTTTTAAAATTATTTGAAAATCATCAACAGTGTTTTCATTTGAAATATAGTAATGAAAGGGTTAAGGATGGGGTAGATGGCAAATATTTCAGATAGCCTAACTACATATTTCTAAAGTAGTACCTAAAACTAAATATCTCACAGTTCTAAACTCGAATACAAAACAACTATTTTATCTTTTCTCCTTCCACATTCAGTTAAATAAATTGTAGTTATCAGTTATTTTGAATTATTAAGGATAATAGAATTGAGAATTGAGAGACCACATCTCCAATATTATGGACATGAGGTTAGAATGTCTAAGGAAAGAATTGCTGAACAGATTATATGGGTAAACTAATCAGAAGGAGACCCCGAACAAGATGGTGGGATGACATCCATCAGCTTGCTGGCTGGTCTCACTTAGGAACAGTTGCTTCTGAGAGAACTTACCAACAATTCTTTCAGAAATAAGTGGGTTGAAAAGAAGAAGAAGTTATACTTTTGGTGGCCCCATCATTCTAAGTTAAAATCCTATTAGATTTGATGCTACTTTCTTGCATCAATATAAAATACATACCATCATTATCATCATCATCATTATCATCATCATCATCATCATAATTTTTCATCCACTTTTTCCTGCTTGCAACGGTTGGATGGGTCCTATTCAGCACAGCATCTCTCCACTTGTCACAGTCCTTCGTCATCTCCTCGGTGAGTTTCAGCAATCCGAGGTCTGTTCTCACCACCTCCGCCCATGTTTTACAGGGTCTACCTCTACTGCGTCTTCCTTCTACTGGGATTTCTTGGCACTTCTTTACCCAGCGGTCATCCTTCATGCGCATCACATGTCCATACCATCTCAGCCTTCTCTCCTGCACACTGCAACTTATCCCTCTTATACCCAGTTTCTTTCTCAACTCATCTATGCTTGGTCGTTCATGCACATTGACATTGCACATCCAACGGAGCATACTTGATTCATTTCTCTCCAGCCATCACATATCCTCTGCAGTTGCTGCCCATGTCTCACTACCATGCAGCATCACGCATCTCACACAGGCATCATATAACCGTCCTTTCGTACGCAGGGAGAAACCCTTCTTTGTCAACAAAGGAAGCAGCTCCCTAAACTTCTTCCAACCCGTCCTTATTCTAGATACTATGGCCCCGGACCCCCCCTCCCATGCTAATCTGATCACCTAGGTACCGAAACCTATCAACCACTTCTATAGAACCCACTTGCATTGGAAAAATGTGTCTATCACTGCGATTACTACTGTCAACTTTCCCTGTACATCTACTGCATACATAGTTTTCCCTACCTGTTAGTTTGCCTGCTATCCCACTACATCTCTTGTGTACCCAAGATCTGCATTTCATACATTTTATGGAATTTATGTCAGTTCCTTTCCCACATATCGAACATGGCCATTTCCCTGATGGAATTGGAATATTGTTCTCTCTTCTACTTATCAACACTTTTGTCTTAGCTAGGTTCACTCTCAGTCCTCTTGATTCCAACTGCTGTTTCCATAGCCAGAATTTATTCTCTAGCTCCTCTACTGATTCTGCTATAAGAGCCAGATCATCAGCATAGAGAAGTTCCCACGGGCATCCAGTATCCAGTCTTAAACTCCTCTGTTATGGCTTGGAGGACTATAATGAACAAGAGTGGGCTGAGGAGCGAACCTTGATGTACACCTACTTGTATCTGGAATTCCCCACTAAACTCCATACCTACTCTCACTTTACTGACAGAACCCCTGTACAGAGCTTGCACTGCCCTCACAGCCCATTCCTCTACACCTAGTTTCCTTAGGGACCACTAGATGACAGATCGGGTACCCTATCAAAGGCCTTCTCTAGGTCAACAAAAGTTAAGTATAGTGGCTTATTCTTCTCTTGTAGTTGCCTCACTAAGAATAGGGCATCTGTTGTACTTTGCCAAGGCACAAAACCAAACTGTATCTCATCTAATTTGACCCCTTCTCTAATCAGTTGCACTAATATTTTCTCTGCCACTTTCATAACTTGATCCATCTGCTTTATGCCCCTATAATTGCTCCTCTCCAGAGCATCCCCTTTACCTTTGTCGCAATTTATGAGAATACTGTTGCACCAGTCTTTGGGTATGACACCACCATATATAACTTGATTGATGATGCGTGCAACCAGTTTAATGCCTACTTCACCTGATGCCTTCAGCATCTCAGCAACTATCCCTGATGGTCCAGCAGCCTTACCATTCTTCATCTCTTTAATTGCCTCTTGTATCCTATATTCATCAATCTCAATAGCTGCTCCCTCTGTTGGGTCTACTGGGGGTAATTTCTCTCTGTCCCATTCATTCTCCATATTCATCAGTCTCTCATAGTGACATTTCCAGGCCTCCTTTTTTTTATCCTTTGTGACACTAAGTACACCAGCATTATTCCGGACACACTTATCTCCAACAACATCCTGATTTGCACTGACACACTGCCTTGCAATGTGGAACACCGCACGTCTCTGATCTTCCCGTTGCAGGACATTGGCAAACCTCCTACTCTCAGCATCCCTGCATGCTAAGTACACCTGATGTACCAGTAATATAATATATGTAGCAGCTATCAGCAAACACATCATTCACCCTTCAGAATTTTGATTAGTTGAGTGAAAAGTAATTTAGATTTATTGGCATTCCCTGAGAATAATAGCAGTTCTTAAATTTGACCTTTTTTCACCAAATCTGCTTTGTTGAGTCCCACCTCAAATATCATATTGCCTCTTGAAATGCATTCCAAAGTAGACTAGTTTAAACGGCATTTGATTTCCTCAGCCATTTTTGCATCTCAAACAAAGTCAGTCCAGTCTTCTGGTACAAATTACACATACAGCAAATCATAGTTACATCAACCTTTTCCAAAATATCTAAATCTTTTTTTTTTTTTCACCTAAAACATGTAGCATTCATTTTGATGCATGGATGGTTGGCCTTTGTACTTCAGAGATGTGTATCATGTGTGCATATGTATATACATACATATATATATGTCCCACTTATTAAATTTTTCTATAGCTTAGCAGTACCAGTGAGAGATTTGATGATTGTGGAAGGGGAATAGAAACCAGAAATTGTATTTTTTCATATTTTTAATATTTTTATATTTTTCTATACATCCAACGGAGCATACTTGATTCATTTCTCTCCAGCCATCACATATCCTCTGCAGTTGCTGCCCATGTCTCACTACCATGCAGCATCACGCATCTCACACAGGCATCATATAACCGTCCTTTCGTACGCAGGGAGAAACCCTTCTTTGTCAACAAAGGAAGCAGCTCCCTAAACTTCTTCCAACCCGTCCTTATTCTAGATACTATGGCCCCGGACCCCCCCTCCCATGCTAATCTGATCACCTAGGTACCGAAACCTATCAACCACTTCTATAGAACCCACTTGCATTGGAAAAATGTGTCTATCACTGCGATTACTACTGTCAACTTTCCCTGTACATCTACTGCATACATAGTTTTCCCTACCTGTTAGTTTGCCTGCTATCCCACTACATCTCTTGTGTACCCAAGATCTGCATTTCATACATTTTATGGAATTTATGTCAGTTCCTTTCCCACATATCGAACATGAGCCAAATATGTTTAACCCTTTAGCATTTAAACCAGCCGTATGCAGCTTGAATCTCTCACCTTTTTCTGTTCAAACCGACTGTGATTGGTTGCTCATAATGATGTTAAGGTATTATTCTCAAAATAAATAATATCAAAATTTCATAGGTTCGATATTATGTGAGATATTTTGTGAGATGAAAATACAACAATAAATATAGAGTAATGTAAATGCTAAAGGGTTAATTAATGCATCAGTGGAGCTTGTTACTGGTTAGGTAGTTGTTTAGGTTAGCCTTGATCACTCAGATTATTAATCAAAGGTGTTCTATCTATGACCATCACATTTTTTCCGGCATAGTGTATCTCAGTCTATATTATCTAATATGACCTTTTCTTTTTTTTTTTTAATGAAACTGTAAGGTGTGATTTGAAAGAGAGTTTTTCATTGCTATTTTTAATATGTCAAGTGACTATTTAGAGGCTCTCTTTTTATGGAATGGAGACAAGGAGGGAAGATACAGGACGCTGATAGAAACTTTATCCATTGTACACAAAAGAGAACATAAAAGCTAAGATAAAAACTGGATGTGAAAAGTTTACAGAATGAAAGGTTGGCGGTATCATGCCTAAATTTGATGTGTGATGCTGCATGGTAGTAAGACATGGGCAATACAGGCAGAGGATATGTGTAGGCAGGCAACACTGTGCTGGTACATATGATGCATAAGGATGATAATTGTTGCGTAAAGAAGTGTTACGATATCTCAGTGGAAGGAAGCTGCAGTGGAGGAAGACCTGGGTAGTGGTGGTGAGAACTGATCTCAAATCAATGAATCTCACAGAGAAGATGATGAAGGAACATGAGTTGAGGGATGTTGTGCAGAAAATCAATCTATCCAATTCATGCGAATATGGAAAATCAGACAAAAATGATGACGATGACAATGATGATGATGATGATGATGATGTATATATATATATATATAATTCAATATATGTACTTCACAGATCAAATGTTTGTTATATTTGTTTCAAAATAATTACATTTCCTAAAAGAGAAGATATTTTGTATCTTTCGTCTCACGACATACAATCAATTTTGTGATTTGTGTGAGTGTGTTTGTGCATATGTGTGAGTGTGTTTGTGCATATGTGTGAGTGTGTTTGTGTATATATATATGTGTGTTTGCATATGATAGAGAAAGAAAGATTGTTTGTGCATTTATCTGTGTTTGGATGTGTAATGTATTCATATAACTGTATTGAGTTCTGATTGTGTGATTGTAGAAGTACACAGAAGTGGAAGAACTCAATATTCATAATACAGTATTGTATAATTAAACGCAATGTGTGTGTATATATATATCATGATCATCATATATATATATATATATATATACGGGATAACAAATTATTGTTATAGGTAGTCCACTTAGATGTAGTCCAGTTAGGGTACTCCGAGTAGTGGATAGTATTAACGCTTGGCTAAGTTTGACTCAACAAGACGTTTCCATAGTGATGCTGCGAGTACGCAGTGATTTCTATGTAGTTTACACTTGGAGTAATAATAAATCAAGAAAGAAGAGTGACATGGTTTGCTATACAATAAGGGCTTTATTCACATTGCTGGCAATTGTTTCTCTGAACTGTTTTTGTGTCAATCGATCACCAATACTTTGTTATAACCAGTCTATTCATCAGAATATATATATATATACATAGAGAGAGAGAGAGAGAGAAAGAAGGGAAAAGAAAGAGAAAGACCTCCCTGAACTGTCAGTGTTTATTATAGAATACTTAAATTTAAGAGAAGTGGTTTTGAAATTTCAGATAACAGATTAGAAATCAAAATAAACTGAAATTGAATAAGGATATGAAAACGGAAGAAAAAAAAATTGTAAATTGAAAAGTAAAAAATATTAAAGTATTCATTTGTAATCTTTATAGATGTAGATAAAATTTCAAATATCTAATTTGAAGGTGTAGAGTAATAATGTTAAAAATACTGTAAAAATCAAGAAATTTTAAATTTGTTTCTGATAAAGTTTTGTTTTGACATTGTGTTCATTAAATTATGTCAAAATATACATCATCGCCATTTTTAGCAGCAACACAATGGTTTTTATTATCACTACCATCAACTACCTCTGCTACAACTACTATCATCATCATAACTGTGATCACTATTACCACCATCACCACCATTAGCATCACCATCATCATTATCCTTACCATCAACCACCACAGTCATCACCATCACTGTCATCACTATTACCACCACATCATCATCATTATCATATTTATCATCTCCCATCACTAACATTGTAATTATTAATCCAATTATCATACTGTTTACATTATCATTATCATCATTAACTGGCTCTATGAAACAAAACCAACCATTTTAAATTAAAATCTTCCAACTATATATTAAATTACTATCTTACTATAGTGAAATAATTAATAATTTTAGTAAATCCCTCAAAATTCTTCATTAATTAATTGAAATAGAGTGCTTTTCGTTAGAAATATGATCACAAAGAGGTTAAGTTGACTGAATTAATTGTAAGATGTTACTGATACTTATTATCAACATAAGGTAGTAAATTGGCAGAGTCATCAGAACATTGGCTAGAATGCTTTACAATATTTGTTTCAGCTATCTCTGAGTTCAAATCCCACCGAGGTTAACTTTGCCTTTCATCCATTCAAGGTCGATGAATAAAGTACCAGTCTAGTACTGGGATCGGTTCTTCCTTCATATCTCTTTCTCACTTCATTTCTCTCACTCTCTAGCCTTCTCTGGAAGAAATCTTCTGTATTTAGACCTGGAGAGTAGATGGGCTCCGTCAGGTTTACAAAATGCCCTAGAAATTCCTTAAGTCAATATGGCACCCCTATGACTCCAACAGGACTTACGGGAACATGCATACATACATTATCAATATATCATCATCATCATCATCATTTATTTGTTTTTTCATGCTTGCATGGGTTGGACAGGTCTTTTTCAGTGCAGCATCTCTCCACTCATGACATTCCTTCGTAAAAAGGCTATGCGATTGCTTGATGAGGATCAAGGGGTTCTCACACCAGCAACTCTAGCTACACCACAACTGTGCACAGCACAAACATGACTACTGTTAGTCATGTATATGCAATTAGTATGAATTTTATGTGTTGTACTTTCCATAATTTGGCAAAGAATTTTCTGACTGGATGCCCTTCCTATCACCATCCACTTTACAGCGTGAACTGGGTGCATTATATGTGCTATCAGCATGAGAGAGGCTATCTTACTAGACTTGAGAGTCATCTCCACTCTATCATCATCACCATCATCATCATCATCATCATACATCCGCTTTTCCCTGCTTGCAAGGGTGGGACAGGAACTGATTCTGGCTTGATTTCTACAGCTGGATGCCCTTCCTAACGCCAACCTCATTTACAGTGAGTGCTGGGTGCTTTTTTGCTGTGACACCTCCACGACCACTTTGCAGTGGAACGATATGGACCCCAGTCCCTATCATCTCATTTCTACAGCTGAGTAAACTGGAGCGATGTGAAATAAAGTGTCTTTCTCAAGGAAACAACACATCACCAGGTCTGAGAAATGAACTCACAAGCTTTCGATTGCAAGGCCAATGCTCTAACCACTAAGCCATGTGCCTCTATATAAATGATTAATGGTACATTTGGTGAAAAAAGAACTCCAAATGTAAAAATCAGAAATAAAATGTATCTTCCTTGTTCGATGCTTAAAAGAAAGTTGATAGAAATAGTGAAACAGAGAATTAAATGATTTGCAATATTCATCAGACAGTGAAATGACAGTATCAGTAAAGCACTAGAAACATGCTTTGCAGCATATAGTTATGTCACTTTATGTTCTGAGTTCAAATCCTACTAAGGTTAGCTTTTATATTCATGGGATTGATAAAATAAAGCAATAATAATTGTTTCTACTTTTGGCAAAAGGCCAGCAATTATTCTAGTGCATTACTGGTACTTTATTTTATCGACCCCATAAGGCAACGTTAACCTCGGCGGGATTTTAACTTAGACCATAAAGAGCCGCAACTCTATAATAAATAAATAAAGTAATAATAATTGTTTCTACGTTAGGCACAAGGCCAGCAATTACCCAGTGTATTACTGGTACTTTATTTTATCGACCCCGTAAGGATGAAAGGCAAAGTTAACCTCGGCGGGATTTGAACTCAGAATGGCAAGGGCTGTAACTCTGTGTGTCAAAGCATGGCGTCCGACCCTCTACCGATACTGCCAATCCACCGCCTTATATAATAATAAAGTAATAATAATGCACAGGAGTTAATTAAAGTGACTTTCTCAACTTCCCTTTTGGCTGTTGGCTGTGTGCCAAGAGTAGAAACAATTATTTTGTTTCATACTTTTACTTTTGGAGGTTTACTCTCACCAAATTTACTATTGATCTTTATGGGTTGATAAAATATCTACAAATACCTGTAGTAAATATCAAATTGTGGGATAGACAGGTGGTTGTTAATACTAAGACTTTCTCTGGTGAAGAATGTATCACCTAACATAAGCAAGTGATTAGTGACCTGAATAAGTAATAACCAAGCAATTTCAGAGACAAAAAAAATCATCTTTTACGTCCATTTTTCCACACTTGCATGGGTTGGATGTGCCTTTCTCAGCACAGCATCTCTCCACTCACTACATTCTTTTATCATCTCCTCTGTGAGTCTAAGTGATTTCAGGTTAGCTCTCACAACTTCTGCCCAGGTCTTTCTTGGTCTACCTCTACTGCAACTTCCTTCCATTGGCATTTCCTGGCACTTCTTCACCCATGATTCATCATCCATACACATCACATGTCCGTACCAATGCCGTCTTCTCTCCTGCACACCACCTTAGATTCCTCTTGGATTTAGCGCTCATTATTAGCTCATCAAGTCTTTCAAGAGGACCAAGAGGACCATTGAATGTACTAAAGCAAGCAGGATGTTTACACTTTAGGAAAGGTTTTGCTCTACCTTCTACTCTATCAAGGACAGTCTGCCTAGATGAGTCGAGGGTGAAGACTGATCTGTCATTAGTCTCAGAGGATAACGTGTGAGTTTCAGGAAAATCAGCTAAAGCAAGAGCTTAAACTCTGGTGCAAATCAATGAGTAGTACATTTTTTCGATAGCTGGATACAAGTGCATGTCGCCAGGACTGCAGAGGCCATTTTTAAGCTAATGACAGACCCTATTTAGCATTGTTGGTAGGACTTCCAATCGCCCTCTAGTTGCTTTTTTCATGTTTCTGAGAGGTTTTACTTCTTGATATTTCTCATTGGGACTCCATCTCCAGGCTGGTGGCCTGGTAGAGCCTGCATGATCTAACTTTGCTCATGCTCAAAATGGTATTTGAGCCTTCACATACACACACACACACACAGACAAATGTGCAATTAGTCCCATACACACCAACCTCTATACAGAATATACAAATTTACACACTATTGGATGGACATTGACTCTTATGAGTTCTTCTGCCCTTTGTCAGGTTTTGTTTTTCGTCCTGCAGGGTGTCCAAAATCACCCTCCTCACCAAGTAAGCTTGGTGGGTTACTGGTTTTGTCGCCGACAACCCGACCATGCAACAGGATGTACTGGGTTACATGTTACCAGTAGCACTCAAGAGCGACCTGACCACACTAGCCCCTAACGTTGTAAAATTCACCTTCAACGCTGAAACAAACCGAAATGGTTAAATGCTTCTCCAGCGCCTTGACGAATTTAAACTCTTCTCATCTACAAATAGCTTCATGAAAAAGCAATCTAAGTTCTAACAGTAGTAGAGCTTAATTGGATTATATCCTATTTCGGAAAAAATGGCGAAACAGTGTACACAACTCTGAAACCTATTCCTTCTTCTCCAATATGGGATCTGATCACAGGAGTATCTCTTCCAAAGTTACTCTTAGCCTTCGCGCTCCTAAGAAAGTTCCTGCTGAGCCTATGAAACAAATTGACTGGAGGTTAGTGTCATCAAATAAGGAGCTCTTCAGTTGGTATACAATTAGTGTCTACAATAGGTTCTCTGAACTATCCTGTACTGATGATTCCATTGAGACTAAATACTCCAAACTAATTGTTACAAATGAGGAAGTTGCTCTTTCCTGCTTACCCAAAAAGACCAAAAAGAAGCTCACGAAATTGAGCTCACATATCTTAGTATCCTCAGCGTGCAAAAAACTACAAAGTCTCTTTTTCTCAGCACAACTCAAGTCCAACTAGTTTACTAAAAAGTGAAATAACCCAATGCAAAAAAGATCTTGATGAGACGTACACAACTGCTCTTTCAGGGTATGTAGAAGGAAAAATAAACAAACTTAAGACCCTTCATATAAACAAACAACACGTAGCTGCATGGGCTTTAATCAATGAAATAACTAGCAAAAAAGAAAAACCTTCACCCATCATCAAAGGAGGCTGTCAAGAAAATAGGAAAAAGAGCTAGACTGACCACTTCAAGGGTCTACTGGGCGAACCATCTCCTGTAAAAGGCAATCTCCCAAAGTCTGTGGTATCACCTGAACTCGACATCTCCACTGGACTTTACACCTTGAGGGAAAAAAATCACCCGGTTTCGACAACGTACCCAGTATAATTTGGAAAGACGCCAAACTTACTTCAGTCCTGTTATCAATCTGCAATGACACCTTAAGCAACAAAATTCCTCCAACAAGTTGGCTAAAAACAAGCATAGTTCCTGTCCCCAAAAAAGATGACCTCTCATCCCACAAAACTACCGAGGATATCACTTATGCCCATCGCTGCCAAAATCTACAAGCTAATCCTCAACCGTATAGTTCCGTATGTTGATCCAATCCTTCACATCAACCAAAACGGTTTTAGGCATGGTAGATCTACACTTGCACAGATTTTGGCCTTGAGAAGAGTAGTGGAAGAGATGAGAAACTCCAACAGACAAATGGCTCTAGTTTTTGTTGACTTTAAAAAAGCTTTTGACATCATAAACAGAAACATTCTGTTTGAAATTCTACCCTTGTATGGTATACCAGCAAGACTTGTGGAAGCAATAAAGGATCTGTATTTCAACACAAGTACCACTATCATCACCCCTGATGGCCCAACAAAGTTCTTTGACATCTTAGCAGGAGTGCTGCAGAGTGACTCTCTTGCCACATTCCTCTTTATCGTTGCACTAGACTACACACTGAGACTCTCAATTGACAAACAAAATCAATAACAGAGGTATAACCATCAAACCCCACATGAACTCTAGGCACCCCTCTAAACATCTCACTGACCTTGACTTTGTGAATGACATTGCACTTCTTGCAGATTGCCTAGAAAATGCGCAACAACTTATGACATCTCTCCAAGAAGCAGCCGCCCTCATTGGCCTTCATCTGAATGAGGGTAAAACAGAATACATATCAAACTGTACAGGCACTAGCATCAAAGCAATCAACAGCAGTGATAGCAAGCAAGTCGAAGATTTCAAGTATTTTGGGTCCTGGATCATGAACTCTGAGAAGGATTTCACCACCAGAAAGGCCCAAACATGATCAGCTTGCAACAAGATGGATCAAGTTTTGGTGCTTAAATCTTTCCAACCACACCAAGATCAGACTCTTCCAAGTAACAATTCAACCAATCTTGCTATAGACAGTCGATCGACTTTCGTCAAATCGGACTGAGGAAACAATGTTTCCATTGGTCTTTCTAATTGCTAATACTCTCTATCGGTTGCAACTTCAAGTAGAAGGAACAATATGAAATAAAGTGTCTTGTCCAAGGACATAAAGCATTGCCCAGTCTGGGAATCAAACTCACAACCTCACGATTGTGAAGCCAATTCTCTAACCACTTAGCCACGCGCCTTCACTGATTCTTGCTATATGGAAGTGAAACATGGACGCTTTCATCCAAACAACAAAAGCACCTTGTGGCACTTACACTCGCCTGCTTCAACACATTCAGAACATAAGCTGGCGGCATCTGACTTTGAGAGAGATATCTGTCATTGAACGTAAAAGGAGAGTAAGATTTGCTGGCCACTGCCATCAATCCACCTATGAGGCTATGTCCCCATTAGTGCTTTGGAAACCACAAGTAGTCACTAATAACAGGGGCGCAAGCTCTCCTAACCCGATGTCATCTCCAGAATTCTGGTATTGAAATCCAGGACTTGGCAATGGCAATGAACAACAGATCCACGTGGAGATCAAATGTTGAGTTCATTTCGGCTGAGGCACGAGATTCCTCTTAAACCCAGTTTCTCTCTCAGTTTAACCAAGCTCTGCCTTTCTCTTATGTTTACATGGCACATCAAACAAAGCAGGGCTGCTTCATTTCTCTCCAGTCTATGCAGAAGATTAATAATGGAATAACAAAAAGGAAATGATTAGGCTCATTGGACAATTAGAAATATGAGAAGCAAATAGACAAAAATATTTCAGTGTCTCAGAAGAAACAGTAAATACACTTAGAACACAATCAAGAGTAAGTGATGCTCTGAAATACCAAAAGAACCTAAAGAAGAAGCAAATTTAAAGAGGCAGATATGAAGAATATCACAGAAACATCAAAAGGAAAGTGCAGAAAAAAACAATTTAACATTGGTAGACATGAAAGAAAAAAACATTATAAAAAATTCAACAGGTATAGAAGGCAGTCAGAATGGAAAAACAGAGAACTTCATAACGTCAGAATATTTCTATTTTAAAATAAACAGTTTTATTTTTTGTATTTTAATTTCATTATTTTATCATTTTCAGTACAGTTTAGTAAAATAACAAATTTGCCATCATTTCCCGCCGAGGTTAACTTTGCCTTTCATCCTTACGGGGTCGATAAAATAAAGTACCAGTAATGTACTTGGTAATTGCTGGCCTTGTGCCTAATATAGAAACAATTATATACATTATATAAGGCAGTATCGGTAGAGTCGGACACCATGCTTTGAAGAAAAGAGTTACGTCCCTTTATGATCTGAGTTCAACTCCTGCCGAGGTTAACTTTGCCTTTCATCGTTACGGGGTCGATAAGATAAAGCACCAGTAATACACTGGGTAATTGCTGGCCTTGTGCCAAAAGTAGAAACAATTATATACATGTGCGCGTGTGCGCACAGGCACACTTGCACGCATACACACACACAACCCCCCCCCCCCCCCCACACACACACGCACGCACACACCACACACACCCTTTCTGAGACAGAGATATTGGCAGACAAGTACAGTGGATAAATATGATTGAAGGAATTAAGGAAATGTTTGCACTAATTTAGAGAAACATAAGTAGTAGGTATTCATTCAATTAAAAATCAATGAGATGAAGGGAAACTTATATACTTCTTAATATTAATCGTTAAAGTGTTTATACAGCATCATTAACCCTATTTTTCATTAACCTGAATATGCTTTTTTTTATAAATTATCTTGATATCATTTTTGTAAAACCAATTCATACTGTTCTCAGAGTCAGCCAGAGATTTTTTTATGAAAGTTACTCACTAAGTAGGTTATATAGTTCGATTACATATAATTAATATATTAGAAATCATTAAATTATAGGAAATCATTGAAATGTAAGAATTTATCATAAAAAAATATTGGTTTTCATTTTTTATTGACATTATTGATTCCTTTAGACAGTCAGTTAGCATAAATAAATGAGTGTCAAACTAAGTATATTTAATTTCATTCTTCTACTTTCTGAGTTTAACATTCTAATAGGGTTAACTTTCATCTTTTGTGGGGTCAATAAAAGGAGAAATTATCTATGTACAGGAATGGCAATCAATTCTGTTGAGGATATTGCTTAGATATTTGAAGTTGTATGTCAATAAAAGAAAGCTATATTATTGGTTTCTTTTGATTACTTAAAATTATTAAAATTTAACAACATTGTTTTATATCCCTTTTCCCATGCTAGCAAGTGTTGAGGTAGTGTTGTGAGACCAGATGCCTATCCTGTTGTCAACACTTTTAATTGTATCTTACAACATACAGGAATATGGTGGAGTGCTTATTCTAAAAAGACTGGGATACACACAATTATGTGTATATGCTAGTGGTGTGCATAAGTTTGGTGATGCCTAGGACTAACTTCTTGATTGTATGCCCCTAAAACTAAGTATAGGGACTAGTACTGAGACATTTTAAATATGTAAAAGCAGATGGAACACAAAATTAACACTTAAATCAGCCACATTACGTTTGTCTGAACATATGCATCAAATGTCAAATTAATAAATTCCTCAGCTTTTTTATCCAGGCAGAAAACTGAGCACAGTATTTGGATGGGTGCTTAAGAAATCTAAGAGGGGGCATCACTCAGTAGCCATATTGAATGGAGAACTTTACATGACACTTTGATTGGATTACCTCACCACCTGCCCTGATATGGTTGCCTGGAGACATCACACCCTTCTTTCTGCAAGCCATTGCTGTATGCTCATGAATATGCATAGGTCTGCATTGTATATTTTGTGTATGCATATATGTATGGGGGGGTGTTTGTGTATGTAATAGGAATCACATTTTAAATGTTTTAGTGTACAACTAAAAATACTCTCATGTACAAAAATCAGTTAATTTACTTCCTCTATGACATGGCATATAATTTTAGTCAAACATTAATTGTCACTTTTATACCACTATACTGAAATTACAATCAGTTTTTGGATCTGCATGTTCTTGCTAACATTAATGACTCTGAAACTAGTTTTGAGTGAGGAAACTGTCTTGTGCCCTACACCCATAAACAACATACAAGTAAAATCATCAAAGTCATTAGTCTTGACCATTTCCCATAATTTTCAAAGTGAATTCATATAAATTATATTTCAAAATCTACC
>OZ024742.1:206418714-206421214 GCA_964016885.1 Eledone cirrhosa | reverse complement strand
CAGGTTGGTTTCCACAAGGGCTCTGTTCTTAGCCCTCTCCTGTTCATCATAGTCCTGCAGGCAATAACGGAGGAGTTTAAGACCGGATGCCCATGGGAACTCCTGTATGCAGATGACCTCACACTTATAGCTGAATCTATGGTAGAATTATAGAAGAAATTCCAAACTTGGAAGCAGGGACTAGAAAGAAAGGGTCTCAAAGTCAACATGACAAAGACTAAGGTCCTTGTAAGTAGACGAGATAACAGAACCCAGATCCCCTCAGGGAAATGGCCTTGCTCAGTATGTAGGAAAGGTGTAGGTAGCAACTCCATTCTCTGCCCCAAATGTAAACAATGGGTACACAAGAGATATAGCGGGATCTCAGGAAGCTTAACTAAGAATGTAGGCTTCACATGTAGCAGCTGTGCTGGACAACAAGCAGCAAACAGCCACAGGAAACAAGTACCACCAAACTCTGGGAGGGCTCTGTAGAAACAGTAGACAGCTTCTGCTACCTAGGTGACCGAATTAGCAGCGGAGGTGGGTGTTCGGAAAGTACAATAACTAGGGTAAGAACGGGATGGAAGAATTTCAGGGAGCTACTGCCACTGCTAGCTGCAAAAGGCTTTTCCCTCAAAATGAAAGGCAGACTGTATGAAGCGTGTATACGAACAGCAATGTTACATGGTAGTGAGACCTGGGCGCTGTCTGTGGAAGACTTGCGTAGATTAGAAAGAAACGAAGCCTGCATGCTCCGATGGATGTGTAATAGTAATATACGCGAACGGCAAAGTATAAATGAATTGAGAGAGAGACTGAGCATGAGAGGAATCAAACGCTGTGTGCAGGAGAGGCGGTTGCGTTGGTATGGACATGTGATGCGTATGAAGGATGACAGCTGCATAAAAAGGTGCAGAGCACTAGAAGTCGATGGAAACCGCGGAGTGGGGAGACCCAAGAAGCCCTGGGATGAGGTGATAAAAGCCGACCTTACACCTCTCAAAGGCGATGACACAGGACCGTGACCTCTGGCGTCACGAAGTAATACAAAAGATCCGACCCCCTACGGGTACAAGCCGAAGCTGAAACATAAAGACAATATGTCCCCACCACTCCAGTGTCAAAGTGGTAATGTAGGTACCACGGCAAAAAAGCACCCAGCCCACACTATAGAGTGGACGTGTAGGCCCCACGGAAAAAAATCAGCCAGCGGGGAAGTACGGACGTAAAACGGTGATGATGATGATGATGATATATATATATATATATATATATATATATATATATATATATATATATACAATATATTAATAAATGGAAACTATATTTATAAAACCATAATTATTTTATTATATATATTTCAAGGACAACCAAGGCATTCTTGGTGCGCTTTCATCAGATAAAATACAAGATTTGTTTTTATAAATATTGACATAACCGTGGAAAAACAACCTTGATGGTTCACTGGATAGTGGAAACATTTTTTATTGAGGTTAATTCAAAGTTCTGTGTGATTATGGAAATGAATGTCCTAAAGATTGAAAAAAAGATTGTAAAAAACAACCGTTTATTTAAATTATACTGTTGGAAGAAGAGAGAGAAAAAAGAGAGAGAAAGAAGAGAGAAAAAAAGAAAGAGAGAAAAGAATATTATTATATATTATATGTAGAGTTATAGTGGAGAAATAAAGGGAAGAAAAGGGACCGAAGAAATAAGCTTATCTGAGGATAAGTTTGTATATCGTAAATACGTCCTATGTTCATGTTAGATATTTATGTTACGTATATTTACTAATAATTGTTTAATTTTACTATAATAAGTATATAGAAAGTTATATATATATATATAGGAAAATAAAGATATATTAAAGATATATTAAAGATAAAAGATAAAAGATATATTAAAACATATTAAGATGTATTAAAACATATTAAAATATATCTACATATATTAAAATATATTACAAATGGAGCATAGATATAAGGATAGATATATGAAAGTATGATGGGTATATCATGTTATAGATGTTAAATTATTTAAATTAAATTAAATTAACTGAGTCTATAAGATTACTTATATGTTTAATGTTTTACATTGGAAAAATATTGAAAATCCAAGTTTTGTTTATTTATTAATTATTCTGAGATAAGTTTGACAATGATATGTTTAAAGAAATATTTCGCCATAGTTTGTTACTGGTTGTAACTGTAATATTAAATAATTACAAAAATTAGAAAAAGTTACTAAAAAATTACAAAAAATTACAAAAAATTACAAAAAATTAGATAAAAATTAGAAATTTACAAAAAATTAGATAATTAATTCAAACTATAAGAAAATAGTAAAACCATTTAAAAATTCAGACTATAAAAATTAAGACTATAAGAAGACTTTCAAGTGATTTTTTTTTTAAATCTCAAAAAAACACTCCGAAGATACTCGAAAACCTTTTAAAAACTTTTAAAAACGTTTAAAAATTAAACCATAAAATTATTCAGGAATTATAATTAAAACCTAA
>OZ024742.1:206406214-206413714 GCA_964016885.1 Eledone cirrhosa | reverse complement strand
AGATGCTGAAAGCATCTGGGTCAGTGGGACACGCCATAACCTCGCGTATTGTAAACGAAGTAATATTGGATGACGTCATACCATATGAGTGGTGCAGCAACATCATTGTCAATTGTTATAAGGGTAAAGGGCATGTGCTAGATAGAGGTAATTATAGAGGTATCAAACTAATGGACAAGGTCATGAAAGTAACAGAAAGAGTCATAGCACAGTTGATTAAGGACAGGGTAAATCTAGATGAGATGCAGTTTGGATTTGTGCCAGGCAAAAGCACCACTGATGCCCTCTTCCTTGTGAGACATTTACAGAAAAAGTACCTAGCTAAAAGTAAGCCTCTCTACGTATCATTTGTTGATCTGGAGAAAGCTTTCGGCAGAGTGCTGCGTAACATAATTTGGTGGGCTCTTAGAAAACTAGGAGTAGATGAATGGCTTGTGAATGCTGTACAAGCCATGTATAGAGGAGCAGTCAGGATTAACAATGACTATAGCGAGGAATTTAGCGTACAAGTTGGTGTCCACCAGGGCTCTGTCCTTAGCTGGCTCCTGTTTATTATCGTTTTGCTGGCTATAACAGAGGAGTTTAAAACCGGATGCCCATGGGAACTTCTGTACGCGGATGATCTTACGCTCATAGTTGAATCCATGGTGCAACCAGAAAAGAAATTCCAAACATGGAAGCAGGTTCTAGAAAGAAAGGGTCTTAAAGTCAATCTGACAAAGTCTAAGGTCCTAGTAAGTAGACGAGAAAACAGAATCCAGATACCCTCAGGGAAATGACCTTGTAGGAAAGGCGTTGGTAGGAATTCCATCCTCTGCCCCATATACAAAATGTGGATGCACAAGAGATGTAGTGGGGTCTCAGGAAGTTTAGCTAAGAATATAGTATTTACGTGCAGCTGTTGCACTGGAACAGTAAGCAGCAAACAACCGCAGGAAACAAATGCTACCAAATTCTCAGAGGGCTCTGTAGAAACAGTAGATAGCTTCTGCTACTTAGGTGACCGAATTAACTGCGGTGGTGGGTGTTCTGAAAGTACCGTAGCCAGAGTAAGAGCGGGATGGAGGAAGTTCAGGGATCTACTACCACTGCTAGCTACAAAAGGATTCTCCCTCAGAATGAAAGGCAGACTATATGATGCGTGCGTACGTACAGCTATGTTACATGGTAGTGACACTTAGACGCTGTGTGTAGAAGACTGCATAGATTGGAAAGAAATGAAACTAACATGCTCCGATGCACGTGTAATAGTAATATGTGAGACCAGCGAAGCATAAATTAACTGAGAGAGGAACTAGGCATAAGAGGAATCAAATGCTGTGTGCAGGAGATGAGATTGCGTTGGTATGGACATGTGTTGCGTATGAAGTATGACAGCTGCATAAAAAGGTGCAGAGCGCTCAAAGTCGTTGGAAGCCTTGGAATCTACGAATCAATGCCGCCAAGTCGAAAGTCATGACGTTACTGATCTCGCCTGATGCCTGGCAGCCAATATCTCTCGAGGGCGTGGACCTGGAGAATGTGGAGTCCTTCGTTTACCTGCACTCAACAGTGGTTCCAACGGAACAGGGCGCAGCCGAGGTCAAACGTCGCATAGGTGCTGCCAGATCCGCTTTTGGGCGCCTCCAGCGGTGTCTGTGGGACAGAAGAGAGATCACCTCGCCGACCAAAGGGCGAATTTACCAGGCCGTCGTTCGCACTATCCTCCTCTATGGCTGTGAAACATGGCCTATGATGGTAGTCGATCAACGAGGGCTGGAGTTCTTCGACAATGACTGTCTCCGCCGCATTCTTCGCTGCCGACCCGTTGATCGGGTACCTGCCGCCAGTCTTCGTCTTCGCCTGAATCTTCGACCCCTGCTTTCAGTGCTTCTGCAACGGCGCTTGAGATGGTTTGGTCACGCGGCCCGGCGCCCTGAGAGTGAACTGAAAGGCGATGTTCTCCTCCCACCTCCACTCCCTAACTGGCGTAAGCGCGTTGGCGGGCAGCTGAAGACCTGGGCAACGACGATCAAGGAGGACCTCTCCGAACTCTCAGGTCCGCAGGTGGTCGGCCTGCGCCGATGGAACCGTGACTGGCTCGCTATCTCCAGCGACCTAGCCCGGGACCGTCGTGCGTGGGCTGCCATGGTTTGGGATGCCGTCAGGAAAAGGGAAGAAGCCGGCTTAACCCGTCGTGGGTGAATGTCGACACAAGTACAAGTACAAGTAAGTGGGGATATCCAGGAAGACCTGGGGTCAGGTGATAAAAGCCGAACTTGCTCAATTGCATCTCTCAGAGGAGATGACACATGACCGGGATCTCTGGCGATATGCAGTAATACAGAAGACCTGACTTCCCACGAGCACAAGCTGAAGCATATGTACAGTATGCCCGCCCTAAACACCATCCAACCCTTCCACCCAGCCCACACTGTAAAGTGGACGTGTAAAAGAAGACACGGCAAAAAGCACCCAGCCCACATTGTAAATGTGATTGGCGTTAGGAAGGGCATCCAGCCGTAGAAAAGCAGCCAGAAACACCCCTATTTGACGAGACACGGTCACCCAACACAACTTGCCTCAAAGTAGGACCTGTCTACCCCATGCTAGCGTGGAAGGTGGACCTTAATCGACGATGATGATGGTGATGATATATATATATATGTGTGTGTGTGTGTGTGTGTGTGTGTGTGTGTGTGTGTATGTGTGTGTGTGTATATATATATATATGTATGTATATATATATCTATACTGTAACACTGGCTAAGAGCAGGAGAGTTGGGCGAAAAGACATCAGATGCTGAATTTGCTGACGACATAGTTCTGGTGACAAACACAGTGAAGGAGGCAGAGGAGTTGATGCAGGAGGTGGGGACTGTGTCGATGAGTGTGAGGCTGAGAATGAATGAGATTAAGACAAAATATCTGGTAGAGAATATTAAGAAGCCAGAGAAGATTACTAAGGTAGGCCGGAAGCCGCTAGAATTGGTTGAGGGCTTCCTGTATCTGGGAACAAAGATTGGGAATACAGAAGATGATGTGGTCGAGAGGAAGAGAAAAGTCTGGGCGGCGTGCCACAGTTTGAGATTGGTGTGGAAGTAGGGCCTGCGTAAAGACCTGAAGATCCGCCTCTTCGTTGCTGTAGTGGAGTCTGTGCTGTTGTACGGGTCTGAGACTTGGACCCTGACCAAGAAACTCACTCAGATGGTGGATGGGTGCTACACGAGAATGCTGAGAATGGCTCTGAACATTAATCAGTTTACACTGAGGATGAAGAACTCTGAGCTGTACAGGAGCCTCCCAAAAGTCAGCTCGAGAGCAGCACAGAGGAGACTGAGGTTTACTGGACATGCTCACTGATATCCAGAGTTGACACTGTACTCAGTGCTCTTGTTGGAGCCCCTGCATGGACACATTTGAAGAGGGAGACCGAGGTTGACATATGTTGATGCCCTAAGGACAGACACTAGTCTCTTGGAGACGCAGGACATGGCAGCGATGATGAGGGACAGAGACTGCTGGAGAGAACTCGTCCATGGATCTCGGTAATTTTACCCACCCTAGATAGACAGTACAGTTCACTGTTCACCTGCCAACTTTCAGAGCTAATGAAAATATATACTATTTTCTAAAATATACAGTGACTGATCGGTCTGATTTGCATATTAGCAGACTGGCTGATCAGTCAGATCTGCAACAGATTAAAGTTTAAGCAAAGAATCGCTGCTTTCATCGTTAACAGGATCTTTTGAAACAAAAAAAAAATGAATATTTGGACGCAAAAGTAAATATTTCAAAAAACGTTGTAACCGAAGGAAAACAGGATGGCGATACTTTGGTTCGTGAGGACGTTCCCTGGCAATGAACGGAAAAAAGTGAAGATAATATGTCGTTAGGTGGAGCGAAGCTACCACATCAAGACGTAAATTATCCGCGTATTATCCGTACTATATACGTATACATATCTATACTATAAAGCTGACGGCCGTATGTATGTAACAAACTTTTCGCCAAACGACTGGACCAAACAGCGCAAAATTTGCACCATAGATGTAACTTTTTCCAAGTAAGAAAGTGAGGGTATTTTTATCTACTAAATTCGGTTAAAAGATTAAAGTTATTTTATTGTTTATTTAAATATTAAACTTCTTTAAAATTTTCAAATGTCAACACTTCCGGTTAGCGATCTCTCTCTTTCTTAGTCTATCTTTTTAGATAGATACATAGCTATAACGTCGCGTCCTTATAATATCTGTTTGTATGTCTGGCTGTCTGCATTACGAAAAACATTCTGTACATTGATTTCGCTGTGTGTGTATATATATATATAGTGTGTGTGGGTATATATACATATATATATATATATATAATGTTAGTATCATAAATAAGAGACAGTTTAATTTGAACATTTTATTACAGCATTCCTTTATACGTATATATACATACATAAACATGTTATTTACAGTTGTATAAAAAAGGAATATATTTTTAACAGTAATACTATACTATATATTTTCAACAGCAATACTGTACTACACTATATATTTTCAACAGTAATACTGTACAATACTATATATTTTCAACAGCAATACTGTACTACACTATATATTTTCAACAGTAATACTGTACAATACTATATATTTTCAACAGTAATACTGTACTACATATTTTCAACAGTAATACTATACTATATATTTTCAACAGTAATACTATACTATACATTTTCAACAGTAATACTATATATTTTCAACAGTAATACTATACAATATATTTTCAGCAGTAATACTGCACTATATATATTCAACAGTAATACTATACTATCCATTTTCACAGTAATACTATACTATATATTTTCAACTGTAATACCGTACTATATATTTTCAACTGTAATACCGTACTATATATTTTCAACAGTAATACTACATAGACGGCTTATCGCCTGTTTATCCAAGCCAAGCTAGGTACGTCAGTTATATATATATGGATGCCGTAGAACACGCCGGGCGGACGGGTCAGCTAGTATATATATATATATATATATATATATATATTGTTATACTTTGGGAGGGTCATGTTGCCAATAAGAAACACACGCACCAGTTGCTTTCACTTCAATTTATTATATATTTATAAATTTATAAATTTACAAATCTACAAACTTATAAATTTCTGGTTGGTTGGTTGGTTCCACAACCAGATAGTTGTTTATATATAGTCATAGTCCTTTCGTCACACACACTGTGACCTCTTCAGTGACTGGGGATTCCTTTCTTTGTTTCTGTGCCTTTCCTTTCTTCTATCCTACGCCATTTTGTTTCTGTGTGTGTGTTGTGTGCTCAGTTTGCGCATGCGCCACATCCGGGTGTCTGTGTGTGTGTTTGTGTTCATTTATCTATTTGTTTATTTATTTATTTATTTATTTACATGTTGTTGGTTGGTTGTTTGTTCTATGTGTGTGTGTGTTTTCATTTTGTCCTTAATTGTAAGTTGTGATGTTGCTGTTCCACTCATATTTTCTATTTAAATTTGGTTGTAATTCTTTTATGCTTACTGCCTCTGTAATTTGCCTAAACATTGCATCTTTTCTGTGTGTGGATTCTATTTTTATTTCTATGTTCTCTAATTTACCCTTGTGCTCTATCTTAGCATGTTGGTAGAGCACAGATGATTCTTTATTATCTTGAAGGTCTCGCCAGTGTTCATTTATTCCTTCCCCTATACTACGAGCTGTCTCACCTATGTACACTATATTTTTGTTTCTACATTGTCCTTCAGTACATCTTATGCTATACACTACATTTCTAGTTTTACAGTTAATATGGGGGCTTATTTTACAGGTTATACATTTCTTATTTATACATGAGGGTCTTTGGAACGGGTATGTCTTGCTAATAAGTGTTTTTACGGAGGTACCTGGTCTGTCTACCATATTAATATTGAGTTTATGTTTATTTAGGGCCCTTCTAAATTTGTAGGCTAGTTCGCCTCTAGGGGTTGTATTGATGAACATTACACTCTGGTATTTATTGCTATCATACCATGAGTTTATTCTATTGGCCTTGTTCCTAGTTCTTTCTATTCTATTCCAAAATTTGCTCCTATACAAGGGGCAGGTCCCATTTATGTCATTATTTACCATTTTTTCCCATTTGGTTCTGGCTCCTCTATACACTCTGATTCTATCTCTCTGATTGTAGCCAGAGAACTGCATACGGTGGATGAAGTGTTGTATGTGTCTCTCTAGTTCTTCGGGGTTGCACATGCGGGACACATTTCTCATCACCCGTACCAAATCCGCAATCAGTATGTTGATTTTGGTATGGTCCGAAATGGCCGAGTTTCGGTGGATCAGATGTTTGGAAGTCATGGGTTTGGCATAATGGGAATGGAGGATTTGTTTTTGGTTGTTAATGGTATCTAACCAGAGCTCTGTGTCTAGTACAGGTAATCGATGGTTGGGGTGTCTACTTGGGTAGTCTATAGTAACTCTAATGCTCTGGTGGATGGAGTTTGCTATTTGCTGGATGCTTTCCATTGTGTTTTTCTTTAGTTCCTGACTGTTCTTTAGTGGGGGTGTCTTAACTACGATGTTTATATCATCTACGTAGCTGGAGTACATTATCAGGGTTAAGCTGTCTTCTAATTGTTCTTTAAGTTTTTGTTTGACCTTCAAGATAATAAAAAATCATCTGTGCTCTACCAACATGCTAAGATAGAGCACAAGGGTAAATTAGAGAACATAGAAATAAAAATAGAATCCACACACAGAAAAGATGCAATGTTTAGGCAAATTACAGAGGCAGTAAGCATAAAAGAATTACAACCAAAATTAAATAGAAAATATGAGTGGAACAGCAACATCACAACTTACAATTAAGGACAAAATGAGAACACACACACACATAGAACAAACAACCAACCAACAACATGTAAATAAATAAATAAATAAATAAACAAATAGATAAATGAACACAAACACACACAGACACCCGGATGTGGCGCATGCGCAAACTGAGCACACAACACACACACAGAAACAAAATGGCGTAGGACAGAAGAAAGGAAAGGCACAGAAACAAAGAAAGGAATCCCCAGTCACTGAAGAGGTCACAGTGTGTGTGACGAAAGGACTATGACTATATATAAACAACTATCTGGTTGTGGAACCAACCAACCAACCAGAAATTTATAAGTTTGTAGATTTGTAAATTTATAAATTTATAAATTTATAAATTTATAAATTTATAAATTGAAGTGAAAGCAACTGGTGCGTGTGTTTCTTATTGGCAACATGACCCTCCCAAAGTATAACAATATCGGTTTCAACACACGATTTCAGATAAAGAATCTTGCTAAACAAATTCAGAAACGAAATATATATATATATATATATATATATATATATATATATATATGTGTGTGTGTGTGTGTGTGTGTGTGTGTGTGTGTGTCCCAACGTTCTGATACCATCAACACCATAAACACGGAGCTGGCATATCTAAGAACTGACTAACTGCC